>JAKTPV010000003.1:315492-440925 GCA_030556335.1 Myxozyma vanderwaltii
ACTCGATAAATCTTCATATCGAGACTTTCCAATATACTGAGTCATTTTACTCCAGTAATACTCTGCTCAAACTCATACCTTGTTGAGACTTCCACAGATACGGAGCTGTACCAAGTGCTCCCGTATCTCACTCGATAAATCTTCATATCGAGACTTTCCAATATACTGAGTCATTTTACTCCAGTAATACTCTGCTCAAACTCATACCTTGTTGAGACTTCCACAGATACGGAGCTGTACCAATTGCTCCCGTATCTCACTCGATAAATCTTCATATCGAGACTTTCCAATATACTTGCCATTTTTCTACAAGTAATATTTCCTGCTCAATTCCAAATCGAGACTTTCCATGCATACTAAGCCTTATTGCTTCAAGTACGCTTCCTCATCTACTCCTCGAGTAGTAGAAAATACTGATTGTACAAAGCTGGAAATCCATCAGCTTCTGTACACTCTCGACTAACCGTGTCGAGCCTAAGATATCTCTGATCTCCCTGAACAGATTTGGTTTCTCATTAATTCCGTGAAACTGCAATCACGGTCGAATATCAAGTAGTAAAAATGTCAACGGCACCCCTTTCGAACAACAACTAAAGACAAGCCTAAAGTTGAAGTGAAGAGAAGCGGTAGTTCAAGCAACGACAGTTATAGAGTTGCGATAACTCTATAGTTGAAGAAGCGGTATTGATAATTAACGGGAAATGCAATCTAGCGCTTTGCTATCAAAAGCATTTCCTCCGAACGGACTAAAAATCAATGACAATTTGCCATGTCCGCAGAAGCATGGCATAAGGCAGATAAGACCATTCCTATCAAAGGTAAAGTGCAATCACTGCTTCTGTAAGTCAGTGAAGACATCTGTACCCCGTAACTTTTCACGCTCCTTGCCAAACAGGGCGCTAAAAAAGCTATGTTGATCCAACATCCGAGAATATTGTACAATGATGAAAAGGTCCTCTGCCGCCCCCCATCGGTGGCCACAAGACGTCTGCGAAGACATCCAGCGAAACAATCCATGGGGGATGAAAGGCGGGCGGATAGGGACCCAAATAACAAGAGCACTTTTATCGAAACAAGCCGAAGAAAAGGAAGAACTCATTAAATGGATTCCCGAGAGAGACAACCCATTGACAGGCACTGTTGGATCAAAGGCACAACACTATATTTAGCTGTTAATACAAAACGTTACACTTAAATGCTATGTTAGTCATATTTCCATTATACTGCTGCCACCCATTAAACAAAACAAACAACCAAATATTCCAACATCCTGCCAGAAAGATGAAAAGAAAAACAATAGTAGTTAAATCAAAAGAGCCCTTGTGAGCCAGTTTCTCCCCTCAAAACCCTCGTCCTTCATCGCAACCTTAAATCTTCGCCTCCTTAGAATTTAAGCTTTTATGAATTTTCAGCTGACGAAAATCAAATTGCGAAAACAAATTATATTTGATAATCAAAAGATCCATCATTAAAATCATTCAACAAAACATCAGCTCTAAAAAGAAAAGAAATCACAATGGCTAAATCATCTGCTTTAAACACTGGTCCTATTGCTTACCTTACCAGAGAAGACGTCTGGCCTATTGTTAAGAACGTTGCTCTCTTCGCTGTATGTTTGCACTACTATATTCCACGAGTTTCGTCAAGTCACTTTTTTAGTACAAACATACCGAATGCTAATTCTAACATATTATTTAGGCCGGTGTCTTTATGCTTAAGAGTATCGAGGCTAACAAGTTGTTGGCTTAAATGTAACATTATCAGGAGGTGGTCTGGAAATAGCATGCATGCTTATTTAGTATGTATGATCTTGGCTATTGGAGAGCGTTTATATACGACTTTTACTCTCGGTGATGATTTCAAAGAAAAAACTACTTAAAGAAGTGTAACTACGTGTAACTATTGGCAGCTGCGTTTTCTCGATATTTTATATTCATTGTACATATATTAATTTAAAAAAAAAACCTATACCGTATATCAGCTTTTTTGCTCCTCTTTTTTTTTTTTTGAAATTTATAATACAAAAACAACCTGCTTGATGAAAACTTTTGCTTTTACTTCTCTCTATTCGTCGTCATCGTCTTCTTCGCTCTCCTCCTCGGCAGTAGTAAGCCATTCTAACCATCTTGGAACTAATTCGCCCACTTTGATCATATCCGCATCCGCTTTACTCTGCGGTTCTTTATACCACCATTGCATAATTGAATTTTCCTCCAAAATATCTTGATCATACAGATTGTTGACTGCGTGAAGTAGAATGGCAGAGCCTTGTAATCTCCGAGTACAATCGCGTTGAATTAAAAGTAGTAAATCAATTTGATCGGCTGGGTCAAATACCTGACGGTTGAACAGTTTTGCCCACCGATTCAAAATTGTATCAACAGCTTGGCGCGCCTTCATCTTATTACTATTAATCAAATTTGATATTCTTCCAATAAGAGCGGTAATAGTAGCCGCGCGTACTTCGTGGAAAGGTGCATTTTTAGCCATACGTAAAGTACCCAATTCGAGAGCCGCAATGTCGATATCGTGATCTTCAGTCATAGCACGCTCAACACTAGACTGAGCTTCTCGCAAAAAGGTCTCTTCATCAGACTCTTCAGAGGCAGCAGTATTGTTACTAGCCGTACTAATTCTGCGACGACGTTGCTTTCGCGCTGCGACTCCATCGACCGAGCTGGTAAACGAAGTATCTGACAGATTCATCGATGCCATGTTGTAAATCAGACCTGACGAATTCACGATTTCTTCGTAGTCATCGTCTTCCTCAACTTCGGACTCATCTTCGTAGACAAAGCCTAACCCGTCTTGACCTACTGCGTCGTAATCAGTGCTGGTATCCCGGTCTTCGTCGCCAGAAGATCTCGTCAAGCGTTTGTTCCCGTCCACAGTAATACCCTTTCCAACTTTCACATTATACGAAATTATCGCACCAGGTGCAATATAACTTGACTCGCCCACAATTGCGCCATCACCAACAATAGCGCAGTCTACGACTGCATTGTCTTCAATAACAACATCGTCCCAAATATACGCCCCAGTAATAGTAGCGTTCTTTCCAATCTTACAACGACGGCCAATGACACTTCCCGTTACAACGGCTCCATCACTGACAACAGTTCGAGCACCGATAACGGTGCAACCATTAATTCGGCACGAGCGTGCCAATACGACATCTTCCTCTTTATAAATGTGGCCTCGCTGATACTGGAAAGTTTGATCGGCAAGTAAGTTACTATCAGGAGTGATTGGATATGTCCATCGAGAAATAACATCCTTGCTGACAGCGTCATAAGTTTGCAGAGATCGAACGCGCGCAGCATAATGATCGGTTACGACATGTGCAAAGATAGTCTTGCCTAATAAATCCGACGTTAAAATACCATGAACAAAATCTTTACGAATATGGTTATAGTCAAAATTTTCAGTGAATAAAGCAGGTACGTCGGGAGAGCAAATGTCTATATGACAATCAATAAAATCATTCCTGATTGCAAGATCACTGTGCTTATTGAAAATTTCAGGTTCGAGAGAAATCTGCTTCATGTGCTTCCGAGTCTTAATTTCCTCGTAGTGTAAGCATTGATTTGTCTCTTCATCAAGTACAAAAATAGCAGATTCAGCTCGTGCTCGAGTTCGGTGAAGTGGACTGGCTTCACGCAAGACCATAGTCATAATCGCGTTTTTGTCCTTTGCTCGTCGTTGTCGATGTTCCGCGAGCACTTTATCAAAAGGTGCATTGCACACTATGTCACCACTTACAAGTAAAAAGTCTGACGTAATAAGACCCTTTGCATCTAAATCTCTCATAGCGTCACCGACTGACATAGACTCAGGACTGAGTACAGTCTCAATTGTGAATGGTGAGGATGGGCTACTCCATCGCGAGTTTCTACAAAAATGTTAGCAAGCGGGGCGTCGGTGCAAATAGAGAATTAAACCGACATACAAAATGTATTCTTGAATCTGATCTGCGTGAGCGCATGACACGACAATAACCTCACTAACACCAGCCAAGGCAAGGAACTCGAATGTGTATTCGATTAACGGAGTATTGCACAGCGAAAGAAGGCACTAATATTATTAGTTCTGTTTAGGCCGCTTCTATCTTAGAGAGGAGTACATACTCGAGGCTTTTCTAGAGTAAGCGGTCTGAATCTAGTTTGATACGAATCACTGAGGACGATGGCTTGGAGACGCTATATTCTTTCGTGAGTATTCCAGTCGATAGTAAGTCGATAGCAAGTACAGTCTTTCAAAAGCCGCTACCTCTCTTTCTTCTTCGTCGCCAACGACCTCCATCGCAGTATTCGCAACTAAGGGCTGGACAAACAGAGAAAAAGGAAAGAAAACCTCGAAAGCACGGGCAGTATACGTACTTCCTCCTGTTCAGTATCATGATCATTACCTGCCGCATTTGAAGAACCGCCTTTTTTCTTCCCGCTCGCAGCAGTCTGACCACCCTTTTTAGGCCCCATACAGACTAAATGCAATCTTCAGTTTCAATTACCAAGGCACACAAAACAATAATTGTCTTGGGACAGGCTAAATTTCCTGTTTCTTACTCAAACTTTACCTCCCTTTTTATTTTCAAATGCCAATTCTTGATTTCACCTCATAAAAAAGGAAAATTAAGAGAGTAACAAATGTGGTTCAGAGCAAGGGCCAAAACTGGTTTAATTGTCTTAAAATGGAACTAGTATTTGTGACTAGATGCACGTGATATTTAGTGATTCATTATGACCTACCCGATACCTCTATAACCAGGTTCATATCTGTTGACAATGTTTTGAGAGCAGATTATAGATTTTAGTTATAGTACACTACAGGTAGTAAATAGGGCGGTAAAACAAACTAGCTGGCGCTGGCGGGACCACTACATGAAATAACTACAAGTGTTTTGACTACACATTTACGTACAAAAGCTATCCCTCTGGCCCTGCCCGGGAGAGTAGGATACCGTCTCTACTCACTGGTACGTGAATAAGCTCAGTACACGATGTAAACAAGCAACTATCGACCGGGACTGATTTGATTCCAAATAAGTTGATTTTGGTTCGCCATAATAACTTTGTCAAGTATTCCACTGAAGCGTCTCCTGCCCTGGAGCACCACTATCTTTAGCGCACCTTTGACCACCGACTTGCTAGCCGCCTTTTCTTTTGATTTTGGGAGCTTTCTTTTTAATTACTGGTCCGCCTAGTTAACAGCCGTAGTGCGATAAGCTCTACAATTGCAAAATTCTCCTCGAATGATTCACTACACAATACGCGACTACAAACCACGTGATACTGATATAAGGTTTGTAAACAATCATATTCCCTAAACAAGCTGACGAGTCAAGTGATTGTGCAACGCCGATGCACGCGACCGAGATCTCAGATCCAGTCCATGTTTTTGCGAGATTTGAGAAATCGCCAACATCTTAATCATACTCAATATGATGAAATAAGAATGTTCATTTATACATAAAAGAGACAGAGAGCGTAAAAAACTGACGGTATATATAATATATATATATACTGGTCAAACGAGATAGAAAAATGAAAATAAATAAAAAGAACCGTAACCGTAATACTCCTTAACCCATGTAGCAATTACTCCTTTGACGTATATAAATATAGCACTCGGCAATAGACTTAAAACCCGCCGCCAGAGCGCTCGACAGAAACTCCGTGGACTTCATGAGTCTGGTTAAGACTCTTGTTGTTTGAGCGCGATGCGCTCGGATGCTCATTCCATCTGCGCATGTAGCTGAGATTCACTGGCTTTGGGCCCTGAGACGATGTAGGTGTGACGAGGGTATAGCGCTTGTAGCTCGCACGCTTCTTCTCCGGCTTGCCATAATAATAGTAGGCAGCGATGCCGGCAAGCATTGCAAGAGAAGCACCAAAGAACATTCGGTTCTGGCGTCTAAGAGAAGAAGCACGCATGTCGTTAGCTAGTGGTCGGATATTCTCCATAATAGGATCAATTGCTGACTTGATTTTGTTGAGGTTGGGCTTTGGAGCACCGGAAGAACCCTGGATATCCATTATTCTGCTGAAGCGGTAGGAAGATAGTATGTTAACACAGTCAAATCAGATGCAAAACAAGACAAACACAATCAAGCGGCACACGCCAGCTCTTTAAATACCAATCCAGCCAGCGCAATATTATCTATTTCTCGCCGCGATCTCAGCCAATATTTACTTCTTGCAGCCATCAGCGTTGTGATCGAAGCTTCAAATTGCTTTTGCGCGGGATCGCCCCCGCTTTCCACACGCGTCGGACCCTTGACCGAGCTGACGTCACTTTTACGTACTTCGTTAGCCAACCGCTAACCACAGCGAGTTCTCGCAAGTATTCTACAGAACAGTCGTACTGTCATTCATTACTTCACCCTGTATCTTTACACCTATTTTTACCCTCCATCTAAGATAGAAAGATAAATTCACAATACTCGAACCATTCAGAAGCAAATTGAAAGAAAATTATGAAACTCTTCAACCTAACTTGCTCCCTCGGCTTCCTATATTATATATACATTGTATACATATATCAAGACAGAAAATGTGGGCGACAAACAAACAAAACAAAGACGATAAGCATCTCCAACCAATTGCCAACATATGAAACACAACTGTATCCGATATATACATGATCTACCCAAAAATAGGAAAAAAAAAAAGAGAGCCAGCAAATGTCAACACAAAAAAATAACTGAAACTAATCCCCCATCCAAAGGCTTTCCTTCCCTTTTCTTTTTTTTTTTTGTTTTCATTTTTTTTTTCATTTTAATTCTCGTCGTTTAAAAACTGTAGTTAGTATCTGAAGCCACCTCCACTTGATGCTAATCTTGGAGCTTTCTTTGCCCAGAGTGGAGGTCCAAATTTGACATCTTTGAAAAAGGGATGCTCTTTAATTTGTACAATTGATAATCTTTTCGCGGGATCAAGTAATAACAGCTTACTAACGAGATCTTTAACTTGACTGGGAAATGCAACTGGAAATTGATATTCAAGTTTAATGATCTTTTGAAACGTCTGATATTCATTACTTGCTTTAAAAGGTGGTCGACCAGCTAAAAGTTGGAAAAGAATACATCCAAAAGCCCATAAATCAGAGTTTTTGCACGCGGCTTTATCATTTAGAAGCTCAGGCGAGACGTATTCTGCAGTTCCCACAAATGAGCTCGAACGTTCTTCTTCCATCGTCGTCTCGTGCGGAAGTATATATGTCTCACCATCTTCATCTGTCATTGATTTTGGCAAGTCAAGTAGTTTGGCTGTTCCAAAATCAGTAACCTTGATTCGCATATTTCCATCTAATAGAATACTATAGCATGATATTAGTACAATGTTAGAGTTGAGGTTAATCAAGACTTACTTCTCCGGCTTTAAATCTCTATGGATGATTCCCTGCGAATGCATGTACTCAATTGCGTCAAGTAATTGTGCGCTATAATACTGAGCACATTCAAGATTAAGTGTTCCAAGCTAGAAAACAAAATTAGCATTCAGAGGCTTTACAGTATAGAAAACAGGTTTTCAAAACACACCCTTTTAAGCATTGTAAACAACTCTCCATTCGGAGCCAAATCGAGAACAAAGTACAAACTTCGCTCATCTTGAAAAGTATAATACAATCTAACAATCCCAGGATGTTCACCCAAACGATTCAAGGTATTTTTCTCAACATTAACATATTTGACCTTCTTTTCTTTTATAATATGCCGCTTATCGAGGACTTTAATCGCATATTCACGTAATGTCTGACGATCTGTAGCAGCAACGACGGTCGAGAACGATCCTTCGCCAAGAACACGGCCAAAAGTAAAATCTTTAACTCCCTTTTTGATGGTCTTGATTTGAATGTTACCGTTTGCATCTGCTTCCCGCTGTATATGCACAGCCGCTCCGCGCTCTGCCCACTCGTCTGAAGCGGCTCGATTCGTTGAGGTCAGATACGGTGGATGAACGGTCGTCGTGGTCGGTGATGGAGGTGTACTTTGCGATTGTTGTTGGGCTAGAAGAGCTTGGTACGAAGAGAGAGATTGTAGTGTAGGTAAACCAGCAACTGTTTTCGCCGCGTCGAGGGCGTAAGGAATACGCTTTGGCCCACCATTATATGCCGTATGCGGAGTCGGAGCCTGGGACGGCGATTGAGCAGGAACAGATGGTTGGATAACCGGTGTTGCAGAAATTAAAGCAGGACTCGATTGCGAAAGGTGGGGACTAGTGACCACTGGCGAAGAGTACGAGCGGATCGAGCGAGGCTGTTCGCTTTGTGTCATCGGGGGAGTCGACAGAGGGGAGGGTTGGTGAGGTTGATGCTGCTGTTGCTGCTGTTGCTGCTTTAGTCGTTGGTTTGATATAAGAGCGTTTTTAGCACCAGCTGAGGCGCCATTGGTTTGCGATGCCGCAACCGGGGCCGATACGATGATGGGAGCGTTCGAGGTGGTGGATGCTGTAGCGTGATAAAGCGCAGCAGCAGCGGCCGTCGCGGCGGATTTTTTCTGAGCGTCGGTAGTCGTTGACTCGTACGCATTTTTATGTTCTTTCTTCCTTCCCGAGCGGAAGCGAGATTGATATTCGTCGGGAAATTGCTCAGAACGTGTAGACTGCTGCTGCTGCGGAACTGGTGATGGAGGCGGCGATGGCTGCTGCTGCTGCTGCTGCTGCTGCTTAGAAGACCGTCGCAACTTGCCGAAGAAACTGGAGATCTTTTCGGGCATTGCGAGTGATCATGCGGAACGAGAGGCTTTTGTAGATGATTATTGCTCGAGCAAATGATTGAACGAACAGCATTAATGAGAAACAGCAAATAAGAACAACAGCAAAGCAAACAAGACTGTGGGACGGCTCAAGTCTGACGGGCCTTGTTGACTCGGTCCCGCTGTGCGCGCCCGGGGAGCATAAACTACACAAAGCCCACAATATTACTACGACGTTCAGAAGGGCGCTACAGTTGGCATTTTGCCTGTCAATAGACCAATAAAATTGTTCAATCATGTCAATTTGAGCACAACAAAACCCATTTTGACCGACAGAACTCCTCGATCCGGCCAAGCCCACTATAACCACACATTTTTAGCAGTCTGAAAATGTGCGCCGCAGCCTATTTCTCCCCCAAAACGAGTACACAACGCTGTCCCAGCCGCGCAGATCCCCCGGTTGACGCTATCAGCCAGCATCAAAACTTCAGTCTGCCCTCTTAAAGCCTAGCTTTCCACGAGACTGCCTGGTTTCTGCATGATTTTGAATTGAAAGTCATGCTTGCACATAAAGCCACTGCGCTGATTATAAATCCCAGAGAATACCAGACTCCAGAATACGACCCTGCGACTAGACTGAATCAGCAATCTAATCTAATCAATCCATCCTACGCATCTCGAAAAGAACCGTTAGCAGCACCACCACTCCCTCTATACAACTCAAACGGCTCAATAAATTACATAAACAACTACTACTATTATCATCATCACTCTCACTATGACAGACTTAATGGAATACATAGTGGCATGTATGATGCTAACGGTTTTGAGATTCCGCATTTTCATCATCCTGTTTCGTCTGTGAATCTCGAAAGTATAGCTAAATTCGGGCAAAATGGCGTGGAGTTTCGAAGAGATGAAGGCTTTAGAAGTTTTACCGGGTTTGATGATATACCTACGGCCCAACGACGCAGTTACAGCTCGAGTATTGACTCTAGGGCCGAGGATCCCATTATCAACCCAAAAAGATCGAATTTAGCCACCGAGTCAGATGGCGATGGAACAAAAACTCGTCGTCATGGAAGCTCTTCGGTTAAGAGAATTTTTAGTTTTAATTGGCGCTCAATGTTCTCTCCTATTCGAAAAATCTCTCAATCTGTTTCTGAACCAAATACTGAACCTGTCGGCGATGAACCTCGGAAAGATGAAATGTCTAAAAGTGAAGCCAATACGGAATCACCGTCACCTATCAATAATGCAAGTGATAGACTGCGACAGTTTGATGGAGAATCTTCATTGGCTGCTACGGCTACCTCGTCTGTTATGGAAGATTTAATGGCAAGATATGCATTTGATGAACCGCGAATTGTCCCTGGTGAACATGGACGACGAGTTATACGAAATGCGACTCCTCAAGTTCATAATATTCAACAGGCTATAGCAGTTGCTGAGTATGCAAATTCAAGGAATGCTCGAGACTGTTGAGAGATTTTTATTTTTTTTTCTGATCAGATGTTTTACCCAAAAAAAATATTATTAATGTACTCTGTTAATACCCAATACCATGTATACACCCAATACCGTGTATACCGTGACCATTTTTTTCCTTGTTATTTTTATCTTGTTTTTACTCACGTAGAGGCAAGTTCAACTAGTATATAAATACATTAGTAAGACTACATTTCCGAGTATAATTCGCATAGGATGAAACTTACAGCTTGATATGCCATATCAATAGCTTTCATATTTTTCACGCTGCTCTCATTCGGGTACAGCGTCTCAGCTATAAAGACGAGTCAGTCAACTACCCTCAAATTCCACATCTTATAGAAACTCACTTTTTCCATCAACCACCGCATGATAAAAAGCTTCAAGTTGGAAAACATATGTATTCCAAGTTTCACGGCCGGCCACATAAGCTTTCATGTGTTCAGTTTTCCCAGTAGATAGATCTTTTATAGCGATATTATGATAAACGTTTCCTCCCATAGGCATAGTATAAGTAAGCTCTTTTTTTGTTCCTTTGATTCTCATGAATGGGAGAATTCCGATTTTATACCATTTGGTCCAAGGAGCCTTTAAACCACAATTCACAATTGCTTTCTTTTCGGGATTTGAAGAAAATGAATACTCCACTCTTGCGAAATAATCAATTTTTGGCTCCTTTTCATAGGGGATACATTCTAATCCTTTTGCACTAACTGGTTCTTCGCCTAACATATGACGCATCCAGGAAATCGGGTAACAGCCCATATCTAAGAGACTTCCACCAGCTAAAGCAAAGCTTGATCTAATGTCTGATTCAACATTTGGCAGACGAGCAGTTAGAGACCCTTCGTAATTGACAATGTCACCAAATTTATCGACATCGGAAATGATTTCTTTAACCATTTCCGTTCCAGGATAGAAATACCAGTGAAACGCTTCTGTTACTAAAACATTTTTGTTCTTAGCATATTCAAATAATTTAGCAGATTGATCGGCATTAGAAGCTGAAGGTTTCTCAAGTAGAACAGGTTTCCCCGCATCAACACATTTAATAGCCCATTCATAATGTAGGCCATTAGGGGTCGGTATATAAACCACATTGATTTCAGGATCATTGATCAATTCATCATATGTTTCGTGAGTTTTGAAGATCCCATGCTTTTTTGCATATTCTTTAGCACGGACTGGATCTCGTGCTGCAACTGAGTATAAATTGAATTTATCTGGCAAAAGTTTTGCAGGATGAATAACGGCTTTGGGAGCAATTGCTGCTGCACCTAAAATCCCGAGATTTAATGGAGTTGAGGTACTTGACGCAGTTGGATAATTAGGGAATATAACATTGTAAATTCTTGTAAGCGACTCAATTAGACTGGGAGATGAAGTTTTTATTTCCATTTTTCAACATTCGTTCAATAACTAGGCAATTCGCAGGAATCGTTATATGTACTGCAATATACACGTCTGATAAATCAGGAAGCGATTATAATCAAGATCGTACTAATACCCAACTTCAGATCGGCAGCGCACGTGACCGATTTATTTTGTCATCTGCCTAAATCTACGGGCGATATCTCCAAATCTCCAGAACGCCTTTCCCATTTTGGTAAATTAGCCACAAATAGCGCCACAGTGCAGTACGCTTTCACCACGACACTCTGCTGCCCTCTACACAGTGCAGCCTAAATTCTTCATCATAATCATTGCAGAACAGCTGCATAAGGTCCAAATACTATAACTGCTTTTTCTTGTTAAGATTGCTCCTATAGAATTAACCTGCATTCGCCTATACATCCTTTCTAGCTAGGTTCCAGGCTCATATAGGTCCTGGTGCCCCCTCTATAGCTGTGATATCCCTAGACTAGCCATTTAGGCGGACAATGATATACATCTGTTCATGAGAATGATCCGACCCTAGAGAGCTCATACAGAATGGATACCTTCAAACTACATCATAGTATTAGCTTGCAACCACTGCTTAAAACAGTTGGTAGCATGGTAGCCCATATACGACCCGAGCCACGCAGTTGCAGCGGCTTACCCTTGTGTGTTTCTATAGCATTTCTGGAAAGTATAGCCATGAATGAAAATGCGTGGCCGAATATCAACAAGAAATGTGTATATCTACGCTATTCTTGAGTATTGATTGCTGCTGTGCGGTTGCGGAAGAGCTGCAGGCTATCAAATACCCCATTCAAAATAACTACGCCCTCTACTAAATATGTTTTTTTATAAGAGCATCGCAATCCCCCCCTCCACTAGTAGCAGGTAATCCAGTATGTGACCTGCAGTCGATACAAGCAGGAACAGGATTCTTTTTCATTTTAGTCAAACAGCTCCCCAATAACGTGTTGCATCAGTGGGACTTGTATGACTGCATGTTTGACAATCTTTGATAGCGAACCAACTAGCTTGGACCGTCTAGAAGAACAACAAAGGTAAACAACTGTTTTGTAGAACATACCTTGTGACTGAGCTGGGCTAGTTTGCCAAAAAGAGAAAGATCTCATGGTTTGGAGATATCGCTTGTAGATTTAGATAATGCTCTGCGCTATATTATCTCCGAGAACAAGACCCGCGTATTTATGTCAGCGTAGTAGTAGATGGGCAAAGGGGCTCCTATTTCAAAACTTTACAGCATCGCGACTATTTTCGCACGAAATTTTGCGCACACGTATGCTTGTGAGCGCGTTTTGCGATAAAGAGTGTAATTTCCAAAAGCAGTGTTTACTAAACATCTGTTCCGAGGGAAGGAGATAAATATGGAAATTTCAGAAGCTGAACAGTTAGAGCACCAGCAGCAAGCAGAGCATGAAAGCGCTGTATCTACTGTCCATGATGAAGATCATGAAGTACGAGTAGTTGAAGAAAATGAAACAGATCCTTATAACATGCGAAATGATTCGACGTTTGAATTTGCTACTTCGCGAATTGTGAATGCTACGCCAATTCAACATCAACAATCTCAAAATTCAAATTTTCAAAGTGGTCATCAACAAGGTCAACAGCTTCATCATATTAATCATTCTATACACCATCTTCAACAACACCAGCAGCAGCATGAAAGTTTATCGACTGTTGCAGCTGCAGCGGCTATTGTTATGGGTAGTGCTGGAGAAATGACGAGTTCTGCCTTATCAAATTACTCGAGTGAGCCTACCACTTCTTCGGCATCACCTACAATCGGTCCAGTTGAGTCTGGGTTTTCAGTATTGCCAGTATCATCAACAGCAGTGAACGAAGCGACTTCTACCGACCAGACACTATTCTGTAGTCGATGTCATTTAAGAAGACCATACTCTGATTTTTTTGGTCCTCCACATCCAGAAACTATGAAGAAAAACTGTCTTGAATGTAGGACAAAGATGAATATTTACAAACGATCAGTTGAACGAAGTCGTAATCGTGGAAAAGAATTTATTGATGTATCTGATTCTCGTAGAGTTAATTCTATGGGTATGTTGAAAGAGGTTATGACTGCAGATCTGTTTTCTGTTCCTGTCCGCGAACAGCGACAACCGCAGCAAGGGACCGAGCTAGAATCAAACTCAACGACCGCACACGCGCAATTCAAATATTTTATAACACCAGAGACGATATTTGAAAGTAAATCAATCAGTGAATGGTTTTCAGGAGCGACGAAAGAAGAACCTAATGAAGTTTATAAATTCGTGATTAAGGCAATAATGGAAATTACTGGTTACTCATTTCAAAGACATGGTAGATATACTTATACTAGAAATTCAGGGGGTTGGTCGTCGCGATATAAATGCGGACAAGGAATTCAAAATGCTTCCAGGCATGTACGAGTAGCTGGAACTAAAGCTCGAAATGTTATTCCACGAACATATTATAAATGTGACGGAGTTTTAAGTATCAGTGGCACGGCATTAGGCTTAAAAATCTCTTATGATCATTTACACATTCATACAGGCCGTCCGAGGAAGCCTTCGATTAAAAAAGGAGACCCGGTATTTTCAGAAGATATTCCAACGAATATTCAAATGTTGCGAAGTTCAGCACCAATATTTATTGAACAATTACAGCAATCTGGATGTTATCCGAACTTACCACCTGCAGGATTTAATGGATTTGATCATCCTGAATTTATTGAGAGAAGAAAGTTAATGATGCTATTTTTTGGAACTTCAATTTGTAAAAATAATCGTCCGTTACAGGAATATTTGATGACCGAAACTGAAGAAATAGCTCGTGTGTTAAAAACCATTTATGGTGACAAAGAAAACAACAACTCTGTGCAATTTACACAGCAACAACTGCGGCAACAAACTGCAGGCCAGCGCGTTCAATCGGTCCAAGTACATAGGAATAGCGATACTTCGGAAGTAGGAGATGCATTACGCAATCGTGAAGAGCCAAGAGATGCAAGGTTAGATAGTATAGATAGTGCCGAGCTTGAAGGACTTGAGGCAGTAACTCGGTTTAGTGAATTTACTTAGTTTACAATCTAATCTAAAACTTTTTATCATGCAAAGTGTGTTCCACTATATAAAAGGTAGTAATACTTGTAAATTAAAAATGGGTTAATTCTTAAGAGTGCATCTTAAATGTCGAAGGAGCTGCGGCTTAGAATTAGACTTAAAAGCAAGCGCTCGGAAAACTGCGATGGAATATTTTGATTAGTTACAATTTATCTCTCTGTATTTAAAAATCCCAAATACTAATTTATTACACATTTATTCTCTCTATAAATCTACATTGCTTCTGCATATTCGAAGAGCAACAACAGTATAACCTAAGCATTGAATCAAAATGTCAACTACACCAAAAGAGAACGGAGATTCAATGTCAAATTTCGTTACAAGAGCAGAGAGAAATAAATGTCATGAATTAAGAGAAACATACTTTGATTGCTTACGCGAACATGGCATTCAACGTCTAGGGACTCCTCAAGCAAAAAGTATTTTGTCGAAAGGTGCGTGCAAAGAATCTGAGAAGGCGATGAGAGATTTTTGTAGACCTTCTTGGGTAAGTTTATCCTTTATTACCTATCATCATAGTTATGGGTTTTTATTCTTTATCTTGGAGTTGGTTTTCTGATGACGTATGTATAATTTAGGTCGAATATTTTATTGCTATGCGAGATCGTCAATTTGATATCGCAGAACGGGAAATGAGAAATTACAATGCTGAAATGACAAGTCGGACAACACAGAATAGGTAGGCAGGTACAACAAGGATTAGCAATGAGAGAAACATGCGATATGCGCAATGTACATAACACGTATCTAAAGATTCGTTTACTCTATTTTGGTTATTGAAAAGGCGAAGAGCGGAAAAGTGAAATTACTATAAAAGGCATTATTGACAATTAACAGCACAGCGTATCAGAAATTGAGACATACCGGAAATGTAAAATAATAAGAACTAATACATACAAATCTCCTCTTTTCACGATTATGAGCAGGACCATAAAAATGGATGCAGAATATGTAGATAGCTTGCAACTAGATCACCAACAATCAAGTTGCAAAATGCAATTGCTAAAATACAGTCGACTTTGAAAACAAGCGTAAGTAGGCCAATTCTCGCAGCAACTTTACTCATAATCAGTCACTTCTCGAAGCAGAGTTAGAAAGTGTAGTACAAAATCAACTCAGCTGTTTTCTCTCTCTTTAAAGACGCCATGGCTTACGCAAAGTTGTTTGTTGCCGATATTTTTTAGCTATATCAATTTGTTTACAGTGAAGGTTTAGCCATTGTATGGATCGAACAGTAGCTGCAGTGCCCGAATTCTAAAGTATACGTATCCCCTTCTTCGCTTGGGTCCTGCTAATTGATACGCTACCCATTCCCTCTGAGGCACACGAGGCCAAGTAGGTTAGACGAGAATTGAGAAGCCGGACTCTAAGCTAAGTGCGAGTACGGGTTCCATGACCGCAGGTATACACATCAAAGTTCTCTACGCTAAAGTCAAGACAAACCAATTTTCTTTGACCGCACTTACTTCGAGCCGTGCAGACTGGTTTGGCGCGGTTCCGAGAACAACAGCAGCATGGCTCAGTTACTTCTTGAGCACTGTCTCAAGTCGCTTTATTCGCTGGGTCACCAAGGATGACAAATCTGAGTTTTTATATGGGAATATTTTTATATACACAGACACACACTAAAACAACCGAGAAATTGCTAATTTAAGCAAGAATCTCCTTAAGCGCCTTAACAACCGCATCACCCACTTCAGATGTAGAAGCAGACCCTCCAAGATCACCTGTCCGGACGTCATAGCCACCAATATCCTTTGCATCTAAAACCTTACGCACAGCTGCTTCGACGGCCAATCCCTCAGCCTTCATGTTGAGCGATAACTTAAGCATCATTGCGACTGAGAGGATTGTAGCAATCTATTGGATATAGTCAGTAAACCAGGACTCAAATATAGTGAGCGGAGAAATACTTACAGGGTTGACTTTGCCCTCTGGTAGATCAGGGGCTGAGCCGTGGCAAGGCTCGTAAAGACCAAGGGCTTCACTTCCATCAGGAAGCGAAGCTAAAGAAGCAGATGGAGGGAGACCGAGCGATCCAGGAATAACTGAAGCTTCATCAGAAATGATATCGCCAAACATGTTCGAAGTAACAATGACACCGTTAAGAGCAGTAGGAGATTTAACGAGAATCATTGCAGCTGAATCAATAAGCTGGTGCTTGAGAGTAAGTTGAGGAAATTCTTCTTTAATCACTCTCTCTGCAGTCTTTCTCCACAACCTTGATGAGGCGAGGACATTAGCCTTATCCAGTGACCAGATAGGCAAAGGGGGATTTGATTGTAAGGCAATAAAAGCAGCCATTCTAGTAATCCGTTCAACTTCAGCAACAGAGTAAATTTCAGTATCCGAAGCAATTCCATCACCAGTATCTTCCTTACGGTCACCAAAATAAATACCACCAACCAATTCACGAACAACAATAAAATCAGTTCCACGAGCAACTTCTTCTTTCAATGGACTGTATTTCACTAAAGAATCAGAAGCAAAATTGCATGGCCGTAGATTGGCGTACAAGTTCAATTCCTTTCGAATTTTCAAGAGTCCCTGCTCGGGACGAACAACCCCAGTTCCCCACTTAGGTCCACCCACAGCACCAAGTAAAATGGCATTTGCGCTCTTTGCGGCGTCAAGAGTAGCATCAGGAAGAGGCACTCCTGTAGCATCAATAGCGGAACCACCAATTAAATGTTCTTCGTACTCGATCTTAGTCTCGGGACGCAGGGCGACAATGGCATCTAATACCTTTCTGGCTTCGGCGACAACCTCCTTTCCGACGTGATCACCAGGTAATAGAACAATTTTCTTCGTAGAAGACATACTGATCTATTTACTGGTTTTTATTATAAGTCTGATTAGAAAAATATGAGAACGATTGAAGGACGATGAAGGAGAAGGGTCTCTAAGCTGTTGATAACTAACGACTTAAAAGGTTTTTTTTGTGGGTGGTATGCGCCGACATCGGCCAGTTAAGTTAAGCGAAATCGGCGCAAGTGACTAAGCCAAGCAGAGAGCTGACCATAAAAGCTGAACAGAAGCGAGCAAAAACAAAGAGAAGCGCCTCCGAATTTTTTGACTCGTGGCGTACTTGCTGCTAACTAGAGGCTAAAAAGTAGCGAAGTTCCGCGTCTTGACAAATATACTCTAACTTAGACCTGTCTACTAAATCACGAACTGCTGAATTCTACAAAGCGAGCAAGAAACCTTGGCTATTTGTAATTCATATCTTTCTTATATTTGCCGAACGCTGAGGTAAATGAGCCAGCGAAATTTCGATTTGCGACAAAGCCAAAAAAGTACATTGATTACAACGAATTCGTGTCCTCTTAGAGAACATATGCTCCGCACGCTAATTTACATTACAAATACTGTTAGTCACTCGTTTGGTTAGCACTTACCAGATGGGTGGGATAATAGCGTCAAATCGTGCTGATCATAGTCAGTCTGCTGACTTTATTTTCTCTCTTCTCAGCGATATAACAAGAAAGCAAAATTTAGTGGTACGCGGAGGCTGAACTATCAGGAGGGGGAAGCTCGGATGTGTGCGCGCAATATCATTTTAAGGTATTAATTCCGCGCATGAAGGAGATAATGTAGGATCTTTCTCTTTAACTCCTCAGACCTGTTGAGAGTATAGTTGGCAGTGACGATGACTGCAGGACAAGATTTGCATTGTATTCAAAGTACACCAAAAGAAGGTAACAAGAGCAGGGGTATCGAAAATTCGTTTAAAAGCATCGAATGGTGAATTCACGTGTCTGACTGTGACGTAGCAGTTTTCACACACGCTTTAGCTCACCGAGCTTAATTGTTTTAGCTAAGTTGTCACTGCGACAAATTTCGACACACTTTATGCTCTTGTAGCAGTATTGGCCCACCCGGCCAACAGATCGACAGATACACGCAATGAAAAAATACGGCAGTTCAAAATAAAGCAGTTTGTTGTCATCAGGGACTCGACAACAAAACGACCCAACGGACTTGGTCTGCTGACTCACATCCTTTTTAACTCCGAGCACACTCGAATTTTCTGTTAAACGAAGCAGCCATAGTAAAACACGGGTACAGCTTCCACTTCGTATCAACTTAAAACTCATCTTTTTAATTTATTCTATTTTTTCTTTTTTGACTCCTGTCTCACCTCCCAAGTTAGCTACTTGCTCTTAAACTGCCGTTACTTCATTCTTAAGGCTTACGTACCTTGTTTTGAGTATTCAAAACGCTGCATTTGGCTTTCACAAACATAGTACATTGTCAGATGAATAAGAAAATAAACAAATAAAAGTAAAAAAAAAACTTTAACGCCAAATTTTCTTCGCTGAAAACATAAACCATGATATTCGTTTTCTCCATCGTCATACTAGCAATTCTCCAAAATATCCCTTAAAAGTTAAAAAAAAAAAACCAAAAAAAAAAAGAGAGGAAAACGTTACGCACAAGAAAAAAAATGTAACTTAAAAATCAAAACGCCCAATAAAAAAATCTAACAGGAAAAATACTATCCAGCAAAAGAGCAACAAAGATGGCAAATTTCGAACGCCCCATTCCAGCTCACCTTGTCTTGGGAATCAATCTATCCTTGCCAGTATTGCAACATTATCATATAGAGTACATATCTACAAAGGTTAAAGGCAAAAAAAACTCGAGTCCCTGTAAAATCGCCAGAACAAGATCAAGCAAGAACCAATAATAACAAAATAGTGAGGGAATAATAAAACACCATACGTAAAATGAACATGAAACGAAGAATAGCAATAGAGTAAAGTGATATAGTTTGTACCATTTTCTTTCGTTGCAAAACAAATTGAAGTACAAATCAGAACTTCTTAAATAATAAAACTTTTATTTAGTTCCTTGATAGCTCTTGTATCTTCACCCCAGGATACCTTCTCAAACGGAATATCTTGTACTTGATGACCATCACGATCTAGAGCAACAGATGTTAAAGAGCTCATACCGTCTATTCTCATAGGGCCGCCATAAGAGTTCTGCTGCGGCAGCAGTTGCTGTTGAGCGGGTCCAGGAGACCGGGTAGGCGGTAAAGAGTACGGTGATGTCGTACCTCCTGTTTGCATGAACCTCGGGATTTGCGGTTGCTGCTGAGAATATTGCTGCTGTGAATATAGTTGTTGTTGCTGCTGTGCTTGAGCAGGAGGTGGTGGGAGATTTGATCCTTGGTATTGGTATCCTGAAGCAGCCATTTGCCCTTGACGATTTTGCAATAACGGAAGCGCCGGAGGCTGCTGCGGAGGCTGCTGCTGCTGATCTTGAAGATGCTGCACCGGCAGTGCAGCATGATATTGCTGAGAAGGATTACCTGATTGTATACTGTAGTTTGAAGGTGTCGTAGCAGGGCTTGGTGGCCATTCGTAATAGTGCCGAGGAGGTTGTAAGTGTTGCTGCTGTTGTGGGGTTGGCTGTTCTGCCATAGAAAGCTGACGCTGATGCGGCGTTTGTGGAACGTTCAACATTGTCGCTACCATAGGCTGCTGCTGAAGAGGTTGAGGTTGTATCGGTGCTTGAGCCATTGGTTGCTGTTGAGGATAGTGATGATGGGAGTAAACTGGTTGCGCTTGCATCTGAGGTTGAGGCACACTTTGCGGTAAAGGACTCATGTGCGGTTGGGAAGGTCGGTGATAGGGAGATTGCTGCTGCTGGGGATGTACAATCATAGGTTGTGGTGCAATCTGCTGCTGCTGTCGCTGTTCTTGATGCTCTTGCTGCTGCTGCTGATGTTGTTGTTGCGCAAGTTGTTGCTGCTGAGGCTGAGGTGTTTGCTGCTGAGGCGGAGGTTGCATATGTGGGTGTGCAGTGTGCTGACCTCCCCCCTGTGAATTTTGCCTATGGAGTGCTCCAAGTGGCAGACGGCCGACCAAAAAGTCAGCTTCAACAGATGAAGTGTCAGGATACATTCCTTTAGGAATACGAATGAACTTGAGCGCTGGATCGTGCGAAGGCTGGACGAGATCGTTGCCAGATTGCACATGTGACCGCGAGTAGTAGGAGATCAAGTGCAGTTTGAGATGCGACGATGTCTGTATTGAGAATGACTGCTTCATGAGTCCGTCAGGCTTGTATCTGTAACCATCAGGCTCTCCCGAGTCGCGGTCAGAGCCGTCAGAGTCGTCTTCGTGCTCAGGAGGCGACGCCACCAGAGGACCGCCGTAGGTCCCTCCACCGCGTTTGCCTTCCATTTCGCGATATGTGAGGAAGGAGCCAGATACCCTTGACGCAGACCAGGACTTGCCGTCAGTCCAGCGCTGCATCCCGGCCTCGCGCTCGTCCCAGACGAAGACAGAGCCAGAGCGGATGGCCATGCGTTCCTTTTCCGAGAGACGGCGCTGAACGCGCGGCAGGACGCCGAGACGACAGGCCTCGAAGAGGATGATTGCGTCGAAAGGCGTGCGCACGTAGCCGTAGTACGTCTCCATGGACGACATGATTGTAGAGGATAGAATGGAGGAGAGGGAGACGAGGAGGAAAGAAGGAGACGGAGAGAACAGACAAGCAAGAGCGCGGGCGAGTGAGGCAGAAACAGGGAGAAACGAGCGCAATCGCAGCAGGCGAACCTTAAACGAAATGACACGCGCGATTAAACACACGCTTAAAAGTTATATGCGCACCACGCGCCGCCGTTAACAATCGGCGTACGCTGAAGACAAATGTGGGTACGGTACTTGGCGACAAACCTTTAGCTTTGGTGCAAGACCACGACCTGGCCTGGCTAAATCCGGTGTCGATAAATTGGCTCTGCTGCCACAGTACTGCCTTAACCCGCGATCAACTCTCAACCGGCTTTAGATCCCTCGATGCGCTGCACTTGCAGGCACTAATGACCACGATGGCCGTGTCGCGGAGTGTCGCCGAGTGCTCGCGCCAAGCTTCTAGGCTAAGGTTTTTCCAGTTAACCGTAAATCAACTAGAGTTGCGTCAAACCCTCTCACAACTTTAATCCTGCTCCGGACTTTGGGTCGCGGGATTGCCAGACCGAGGCCCCGGTCGTATACACAATTTAGTGCCTTGCTAAAGACAGCCGTTTCTCTGTTTCCTTTCGTGCGACATCGGATATATGCTTGCATTTCTTTCCCGACTGTATTCTTCAGCCATCTAGGCTCGCGCTCGCGTTACCGCGCTCTTACGCTCTCCCTAAGGCCTCGTACCCACATAATTTGAAGTCCGCGGTGAGCGGCTCGGCGCGGTTTACCTGCCGCTCGCGAGTGAGCCAAATACAGCCGAATAAGACAGAGAGACGGATCCCCAGCGTTGGACTGCGCGGGTGCTATGCAGAGGGAACCGTCCCAGGTCAGCCCTACGATGTTGCGGTCCAGGATTTATGTACCATTTGGAAGTTACAATGTGCGTACCGACGGCTGGTTATGGACGAGATAGAACATAGAACAGATTGCGGCGTCCATGATAATCAGCCGAAAGCACTTTGGCATACATAGCGACCCACTCTCTGTTCCTCCTTTGCTCGCGTTACGTGTTTGAGCCACTTTTTTCATGCTGCTTTGCGTTTTACGTAATGTTGGCGCGCACTATTCTGAGGCTATGAGAAGTCTAAGTCACACATCCAAGCAACAACAAAAATCTGGGCACAAACCAGATTTTTGCAGCAGAAGATAAGCACGATTAAATTAGCTTTTGAGAAAATTTTAGCAGCTAATAACGGAATGCGGACTCGCATGCCGTACATGGTAAGGAAAAGAAGCCAAGATGTCCGCGAGCACAATGGGCTGGCCGTACCAAATAACCATTGTCGGAGCGAGCGGTTAAAGCACTGTGTCGAGCGGAAAGCAGCTTGTGTTCTAGCCTATAGAGCAACTAAACATTAAGTCTTGTTCTGGCATAACGACTTAATATATTGGGCCGATGCTAGTGCTGCACATAATGAAGTAAATATATAACTTCAGATATGGCACTCTAGGCCTAAAAAAAGCCAGTACCGAGTTTAAATTAGCGGATGAGCTTATACGGGCGAAAGCCCTACATTTTTAAAATAGCCTTCCTGTGTGGAAATGAAAGCCAACTTTAATCTCTGACGTAGGGCTACAGCAGAGTGCTTCCATTAAGGGCAACACAGTTGTTACTCAAACGCAGTATTGCTCCTCTTAATTAGCTATGACTTTTTCTGTGCGAGCGGTGGGGTACCCTGAGCGTGTCTATGTTGCGAGCCTGCGAAAGAAGAGATACCATCGACCGATCGCTCTTTTCCGCGCATTCACCGTGCCAAATTTGAATTTAGCTGCAGAGACGACTCGAGACCGTGCGGCCGGAAGCAATTGGTATTTTGCCGGGACATGTCGTCCTTCGCGTCTCGGTTTGAGGCTAAATTTGCTTAGTTAGCTTTCCCATGCTATCTTTCCTTTCCCATCAAAGTCGACTAGAGTCCGCCATAGTAGCCTGAAACTCTTATTTCATACCTGCCGTTAATTACTAGTAATTTTTCAAAAATATTTTGGGTTGCTTCTGGCGGCTGAGATTTGCCTGTATAATGTCGCGCGACCCGACACACCGCGGTGTTTTGCAGGGTACAATGGCCGAGGCTGACGCATGAATCGGCAACCGCTCCCCAAACCCCAGCCCAAAGTGAAGCACCGCCGTTAGGGTGTCGCGACCTTTGGTAGGAAACAGTACACGCAAACTTCGGCAAATGCACCTCCAATTTTTGAGACTTAATCTCGGGCTAATTCCGAGAGCTAATTACAGCTAGCCAAAAGGTAAATGTGTTGCAGATAAGCGCGGTGTTAATGTGCCGCTCCGCGGCCTGGACTCTGTCTCTGTAAAGCAAACGAGCGCTTTCTTTCGACGGTAGAATACGCTATTTCCTGCGTGTTCTTGGGCTAAAGATTATAGGGCTCTATCGCCGGGAGGGAACCAGCATCGTCGTTTCTTCCATGGCTGCGACGAGAGCGTGGGGAGGAGGGGGTCCGCGCTGCGATACAGTTGAGATTGCCGGCTTAGGAAGGGCCGAACGACAAAAAGAATGCTAGGATAAGGAGAGACCAAAGAGGCGGAACGGCGAGCAAATAAAACAGCGAGGAAAGAGACCGCATATTTACAGCGGCCAGCCCCTTTTAGCCGCGCTAAGCTCGGATGCCCGGTTGCTGTTTAGAGTTCGGAGTTTGTGAGCTTAAAGCTCTTTGCTTCTACCTACAGCGAAGACAAACACAATCTCGCGCTAGATAACTTAAACAGTATGTAAGCTTTATCGGTTTGCGCCTGCCGCTTTTTTGAACCTCTGCTGGCAGAGTTATGTGGGTTTAGTGGGCTTCTGGTGCTCTGTCTGTTTGTTGTCCATGCTAGCAAGTTGCCTGTATCAAGTTGCCTGTAGCAAATTGCCTGTAACAAATTGCCCGCTTTTGGGTGCTGAAAATAAGCGGGTTGAGACTATGGCTAGCGTTGCCCAATACTTGGCACCTAGCGCCTCACTATGTCGAGCTCTGCTGCGCGTTCCTGGGCGAAAAGCAAGTTCTGCTCCGAATTGTGGAACAGTCCATTGCTCGAGCCCTAGCCCGCTGCCGTGCTGTCAAAAAACCTGCTCTTTCGGCCCTAATTGCTTTCCCACGACACCGTGACGGCCCTTGACATCTAGTTCACAGTTTGATTAAATAGCTTATAGGCGCCCTGAATGGACGAGGGTGCGCCATATAACGGAGTCCGTAGGAATGGTAGCGCTTCCACTCGCATTCTATCATATAATATAGGCAAACCCGCTAGTTCCCCCGAACGATCTTCGATCATGGCTGCAGTGCCAAACTGCCTTAATCCTTGTTTTCCGAAATATTGCAGCTAGGAGTCTTAAAATCAGGTCCTATTAGTGACCTCCGCTTTTTGCCTCAACTTCTTTCGAGCTCGCCACAATTGTTGAACGAAGGCGAAGTGAACGGCCTGCCGATCTTTTGCGCTCTCGCTGTACAAATGCTCTAGTGCATTTAATGCAGGGCCCATTGAGCTGCTATCAGCAGCTCTTCTGCAAAGACGGCCGGATAGTACAGCACCTTCTTGATACCCGATTACAATTACCATACTCAGTCTCAGCACTGCAGTACATTTGCCCAGACTTCGGGGCCTTGAGCTGTCCATTATCACTTTCCTTTTATCGGGTTGGCACTAGAGGCTCAGAAATCTGAATGGCCATTGGCAGCCCACACATACAATCGTTTACCCTTCGTTTTTACCTCTCTTGTCTGCTTTACTATACAGTTGTGCTTAAATGAAATATGCTCATAGAGCAATTGCGCTCTATGTATAAGACGTTTAGTCTCTGTATCTCCCTTCGCGGCATGCTGCTTTAAAAAAGTGTACTCGTGTGGCTCTTGCCAAAAGATCAAGAGAGCACAACAATTCTTTAGCGACCTGATCACTAGCGTAGGCCCAGGCAATATCAAAGCTCATTTGATTGATGATTTCTCCCTCGTTGTAGTCGAGGGTGGTTTGAAAATAACATATGACGCTAACAAGAACATACAAGAAATGGAATTGGTGCTGGAATGATGAGTAATAGTAATCAGGAAGTGTTGGCTATTCCTTGCATCTCTTAAGTTTCAATCTTTAGAGCTTTATAATTTAAATTTCCCTCAGCAATTTGCTTTTTAAACGTTTGCTATCGTTTGCGTTTATAATCATAATTTGTTTTGTGCGATTATCACTTGCCTTGCTGAGACCATCATTTTGCAAGCGTAGGGAGGGCTTAAAATAGCGAGCTTAAGTAGAAGAGTTACGCGTCGACATCTAGCCAGAAATATCTTTTAGCTGCGAAACGGTTGAATGTGGACAACTGTGCTTCTGATACCAAATACTATCTCAGAAACCTCAAAAACGGTCTTGTATCTACCTTTCACTACGTTGGGTAGGGTCAGATTTAGTAATCACAAAGTCACTGGTTTTCTAGGTGTCTGCTGGACCAAATGCCACATCTTCAAAAAGTGGACTCTGACTAACAGTTAGACTGCGAGCTACTAGATCAAAAAACTTAAGTAAGCTTTCAAATTTATATACTCGGATCTAGAGATTGGATCACAATTAGTGCATAAAGTACAATGCAAAAAGATAGACCCATTCCATACACCAGACTAAATTAGTATTTGTAGGTGAGATCTGAGTACACGTGCCGAGGGGTCGTTGAAGTTTTGGTAAAGATAGGGAGTTATAACGCGGGAGTTGGAGCTGCAAGTATATGCAGCAGAAAGGGGAATACTAGGATAATACAGGGGAATACTATAAGCTATCAATAGATGCATCTGTGGTTATGCTTACATGCTTTTGTTTCTACATTATCTTGCTTGCTGATTTGTTGACTATTTGTGCTAGCCGGAATGGCTAGGTCATTTGTTCACCCTGTACACAGTTCCAGATGGTTGGGTTTATGCTCTCCTCCAGGTCAGAATAGATATATACTGCTACACCTCTTTGTGATAACTCCTTGCCTAAACTCTTGAAAACGGTAGTGAGGCCTGGATAAAATTTCAGCCATTACGTATACTTTACACCTCTTCAACTTCTACTATCAGAGCAAGCATATCCGCAGCATTCCCCCAGCACCCGAACTACAACGCGCGAACCGCTCTTGGCTGACGCCACTACCACCATCACCATTGAGCCAAAGGCAACACTTTCTGCGACATTATGATGCTTAAATCTGGGAGTACCTCCGGAATAAATGGTAGGCGCGGCGATGGTAATGCCGCCGTCCATGGGCATTGGACTAACATTATAAAGTTTAGTTTGACCCGATATATGTAACGGCTGCTATCACACTTTGCATTGCAATTCTTGTGCTGGTCTTTTATATCCAAATGCTCGGACAGATACATTCGTGTGTCTTTCGACCATCTGGCTTAGAGTCTAACTGTAGGCCAGTCCGCTCATGAAAGCTGTTAAGCAAACGGCTCTCTATCTGCGCCACGCTGCTGTATTACTACGAACGGCCCTCCAAGAGAGGAACACTGCTTGAGGCTAATCTAATTAAATTAGGTTACCGAACTCGGAGACTAGAACCAAAACAACCAAGGCTGTATTTATTGACTAAAGGAAAAGAGGGGAGACTGCACAACACAAGATACATATAGCTTTTCTAAGCTTTTCCAATACACGAATCAATGCAAATTCAGGCAAGCCTTGCACTAAATGTTCGCTGTATTGCATCATCTGATATAAGCATAAAGACATTAGAATATGTACATAAAGGGCATAATAACAACAATAAACATATAACAGCCATCAAGGTCCATCGTCCAATACCGATGTTCCGTAGTTCGTGTCCAAGCTATCTAAAAACCAATTTGACTAACAATTGACTCAGTAATATTCAAGGCTCTTGTAGGCTATTTTTTTAATAAAAATTTTATAAGCGATGTGGCGCAGTGGAAGCGCGCAGGGCTCATAACCCTGATGTCCCTGGATCGAAACCAGGCATCGCTACTAATCTTTAATTTTTTTTTGATTTCATTAAGCGCTGCATTAAGAAGAGTTTTGCGTAGATAGCGGGAAGCACGTTTTTAGATTCAAAGAACTCTGACAGTCAGAACGCCACTCGCCGTGTTTGGGTCCTCGCACGTGCTTTACGAGTGATTACAAATGTCTGATTATGTGCCTTCCTTCATCTTAGCTATGATTGAGAATAAACTAATAAATCACATATGCTTAATTTTAACCAATACCATATTGCCAATAATAAATGAAATGGTACCAAAATGCTACAGCTGACTTGTGTTCAAGTAAAACTCGTCGCTAGCAGCCGAATGGGAAGACGTAATAGTAACTGTGCGGTTCACTGGTCTCCTATTATACAAATGAGATGAGCATCAGCTCCGTGTTTTATCATACATATCTAAAATACCCAAATAGAGCTACAAGAGAAAGCAGAGTTCTAGATTATGAGGTGTGGTGTTAAAGAAGAGAAAAGGGACTTTGCGAGCTCCATAAACGTCAGTCAGTTTATTTACATTTTTCCCTGAAAAATCACATGACCGTAGGCCTAGAGATGTAAAATAGGTTTAATGTGGTTTTGAGTTCTACTGAATTCTCCCAACGCGCCCAAAGCGCTCAAAGTCCCAGCGACGGATCCGGGTAACTATGAGCTGGCCCGGATGGCGAGCATACCCTCACGGCTATTCCATCCTCGCGCACAATTAGCGAGCCACGACCACTTAGCATTCTCTCAAGGTGAATGCTCGATTAATATTGAGTTAGTTTGATATCCGAGTGATTATCAATTACTCTGTGTAATAATTTCTTTTGCCGCATTGCGCATATGTGAGTGCCACTTTGTTCTGAGCCCTCCACGCGGTCACTCTTGAAGCTGATATTCCGTTGGAGCTGCAGAAGTCATTTTGTGACGATGCCCGCAACCACATTTTGAGGGCCTTCACTTACCAAAATTAAGATTTGTATTTAGAAATTTTGGATTGCGAAAACATCAGGGTCAGCGAAATTCCTGGACAAGCTGTAGTGCCGGCTGCAAGTGGCGCCTTCCTCTGCTTCTAACTATAACTCTCTACGGATCAAGCATGCGCCCAACATGGCTACCGCAGGACATCCAGAAACGGCTCTTACGGCATATATTGTCGCGAGCTACAATACTAGATACTGATAAGATGAATTTGGAGAATCTGGACATTCAAATAGGAGCCGGTAGCTCTGTCAGCTTGCGCAACGTGCCTCTAAAAGTTGATGTGAGTAACCCCGTAGTTGATCTACTGATAGTTCACTGCAGGATCTGACTTGAGATGTATATTATAGGCCATAACTATTCCTGGAATGAATTTAAGTGATGGAATTGTTGGCGAAATCACCGTGCGCATACCGAAAAATATATTAACTGAACCTGTTTGTGTGACTCTTTCAGATGTTGATATCACGGTTGAGCCCTCTTCATCCGATTTTTCTGCAAACGAAAGTTTGGCGCGGGCAGCGAATGACCTTGCTACTTCTTTTCTGCAAAACGAAACCCTAGAGGAAACCATCGAACTCGAAAAATCTATAATCCATCCTCCTCATGACATTGGCGATGATTCAGTATCTCCGTCTGAGACTAGCAGTATGGCTGAAAGTGAAGATGACATTATTGGATTAGGAACAGGCGGTGGAACTGGTGGATTTAATTTGCAATCCATTATAGTCAACGTCGTTGCTCGACTGGTTTCACAGCTTCAGATTACAATGACAAATTTATCACTCCGGGTTGTATCAGAAGGAATGATTCTTCAAGGAACTATTGGCAAATGTGAATACCCGATGAAGAGCGAAGCTGATGAAAAATTCATTAAACTTAGCGACATACAATTTTCATTGCCTTCAGAATTCAGTGAAGCTCATCTACCATCCAAGCGAAATTCAGTCTCATCAAATGATTCGTCCGAGTCGTCCACTGATTCCGATACATTTGCAAATTCGGACAGCGAAGGCCCTGCTTTCGATTTTCCAAGGAGTCGTCGATCTGGTGGTCAATCCATGACCGAGAGCGTTCTTTTTTCGAGTCAGGAGGCAAGGAGTATTTATCAAAGCGCTTTATCTCCAAGCGAGCAGCTTTTTAATGGATCAATGACATCAAAAATAGGATCGCAATCTTTTGCGAATCCCGACAGCCATGAAGAGACGAAACCGGGTCTTATCTTAAAGGAAACAACAGATGCAATATCACCTCGACTAATTTGGTGTGATGAGCTTGAAGTTTCCATTGCAGACGCCCCGTCTAAAGCTGAATTCAGATTTGGAGTTTTAAAATCCGGATTTGCTCATATGGAATCTGTGGCTGAAATATTGGCTAAGGTCATTAAAGGATTTTTGAACAAAAACTCAGCTGAAGAAATAAGTGGGTATAAATCGAATGGCAGCTCGCCGGCATACGTCGGATCTTATGGATCGGCTGAAAGCGAGGAGCGGACCGGCATGACGAATAAGGATGCTAGCAGAAATTTCAAAATAGCCATTCACAGGATTGAAGCCAGTTTATCGTCTAACTTGGATGCCGCCGGCGAATCCGTATTCCAAGACAAAACATGCCTTGTCTTGACTGACGTATATGCCTCTATCACTCAATCCTACTCAAATGAGGATATGCGTAATCCATACGTTACAGATTCTACACCTTCCATCTCAAGTATGTGCAATATCGATCATATCTGGGCCACAAATTCCGGAAAGACAATTCTGTCATTTGCTCCAGATTCGTCATCGACTTCTGTTCCCGATTTATTTGTGACGTCAAATAGCACTTGCGCCACGGTGGAGATGCCGAAGCAGCTTAATATTACAGCTACCCCCGCTGTATTAGAAGAATTAAAAGCTTTTGCTGATGGTATATCAGCAGCCTTTAAGAGCTTTACAGATCATACTATCTCTGGTAACGTTAGGTCGAACAAAGCGTACGAAAGTTCTCGAGGCAGCCAGAATCAATATTCTTTTAAAAGCGCGACCAACAAAATCAGTCTTGATGTTCTTACTAGCGATCTTTCTGTGAAGATGAATGTTATGATTCATCCTATTTCAATAGTTCATTCCAGTCTAAAATCAGATATGATCACCGTGCGACTTCCTGGTGCTGATGTAAGTATCTATAACCTCAGCTTTGACTTATCTCCTGAGGATAAATATGTTGATCCTGATAATATCGACGGAAAACTTAATGGCCTTGAGTTAAATTCTCGCCTGTCATTAGACGCTCTCAAGGTTAACGGTTCCTGTGTCGAGACTCTAACTTCTTCAGTCCTTGCTATTTACTCGGATTTGAGTAAGTGCTTCGATTCTAAAAACTCACCTACTCAAGCTTCAAATGTGCACAAAGCGCAACCTCGAGTTAGGTTTCAGCAGAGAGTTCCAGGAAATGCTATTGAGATTAAGAATACTGTAATTTCTCTTGAGTTTCCTGGACAGATTGGCAATGTAACTGTCGACATTGCTGATTTTGCAATTTCCATGTTTGAAACAAATTGCATCAATCTATCTATTGGAATTGCTAGAGGTGTACGGCATTCGCCAATTGGCAGTGCTGAGGATGAAGATGAGTTTGAGTTGATTGGATCTGCGTTAAAAGAACTTCAACGCGAACGGCCTATGATTATTGCCACTATCAAAGATATGAAAGTGGTAAATGCAAAACTTTTTAATTTGAGAGTGGACTATCGTGTTGATCTGCTACTCTTATTTGTTTCTGCGTTTGCAAAAGAAGAAATTGTGGAAGAGCCCAAGCCGATGAGAAAGAGTCTTTTTGGACTTGACAGACCAGGCTCACCATCTTGGGACTATGATGTGTTAGAAGAAAAAGCATATGGAGAAAAATCTGAGATAGACGATGAAGATTACGCTGATGAAGATTTTGGAATGCCATCTACTAGTGAGTTAGAAGATTCAATCGCGACATTGAAATCAATTGGTGCGCCGTATAGATTTGATGTCAGTATTCGTGATTGCGCTATTGGATTGAACCCTCTAAAGCTGCGATCTCAAGGTTTAATTGTTATTACTGAAGGTCAAGCTGATGGGTATTCACAAGATATAACTGCTGGACTTTTGGCAAACCTGAAAGTTCGCAGAGCTACATTATTTTTGGTTGATGATGTACAAAATCTTCATCAGACGTCTTCGCGACCTTCCTATTCAGACCACAGACGACAGGTTGTGGAACATTTAATCCCATTTGCAAATTTGGGATATGTTAATGTTGCATCAATGTCTTCTGCATCAGCCAAGGTGAAGGTTACGCGCGATACTTCGTCCGAAGTTGGGGTTGGTAATACAGCTGTTGAAATGGAAGTCCGTGATGATCTACTTTTCATTGAATCTTGTGCCGACTCGACGCAAACACTTCTGGAGGTAATTAATGGATTGAAACCCCCTGTTGCCGTATCTTCCGATGAAGAGAAGTACAGAACTGAGATTGCACCGGTTGATATCATGGCAAGTCTAGATAATGAAGCATTTCGGGCGGCAGCACGAGCTGCAGACAATACCTTCCAAGGATTTCATCAAAGTAATGCTGAGATTATAACTGATCAGGTTCCTCAACGGCAGGCTGAATTAAGTCTTAGTGTGGAAAATACCCGGCGCACACCGACTGACTTGGAGCGACAACTGCGCGAGGCGGTTTCATCTGATCTTCAAATTGTTGAAAGCTACTACGGAACGTCACCTGAGGAAGGCTCACAAACCAGTGATATCGATGACGCGGCCGTTGATGAGGCTTGTAGAAAGCATTCTATGACATCGATATACGGCGATGAGATCTCACCCTCTCTCGATAGTTCTTTGGCTATTGAGGCTGACAATTTATCAGATGTTATGATGGATGTACCTCTTCCAAAAAGTACTACTCCTGCGGGTCAAAAGTCTGCTCTGATTTGCCAACAAGAGGCTGTGGATGTAATCAATCAGGAAGTTCGAGATGCTGTAAATAAGATTGAAATTTTAGAAAGTCATTTTGGTGGCGGCCACTCCTTAATGAACACAGCAATGCTAGATGGCAGCACTCCTATAGTTACAATCAAAGTTCGTGACGTTCATGTTTTGTGGAATCTACATGATGGGTATGACTGGCCTCATACTCGGGATTCAATTGCAAAAGCTGTAAAAAAGGTCGAAAGCCGTGCTTTGAACGCTATTCGCGCAAGAATTCAAGGTGGAGGATACGAAAATGAAGAAGAAGAGTCTATTATTGGTGATTTTCTCTTTAATTCTATATATATCGGAGTACCATCTGGAAATGATCCTCGAGAACTTACAAATGCTATAAATCGCGATATTGACGATGAGAGCGAGACGGCAAGCCAGCTTTCACTTTCAACTGGATATTCCTCTAGACCTGCCAGCCGCGGGGCAACTCGCGGTAACACTCCTAAAAAGGGTTCTAAGCTTCGTTTGAAAAGATCTAAATCACACAAGTTGCAAATTGAATTGAAGGGAGTTGGCGTTGATTTTAATGCATATCCGGAGAGCTGTGTTGTTGGAAATTCAGTTGATTTAAAAATTCGAGACTTTGAAATTTTCGATAATATGCCTACCTCGACTTGGAGAAAATTCGCTACATACATGTTTTCCGCTGGCGAGAGAGAAAAAGGAGGAAGTATGGCGCATTTGGAAATGCTTAATGTACGACCGGATCCTACTTTGCCACTTTCCGAAGTAATATTAAAGGTACTTGTGAAATTCTTTACCTATATCCCAGAAGGTAGCTAATGGTGAAATAAATGACTTAGATCAGCGCTCTTCCGCTACGTTTATACGTGGATCAGGATGCTCTCGACTTTTTGACACGATTTTTCGAGTTTAAGAGCGATGTCGCTGCGCCTCCGACTGCAGACGAAATTCCCTTTTTACGTAAATGATCCTTTTTTAGTGTTTGTGTTTTTTTTGAGATTGTTATTAATCTAAAATGATTTACTTAGAACGTGTGGAATTTGCAGAAATTAAGGTCAAACTCGACTACAAACCTAAAACGGTTGATTACGCTGGTCTACGGTCTGGACATACAACTGAGTTTATGAATTTTTTCGTTCTTGATGAAGCAAAAATCATTTTGCGCGGAGTTGTATTATACGGAATTCTTGGATATCCACGACTTGCTCAAGAGCTCAATGATATCTGGCTACCAGATATCAAATCTACTCAACTTGGCGATGTGTTGGCTGGAGTAGCTCCGGTGCGGTCGATTGTCAAATTGGGCGGAGGGTTCAAAGATTTGGTTGCAATACCAATTCGAGAATATCAAAAGGATGGTAGAGTAGTGCGCAGTTTACAGAAAGGAGCTTTAAGATTTGCAAAAGTGACTACGAACGAACTTGTTAATTTAGGGGCGAAACTGGCTATTGGTACTCAAGGCGTCCTTGAAAACGCAGAGTCGTTTATCGTGGGTCAATCTTCTGCGCCAGAAGCGACTGAGGGGAATCGTCGCTTTTCGGGAGATGACTCGGAGAGCGAAGAAGAAGTTCCGAAAGCTATCAGTATGTATGCTGACCAGCCCAACACTATCTCTCAAGGTTTAAACCGTGCGTACAACAGCTTGAACAGGAATTTTAGCACGGCGCGGGATATTCTCGTCACTTTACCTTCCGAAGCGAATGAGCAGGGAGGCGCGCAGAAAGCTGCTGCCGCAATGGCGAGGGCAGCGCCGGTTGCGGTGCTTAGATCAATGATTGGGGCGTCAGAGGCCGTCTCTAGTACTTTACTGGGCGTCAGTAACCAAATGGATCCTTCTCGACGTCGGAATGCAGAAGATGTAAGTTTGTTTATATTCGAGTGAGGAAGTGTTTTTTGCTGACAATATCTGCAACAGAAATACAAGAAGCGTTGAGTACCTTAGATGAACGCTGAGCGCATAGGAGCTATCAATAAAGTTTAAAAGGCTTGAGGATACTCACTCCGAGGGAGTGAAGAAATGCCTTGTAGTGCGACGACTTTTGTTTATATTTTTATCGTTCTTTCTTTCTTTCAATGTTTATTTATTTGTTTATTTATTTGCTTCTTTACGTATATTCATATTCGACATCGCTCCTTTGTGTAAATCGTTTGTCTAATTGCTTATTTCTGTAACTGTTGTCTTTTGTATACGACCAGGAGTACCAGCGGCTACTACTCTTTTTTTCTTCTTTGTTATTTGTGAATTTCGCCTTTTTATTTTTTTTTTTTTCACGCACCCAGTTACATGTGTGTGTAGTATGGGCGTTTGTTGGGGAATCTCTCTATTTTTTTTCTTCTTGACTATTTGTTGTATAGTGACTTTTAAAATCATAAATTTAATTCCAGGAGTTTGGTGAGCTTCGTTACCGCTGTCGAGAAGGGTGACTGGTCATTGTCATCAACTCTACAGCGCGTCAGATTTATCATTAGCAGCAACGGAAAAGGAGGCTGTCAAAACTATTTCCGGTGTAGATTAGTAATACACCTGTCAGCATTTTCTATTCTGTTCATTGTCGGGTACGGTCAATGCGAGAGCGACTTGCAGCCGCAGGGCTGGGCTGCCGGATATCGCGCGAATGAATGACGCATCGATTGTTACACCGCCTCGAGATGTGCGGCGTAGACTTTGGGAAAGCTGTTCGCGCGAATGTTAGCGACGTTTACGAAGGTCGGAGAGATGTTGGTGTATGCGATGAGGATGGGAAATGGCTGGTAAAGTAGGATCAATAACAGAGGAGAAGAAGTTTAATTGGTTTTTACGAGCAATACTGACAATGCTTACCAGGTGGAGAGGATACTTGCTTGTAAGGCTTGAGGATGAGAAATATATAAATGGAGTAGGAATTGCCTGTTTACCAATTCATTATCCACTGCTTTCTCTAGTACTCTAGTATACAGAGATACATTCAGCTTCTTTTTTCAAATAAGAATTAATTGAATCAGACGCGATGCCAAAGTCAGTTGTTATTGTTGGAGGTGGAATTTTCGGGATTCATTTCTTAAGCGCGTTTATGGAGAAGATATCTGAAAATGGTACAAAGCCTGCATATCATGTCACTTTGATTGAGAAGCGCGAGCTCGCCTTTTTCTTACCTTCGTCGCTACGTCTAAGTGTTGAAGATCACGATAAGGAGTATTTGAAGCCTTATGATAGGCTGTTTGAGAAATATCCTGAATGTGGAACTGTTCTTCATGCTTCGGTCGTTAGTATCAGCGGTGATAAGAAGACTGTCAATCTTGACAATGGAGACCAAGTCTCTTATGACGTTTTGGTGAGTATTATTGAGCTTTACTGATCTGTAGAAGTATTGAGTTTGGTAACAGAATGCTAATACGCGATTAGGTTCTCGCAACGGGTAGACAATGGGTAGAGCCCACCGCTCCGCCTACCGATAAGGATGGTATTTACGCTTATTTCCAATTGCAACGAGCCCGAATCAGCAAGTCTAAAGATATCGTGGTCATTGGTGGTGGAAGTATAGGATGCGAGTTTGTTTCTGAGATCAAAGACCAATATCCTCATAAAACCGTCACTTTAGTTCATAGTGAGGAAGTTCCTTTGACGAACAAATTGCCAATCAGATTGAGACGTAAGATTGACAAGATGCTGAAGAACCTTGGTGTTAACTTAATCTACAACTCTTATGGAACTGATAGAGGTGATGGCACGGTTATGGTCACGCGAAAGCGAGGATCAAAGCAAGCTCAAGTGATTTCGGCAGATGTTGTTTACGACTGCCTCAACCGTGGTCCCAACACGAGCTATGTCCCCCAGGAATGGAAAAACAGCGACGGCATCGTGAGAGTTAAAGATACTTTTCAAGTCATCTCTTCTCCTTCAGTCTTTGCGATTGGAGATATTAACGACATTGACGAAAGCAAGCAAGCTCTCAACGCTGGACCGCATATGCAAGTCGCCTGTGTTGAAAACGTGCTTTCGGTTTTGAAAGGCCAGACAGCAACAAAGCACTACACGACTGAAATGGTTGGAATTGGTATGAACTTGGGTCGCAAGTACGCCACCGGCGCTTTCAAGATTCCGGTTTTGGGATACTGCGTACTGCCGTCATCTATGATCAGAAAAGCCAGGGGTGATGACATGATGACTAGCAAGTTCACAGCTAAATTGGGATATTAAAGATGAGTATTATTGGGGATTTATCTAATCTAGTTCATACAAAGTATTATAAGAATGTTGTATATCTGAATAAATTTTGCTTTATTCTACTGAAGGCCGGCCACACACAACTCTTCGCGCGAGTCGGCGTTAGAATGTGGCAGTCAGTCGCGCGGTGTAATAAGATTAATAGGTAAAAGAATAATATCACGTGATCGGAATTTCGGATAATTGAGAATTTAGAGTGGGATGGAGTTCCCGGCCAGGGAGTTGTATGACCTTTTTGGCAACCGAATGAACCAGAGATAAAAAGCTGACAATATCCTCCAGTTTCCCTTTTTTTTGTTTGCATTTTGCATTTGGCGGCTGTCGTTTTCCTTCTTTTTGTTGAAAGCTTTGGAATTCGCTAACTACTTTTGTTTTCTTGATTATGGCTTCGTCTAAATCAATCGTCGTTGTTGGAGGTGGAATCTATGGTATCAGTTTCTTGAGTGCGCTTTTGCCCAAACTGAGCGCTGGCAATTTTGAATCCTCTGTTCAAGTCACTTTAATTGAGAAGCGGGATATTTGCTTTTACTTGCCTTCTTCGCTTCGTTTGTCGGTCGAGGACCATGACCAGCAATTCTTGAAGCCATATGATAAGTTGTTTGAAAATTACCCCAATTGTGGTACTGTTGTCAAGGCTGCAGTTGTTGGCATTGATAGCGGAAGCAAGACTGTCATCCTTGACAATGGAGAGAAGGTCTCTTATGATGTCTTGGTGAGTACTTTATTATATATGCTACGGATACTTTGAGAGCAGCTGCTAAACTTGTTAACTAGGTCCTTGCTACGGGCACAAAATGGTCGGATCCAGACTGCCCACCTACAGATAAAGAAGCTATTTATGAGTACTTTCAAAACATGCGATCCAAAATCTCAAAAGCTGGAAGTGTGGTTATATTGGGTGGTGGAAGTATTGGCTGCGAATTTGCCAGCGAAATCAGAGATCAGCATCCAGATAAGAATGTTGCTCTGGTTCATAATGATGACCTCCCGTTAAGTGATATGTTTCCCGTTAAATTGAGAAAATCTGTGGACTCGATTTTGAATACTCTTGGTGTCAAAGTATACTACAACTCTATCGGACTAGATGTAGGCGATGGAACCGTCAAAATTACATCAAAGACAAATCCAAGCAAGAGTGAAGTTATTTCAGCTGACCTTGTCTTCAATTGCTTCTCAGTAGGTCTCAACACCGATTATGTTCCTTCCGAATTTAAGAATGAGCGCGGACAAGTTAAGGTCAAAAATACATTCCAACTTGTTTCTGATCCCTCTATCTTTGCAATCGGCGACATTAATGATTTTCCCGAAAGCAAGCAAGCTCTTAATGCTCACGGAAACATGCAAAAAGCAAGTGTTGGAAATGTCCTCTCTGTTCTCTTTGGAAAACCTGCTGAAGAGAAGTATTCTACTCAGAAGGTTGGTATTGGCATGAACTTAGGTCGTTCATATGCTGCTGGTGCTTTCATTCTCCCGTTCTTGGGATATTGTGTACTTCCTTCCTTTCTTATTAAGAAAGCTAAAGGTCAAGATATGTTGACAGGAGTGTTCATTAAACAACTGGGATATTAAACTGTGCGGGATTTGCGGTTTATAGTTACATTTTGGTGTTGAATTTTTTCCGGATAAACACAAAATCATGTCTTGATACAAAATAGATACTAGAATTAATATTTTATCTTTGATACGTATGAGATGATTGGACCATTTCGCAGTGGACGCTTTATCACAAACTCGCTCTTTTGATTGTAAGCTCATCATCTAATGCAAAACCTGTCATCACACAAAAAGCACAGACCATATTGTACAATTACTTTACGCCCTCGGCAATTGATGACTTGCTTCAAATGCTGACTTTATTTGCCTCTGCAAACACAAAATGTCATCAAGTGATGACATTTCGCGCGTATGGTTATTGTTTGTTGACATTATCGCAGATAACGGATATTAACTCATTACGCTTCCCGCACTTTCTCTACGTTGTCACGTGCCTGCTCGCTTGTTTTGTGCCTGTTCGGATTTGGGTGCATGCTGCAGGACTGCTTTCCTAGCCAAAGAAGGCTTATGAATGCTCTTGTTCACAATCTGGAAGATTTGAAAATGATGACTTTGACCTAAGGTATAAAGAGACGGGGTTTGCTGCCTAGGCGGTTGGTGAGAAGTCTTTGGTGTGCAAGGAAGCCCCACTTTGTTATCATCATGGAATCATCTAAATCAGTTGTTGTCGTTGGAGGTGGAGTCTTTGGTGTTGTTTTTGCACAGGCGTTGATGAGCAAAGTTTCCTCGAGCGGAATGACTGCTTCTATTCATTGTACTTTGATTGAGAAACGTGATTTGTTTTACTACTTGCCTGCGTCATTGCGTATGGTTGTTGAGGATCACGACAAAGAGTATATGAGTCCGTACGACAGATTGTTTAACAAGCATCCGGAGTTTGGATCTGTTGTCAAAGGAGAAGTTGTCAGTATTGATAGCAAGGCGAAAACTGTTACATTGGCTGATGGAACACAGGTGTCTTATGACGTCTTGGTTAGTTCCCTTTTGCGGAAATTAAATTGAAGAGAACGGCATGCTGATATTACAATTAGGTCCTTGCTACAGGTAGAAAATGGCTCGAGCCAATTGCTCTACCATCTGAACTCGATGACATATATGAGTATTTACAGGAGAAGCGTGCCAGTATCAAAACTTCCCACAATATTGTTATTTTAGGAGGAGGCGGCCAGGGCTGTGAGTTGGCTGGGGAGATCAAAGAAAAATATAGCGAGAAGAACGTGACGGTGGTTCACGGCTATGAGCTACCACTTACAGATGTCTTTCCCCTCAAGCTGAGAAAAACCGTGGACAGGATTTTGAAAAGTATTGGCGTTAATATCATTTGTAACGCACGTGGAGAGGATCTTGCTAACGGGACTGTTCTCGTCAAGGCAAAGACGGGGACGAAGGAACCTCAAATTGTCCCCGCTGATCTTGTCTTTAATTGCTTTGTTGGAGGCACTAATACCACTTACGCTCCTGATGAATGGAAAGAGAAAAATGGATCTCTCAAAGTCAAAGATACATTCCAACTTGTATCTGACCCGTCCATCTTTGCCCTCGGAGATATCAATAATATTGACGAAGGTAAACAAGCTTTCAAAGCAGGTCCTCGAATGCAATCAACATCGGTTGCAAATGTGTTATCGGTTTTGAAAGGTGAACCTGCGCAACAGCATTATTCTACGCAACTTGAAGGAATCGGTTTAACCATGGGCCATAAAAATCCGGCTGGAGCAGCTAAGCTCCCAGGCTTAGGATATTGCACTTTACCTAGATTTCTGCTGAAATTAATTATGGCTGATGATATGCGTGCTGGATGGTTCGCACATGAAATGGGCTATTAAAAAATGTAAAATTGAAGTAGATTGCTGTTTGCTCATTGGACTGTAGTGATATTTGATAGACTTGAGATTCGAGGTATACATGTAACTAATAATTTTGTTTCAACATTTTGATTTTTCACTTAATACTGATGTGTTTTTTTTTCTTTCTCGTTCATCTACGTATAACTTTTTCATAAGGGCATGCAGTTACGGATAGTAGTGATAATTGATGGTAATGATATTTTTGTCATAATCATTACCCCATTCCGCAAACTGTAAAAAAAGGTACTTGACTCATAAATGACTAATGTGAACCTTAATTTTCTCGCCGCCGCCGCCGCCTACTTCTCTTACATGTCCGCAATGTCCGCACAGTCTTTGTTTGCTGACGATTAAACACTTTTTATATCTTTTGGATTTGCGGCCAAATAACTTCTATTATCTTTTCAAGTTACTCATATAAAGCTGCAAGTTTTCTAAAACGAAGTATGTCAGCTACTCAAGCATCGACTTCAACGAAGGCCATCGCGCTCTCTCTTTACCGTTCTTTACTTCGGACATCGCGGCAATTCACAGCATATAATTTTCGCGAGTATGCCATAAGGAGAACTAGGGATGATTTCCGGGATCACAAATCTGAAACTGATCCTAGAGCAATTGAGGAATTTCTTACAAAGGCCGAACAGAATCTTTCCTTGTTGAAAAGACAGACGGCGATTAGTGGAATGTATCAGTTTAATGAACAAGTTGTTGAGTCAAGACCGAGAATTCATCATGCGCTTCGTTCGGCTTAGGTATTTTGGGGTTGAAATTAGATAAGAGATATTTACATTACTTGGATGCTGGGTTGGTTTTTATTATGCGTGTATCAAGGCGATGCTGGAAGAGCATGGATGATTTGAGTTTTATATAAGAAGGGTGATTTTGCAAAAGAGACTGAACAGCTTGAAATGAATTTTTATGTACATAATAACAGGAACTCTTAAAAGTGAAAATGAATCCTTGTTATAGGTTTAAAATTACATCTGACTATCGGAGTTATATTGCACATACTTTTAAAGTCCGTCCCAAACCATTTTCTGAAGAACACCAACTGCATTTTTACCCGACGGCCCTTTCTTTGTTGAAGATTCTTTAACAAATCCTAAATATCGTAATTCGTTCATGGCTTTGTAAAACCAAGCCATAGTCTGCTTGTTATCAAACTTATCAATATGATCATGTTTTGTTGTCCCGTTATTCTGCTCCGCATCTAGTTTGCTTTCTTGTGTGGATTCTTCGTTATCTTCTTTATTATCGTAGTTTTCTCCCGCGATGCTCTGATGAAACGCCGTCCAGAAATCATAAATATTAATTAACGATCCAGATTCACGATAAAGGGAATATGCCAAACACACCAACGGTTTTTCCAAACTTTCGGACTCATCATCAATCTCGGATTTTCCCAAGTAAAGTGAAGGTTGCATCAACGCTTTTTCAATAGTTTGTCGATATAGCGGTGTAAATACATTTTCATATAAATTTGACGCATCGAAAACATGTACTTCGCAAAATGGTATTTGTGACAATGGAGTTAGAGTTTCTTGGATATATTTATCGAGCGATTGAGATATGACTTCAAGAAGTAATGAATGTTTACCATTTCCTGTAAACTCTTCTGTACTCCATTTATCTTTCAAAGCTTTAATAGGCGATTCCGAATTAAACCCTGAATCAATCGCTTCATTGAATTTCATAACTGCTTCCACAGTCATATTTGACGCAAGTCCGGTTAAATCTCTGAAAAACTGCGAATCTCGAAATCTTCCAGATATGATTTCATGATATAAATCTGCTCTAGAACGCTTTGCTGTCATACTAGTCCACATTTCGCTTGATTCTTGTAATAGATCAATGAGTTTCATAATGTCATGTTTTGCCTTTAGATTATCGAATAACGCTGTTTTTTGTTGTTTGAAAAATTCAAGAAATGAATTGGAATCAGTCAGGAGCGACTGTATATATTTTACTTCTTGTAAATCTGGTTTGTCGTCTTTTTTTATTCGAGCCGCAATATAATTTCTAAATGATGGAAGGGTTCGTAATGCAAGTATATGTTGATCTGATTTTGTAATGATGCTCGGAGAATCAATCGTTATACTTAGAGGGTTTGCGAAATAATGACTCATTATAGCGTACTTTTGAGAAAGTCAGTAAACAAAATTTCAATCGATATCTGATAAACTCGGTTGCAGGAGAAAATCATACCTGAACAGCGTTAATAAAGGTTTCTAAACTTTTTGTATTCTCATTATATCTTCGAAGCAAAGATCTGAAAATATTAGGTCCTAAAATGATTGGCATATCACCGGATAATAAAATTTCATCAATAAACTTAGTAAGTCCTTGATCTGATTGAACGACATCGAAGCATTGGAAATCAATCAGCCTCGTAGTGGATTTAGGAAATTTAGTATTGTAAATTGGTAAAGTGGTAGCTATTCCGAGAAGCATTACAAACGGTAATCGGTTTCGATATGCGCTAAAATATAACTCAAGTTAACAAAAATAAATATAAAGCGCTTATGGGTTTTCATAACTCACTGTAATAATCGGATTGCCTCTGGTAGAATATTATTCTCGAATCCATCAGCATCCTGCACAAAAATTACAATTTTCTCTAAATTAATCTGCTTTTTATACCAATCAACTAATCTATCAAGATCAAAACTAAGTCTTTTATCAGAATTATCAGAAACTGTTAAAATACTACCAATTGGTCCCTTAGTTTCAGCTACTTCATCTGTACTTTGTTGTTTCATTGTTTCACTGATTATCTTTCTCATGAAATCTCGTACATTTGCGGCGTCTCTTGAATTTATAACCACAGTCACAATTTCACCTGCTTGCGAAATTTCGATTTGTCTATTAAGATTACGAAAAAGACGGGTATGATCAGAAATATTGGATCCAGATAAAATTAATCCAACAGGTAGCAAGGTATAAACATCTTCTTCGTATTCAAGCGTTGATTTAAGATACTCAACAACTTTATCCACGATAAATTCATCCAATTCGTTAAGAATTGATTTAATCTTTTTATCAATTGCTGGCATTCGTTGCGTATAACTTTTCCATCGACTTATAACATGTGTATCATCTTCAGGAATTGATTCATTTAACGGAATAAATGGGTGTCGTCTAGAACGAAACCGCGCTCGTCTTTCTTTCGCCTTTATAATGTAGCATGTCTAGTATTTCCTTGTTAGTTTATTCCATTTGAATGTGGTAATGAGGAAATCTAATCAATGTATTACTTTATGAGCATCGCGATCAGAAACTAGTTCCTCACCAGCTGCTACACTTTCATGATTCCGTTTCTTTAGTAAAGTAGATTCCCTGGATCCTACTTTCTTCTCCATATTCCACACAACCCCAAGTCTTTATTTTTACCGTTTACCAGCACTATTACAGTCTGTTTTATTGTAACTGAAACTCATCTTGAATTTACCTATTTGAATCTAGGGGCCAAAATGCCACATGTGGCTAGTGAACTATTGAGCCCCATTCAGCCACATTCACGATTCGGGATATTTTTTTTGGGATTACAATTCGTCGAAAGTTGGATTCATTATTCAAATTGTAATTGATCACTCCTTGTTTTATATATATATTTATAAATATACATATTAAAAGCGGGGTTTTGGGAAAAAAATGAGTTTGAAGATTTCGTCTGCTTTTTGCTCGAGGATATTGAGAAACACAGCTGCTTTGTCATTGCGACCATCTGCGCGAGCATATTCGGTTCTGATCTCACCACTTCTCCGCAATAATACGTCTCTCAAATCGCAATCTGCAGTATCATGTTTTCCGTTTTATACCAATACGCGATTGTTTTCTAGCTCTATCAACTGCCTTGAAAAGAAGGAGTCGAATTCATCTGATAAGGAATCACTGGCAACAAAGACAGATGAACAGCTGTCAGATGTGAATGACAAAAATTCAAGTACTGCTGGAACTGCTAAACCTGTCACTGAAGAAGACGATGTGGTTGTTATAAAAACATCAAAATCTAAAAGAGGAAATCCTCTGGGTGTGAGTGGCTCACTATTTTCTCGTGTCCGATGAGAAATGGAAATGACTGACCGACTTTTAATAGTATTTCAACGTCGTTGGTTTAGGACTGTTTTTAATTTTCATTTATCTGTTTATTGATTATAAAAAGAGAGTGCAGATAGCTGTGGATGATTTCAGTATGTGGTTTCTTTTTGTATATCGCATTTTGTTTCTGTTGACGAAATTTTACTGACTCTTAGACCGTGCTAAAGAAAATGAACTAAAACGCGAGCAACACGGAAAGGCCTTGATTGGTGGTAAATTTGAATTAGTTGATGGGGATGGGAATGTTTTCACGGATGAGAAGCTGCTTGGTAAATTTTCGCTGGTAGGTTATTGCAAGTTGAGATTTTTCTTCGATTGGATATATGTTTATGATACCTCTTGATTAGATTTATTTTGGGTTTACTCTTTGCCCTGATATTTGCCCCGATGAATTAGATAAAATGGCCCGCATTGTCAAAGGTAAGTTCTGCTACACTTTTTGTTTCTCATATATCATATTCTAATATTCTGCAACAGAATTGAAAGCCAAGGACATTGAAATCCAACCAATTTTTATCACTTGTGATCCTAATCGCGATACTCCTGAAGTCGTTAAACGATACATTGACGAGTTTGAAATCCCAGGAGCTGTCGGTCTTACCGGTTCTCACAGACAAGTCGAGACTGTATGCAAAGCTTTCCGTGTTTATTTCTCAACTCCTCCAGAACTTAAACCTGGCGAGGATTACATTGTTGATCACTCGATCTTCTTTTATTTAATGGGTGCGTTTTTGATTACTTTTTTTTCTTCATTGAGTTCATTATCTTGATAGGTTTGCTGTTTGCTAATTTTGATATGAAATAGATCCTGAAGGAGAATTTATTAATGTGTATGGACGTAACCTTGATTCCACTCAAACAGCGTCACTGATCGCACGAAAAGTCCAGACTTGGGTTCCAGCAAAAGATAGAAAGGAATATACATACAAACGGCCAAGTTTTTTTGCTTTCCTTGATTAAAAGCTCAGTTTGCTGATTTTTTTGATTTTTTTTTTCGTGCACCTTGCCAATCCATTTGTAAATAGTCATTGGAGAAGTAATTGAGGGAGGTATAGGGCAGCTTTTATTTTTTTTTTTATATTCTTTTGTATTTATAAAGAAAATCTCCCCCAAATGTGAAGTTTTATATTAGAAAGTACATAAACTTCAAAGACAGATAAATAAATTGATTTATTGATCAACACTTCATTGAAATCGTCATATGCTTTTTGTACGCCAATTGAATCCATATTCATACAACAAAATAAACATAAAAAAAATCACTGAATATCTTTTTTTTTAATCATCTGCGAAGTAAAACAACACCACAAGATTAATATAAAAAAAAAATAAAACTTGAACAACATTCAAATGCACACACCGGAACATATGTAGCAAAACCAAATAAAATCATACAAAGAGATATCCAATTCAAGGCTATTGTGTTAGCCACTCATCAAGATATATGCATTCTTCGGCACTCACAGGGCCACCGTTTTTACAGAGATCAAACACAGAGCAATGACCGCACGGAACTTCAGTAAAAGCGTCCCATACAATAGCACCTTCATCATCTCCACCAGCATCAGCTCCCGAATCCGCAGACGCGCCAAGTATTGCGCGATATGCCATACCATCATTAATTGGTTCTATTTTGCCGTCGTAGACTAAAACGTCGACTAATGACTTAATGTCTGTAAGTGCGAGATCAACTGTTGTGATCCCTGACGATTGTACGAATTCATGAACGTCTGCTATTGACGGATATTTGCTGTAAGAAGCTGGAAATGATAATTGATCATAAACTACTTCTTCTTTTGTCGCTGATTTTGAAGATTTTCGTTTTTTATGCTTTTTGACGGACAAAGGTTTATCATCCTCTGTGGGAAACGACTCTGAAGATATATATCGGAACACGATTGATAGTAAACTTGAAATAAATTCGGTATCAAGTTCGGAATCTGTGAACCATGGACCTCCGGTAACATCGATTGACGGTTGTAAGTCGTACAGCATATATATTTTGCGAGTCGGGTACTGTAGTCACGATTGTTAGAAATATAATCTTTATAACCAATGACTTGCTAGATTTTGCTAACCTTTACTGATTTAATGTTTTTGATGTATCGTTTTCCTTCTAAACTCTTTAGACATCGCTGTACAACAGATTGATGTAGATTAGTTTTGGCTTTGACAGTTTTAGTCCATATACCTTCTGTACCAGAAGATTCAATGTATGAGTAAACCATAGCCTCGTCTTTTGTCATTGATTGAATTCTAATTACAAAATTAGTGAATCTTTTAAACAAGAGAATAACGAAGGTAATACCTACTTCTCTGCATCCTCTTTCTTAACTGCTTGATAACATAAATCATCGCCTCTTCGAACCATTTTCACCAATCCCTAAATCACCCAGCAATTAGTGAATATACCAGCAAATCCTCTTCCAAAGCCACATACCAGATTCATATGCTCCTGAATCATGAGCATCAGCTTCATCGGATCCGACACGCCGGCCATTTCCGACAATTCGGCCTGTGTATAAATATGACCATCTTGATTAGAAGTAAGCATTTGCATGTACAATGCCTGCGATGCCTTATTAAGGCTCGCCATTCGTGTTGACGAGGCCGACGAGGTCGAGGCAGATGTTGGTGGTGAAGGCAGTGAATACGGCTCAGCAGCACTCGAACCGCTGGCTTTTGTCGACGACGACTTTACTGGAGGCATATTTTCATGCTATATTCTTCCGTCTCGCATTTGTTCAAAAATATTCCTGCCTTGTTACACGTAAAAGGAGAGATTTCGAGACTTGGGGGATTTTTTTTTTGCTATATTAACCTTAAGCCCACGCAAGTTGGGAGGTAAAACCAAGTATTTTAAGGTGGGTTACAATTTAGTAAGGGATTTGTAGACATATTTTATTATTTATACAATTTATATTTCATGTTTTATTTGTATGAAATTTGTTGTACAATCCAGATAAAAAAACAAAAAGCAATTCCCAGAAACTGGTCCCATAACTCCAATTTTATACAATGCCCACTACTCTTCTGCGTTTTCCTCCTCGCGAGCCAATTCATCGTGCTTCAAAGCCAACTCGTTCTTCAACTTTGAAACCACAGCATCGAAACGTTTCTTAAGAATAACGTTAGTAGTATTAGCTGCATCCTGTTCTTTACTCTTAATAGTTGCTTCCAATTCAGCAATCTCTTCTTTGAGTAATTCCAAATGATGCATGGCCTCCAAAGCCTCTTCGTCTTCGGCATTATTACCAGTTTGTTCTCCTCCTCCTCCTCCTCCTTCTTCATCATCGTCTTCATCGTCTTCATCTGCTTCTTCATCGTCATCACTCTCGTTTCCAAATAGTGATTCAATTTCATCCCCGCCATCCGTTGCTTCATCTTGGTTATACCCACCAAGCATGTTGTATCCTGTATCTGCTTCACTAGGCGTAGCACTTCCTTCTCTTGTAGAGTCTGCAGGTGTAGATGGTACCTCGTCTTCTTTAACAGGCGAAAGATCAGATTTATCCTCTGCTTTTTCAATGTCATCATGGAACAATTTAGTTTTCAAAACAACCTTAGGAATAGGTTTTTCTTTTGGCTTTGGAATCTCTTCAGGAACCTAGATAAGATTGCAGTGTTAATCGACAAATCACCGGTTATTCAAGGAGGAGAAAGAAAAAAAAAAAGAAATTCTCACCTTGACAATTCTCTTTCTAAATCGTCGTGCACGAGCATTCTTCATAGGTGGAGTAATTCCGTGAGGATACGGTAACTCTTCCTTCTTATAGCCTTTATTCTCCGCCTTTGCCATCTCAAACTCGTCAAGAACTTGAGATCGATATCCAACCACTTGATGTTCCGTCAGAATCTCGTCCAAAACTAAAACCATTTGACAGATATCAGATACTTTGTAGATATTCTTTTTGTCCAAAGTTTTGTGAGCTTCAATGATCGCAGGTAGATCAACAAGGACTGCGAAAAACAATTTGTCTGCAATACCAACACAGGCATGCCTTGCGTCTTTGAATTTGACCCATACTTGACCTAATTCTGATCGGCTGTTACTCTCAATAGCTGCTCTTAATATTTCCAAATACGGTTCTCTTCGAATCTGCTCTTCGCGTGTGAAGCTGTCCATTTCAAATCTGAATATAGTGCACTCTTCAATCAACGGATCATCTTCCCTATCCGGGGCCTCAGAGTCATAGCCTTGACCAGGCTGTCGCATCGGCTTGACGCGAATTCGAGGGATTGCGCTTCGAGGTGGTGCAGAAGGCTTTGCGACGAGTGGCGGCTTGATGGATATTCGAGGAGTTGGCAAGGCAGCGATAGCCGGCGAAGCAACTGCATTTCCTTTTGCTTTCTTTGGTTGCTTGACTTTAATTTTAGGAATAGGCGTAGATACTGATGAGGATGCATTCTTTGATTTCGGTGTGCTTGGTTTGGAATTTTCTGTTGATAATGAAGCTGCTGCTGCCGCTGAAGCGGAAGCATTGAGCTTTAGTCTGATCATTTTGTTCTTTGCGCCCAAGGCTTCTTTATGTGTCAATAAAATAAAAACCAATTCACAATAAATATAGGCTCAGAAAAACACAAACAAATGGAAAAGTAACTGGTTAAAAGCTGATACTCACGCAGCAGTTCGTGCGTTGCTGTGCGTGCTCTTGATATGAAGCAGGGCTGAGTACTCGAAACTATCACGTGAACTAGAATTATTCAGCATGCTAATTAATCTGACTAAGTACTATTATCACAGGGCGAGCGGCTCAGAGATGAGCACGTGATGACGTAGGATCGGTCTTCACATGCTCGGGATTAGCCGAGACGCGCGCGGAAGGATATATTTTCCCCCCTCCGCACAACCCATTCTTTTGTTTAAATCTTCACCATTTAACAAGTTAATCTGTTTGTTTTATCAACTCTCTGAATAATGTCTCTTAAAATTGGTAAATTTGTTTGTTTACGAGTTGCCGAATGCGTCGTGGAACTGATTATGTGATTGCAGATGCCTTCCCGTCTTCTGCTGCCTTTGACCTGATCAAAGCTGCGTTGTCGGACGAAAAGGAAAAGTCCTCTGCAATTAAGAAGGTATATATTGGAGTATATAGTAATATATATATATATACTGCCTATTATCTGCTAACTATTCCGCTTTCTCCAGGGAGGTGCCATCTTCGCGTTTACTCTCAAAAACGAAGGCGGCCAGACCGAAAGCTGGTTCATCGATCTCAAGTCGTCCGGCGCAGTCGGCAAAGGCCAGGCTCCTGAAGGAAAGAAAGCAGATATTGTTCTTAGTCTGAGCGAGGATAACTTCTCTAAACTTATCGACGGCAAAGTATGATCACCACTTTTGTGTTCTGAACAGTATTGAAGTAGTATGACCACAGGCTAACTAAACCCTCCACCTAGGCTAACGCTCAAAAGTTGTTTATGTCTGGTAAGCTTAAGGTCAAGGGTGATATTATGAAGGCCACAAAGATTGAGACTGTTCTCAAGAGCGCTCAGGCTAAAAATGCCAAGTTGTAAATATCAAAGCTGTTGATGCATCTCAATGAATAACGTGTCTTATGGTTTTGTTTACCGTTTTTAAGCTTATGAATAACATATTCTGCTTTTGTTTCTTGCCAAACCACATAACAGCAATTAGATTATAGTGCTTTAGTATATTATTATCTCTTCTGCAGATCGTTTTTTACGTGTTCGCGTCACCTTTGTTAAGTATTGCAGGTATGGGAATTATAGCAGCCGGTTTGCATACGCAATAGATACATGCCGGCTGTAGTTCGAGTAGTATTTGGGCTTTCTTTTGTAGTATGCTTGATGCTAATTAACATGATCTCGGTTCCAAAACTCAGTCAAGAGCAGTCAGCAGCACTCGAGATAGGTCAGCTCAGACGAACACAAACAACAACACAGACGCACATCCCATTTACCGTATGAATCTATCAATTTCTATATATATTGTTAAATACTACATACGTCAACGTAGATATCATCTGCTCTGCCTTGGTCATCCATCAATTAAAGTTTAGAGGTTAGGCGATAAGGAACTTTACACTTAGACCCAGCTTCATTATCGGATACCATCAAATACGCAACAGCATCTTTTGTTATTTTTCTTGTCTTTTTGCTCAATACACTGCAAAAAGTGAATGAAAAATGACTTCTCAATTAGAAACACTTGTTGCTAAAGCTCTTGCTATCCGCGACGACTCGCTCTCAAAGGTTGAACCTCCTTTGGGACCGTTACCCGACCCTCTTCCTTTAAATGTCACTGGAATTCCTAAGCTTGTGCTGACTGAGAGGGAATGTGAAATTACAGAGACTGAGCCAATTGATATTGTTGAGAAGATTGCAAAGGGAGAGTATACTGCTGTTGAGGTTACCAAGGCGTTCTTACGTCGTGCTGCTCTTGCGCAGAAATTGGTTAGTATCCGTCCTGATTATGATGGTATCGAGCCAATTGACACGATAGCAAATAAAAAAGACAATCATCTCTAGTATTTTGAGGATTGCTGTGCTAACTTTACTATTATAGCTTAATTGTGTCACTGAACTTCTCTGGGACCGAGCTGTTGCGCGCGCTACCGAACTTGATGAATACTACAACAAGACAGGCAAGACTGTTGGTCCATTCCACGGTCTTCCTATTTCCTCCAAAGAGCATTTTTCTGTCAAGGACCGCTACGTCAATGCTTCTTTTGTAGCTTGGGTTGAAAATAAGGTTGACCAGGATGCTCACGTTATCGAGGTTATGGAGTCCCTTGGTGCGGTTCTCTTTGTTCGTTCTACTCAACCTCAAACTATCATGCATGTCGAGACCGAAACCGTCATTTACGGACGTTCGGTTAACGGATACAATACTACTCTTAGTTGCGGCGGATCTACTGGTGGTGAAGGTGCTTTACTTGGTCTGAACGCTACTCCTCTTGGAATGGGTACTGATATTGGTGGATCTGCACGTTGGCCCGCTGCGTCGAATGGCCGCTACGGTATGCGCCCTACCGCCGGCCGTTCTCCTATGAGAGGCCTTTGCGGTCCAAATGGTGGTGCTGAGGCGATTTCTGGTGCCATTGGACCATTGGCGCAGTCTCGTCGTACTATGGAGTACTTCTTCAAGTACATGCTTGGCACTGAGCCCTGGATTTCCGAACCCACTTTGATTCCTATGCCATGGCGTGAAAATCCTTTAACTCCTGGAAAGTTGAAGATTGGTGTTATGTGGACTGATAACGTAGTCAACCCTTTGCCTCCTGTTGCTCGCGCTATGAAGATTGTTACTGAGGCTCTGAAGAAGGGCGTCCCTGGATGGGACATTGATTTAGTTGATTGGGATGCTAAAGGGCATGATGATGCTTGGAAGTTAACCTCTGAGCTTTATTACACTGATGGCGGAGAGCGTGTTGCCGAGTTATTGGCTTCGGTGGATGAACCTCAACTTCCATTAACCAAGTGGATCATGTCGGAGAATCCATATGTCAAGAAGCAGGATATCCACTCTCTTTGGGACTTGCATATGAGAAGAGACGCTTATAGAACAAAGTACGCTGAATACTGGAACGAATCTGGTAAGGAGGACGGACACATTGCTGATGTCATTTTGTGTCCTGTTGCTCCTGGTGTTGCATGTACTCGTGGTACTGCAAAGTATTGGTCTTACACTTCTCACTGTAAGTTTTATTTCCTTTTTGTTTTTGTTTTGTCTTTGTGTTGGTTTTTTGATAATGTATAGAAAATCTGATTCACTAACGTTTTGATAATAGGGAACTTATTGGACTGTCCAGGTGCCGTTTTCCCCGTCACGTTCGTCGATCAAGAACTTGATGTACCTGTCAAAGACTACACTCCATTAAACGAGCAAGATAAATATTTCTACGACTTGTATTCTCCTGAGAAATACGTTGATGCACCTGTGAATTTGCAGATAGTAGGTAAGCGATTTAACGACGAACGTGTTTTACAAGCTATGAAGATTATTGAGAATGCTTTGGGTCGTGAATCATGAATTTTCTAGAGTTTTTCGGCCTTGGAAAACGAACTGTGAATATAAAAGTTAGTAGTTGGTTATGGATAAAATAGTAAAGCTTTTCAAATGCTTTGATTAGAAGTTTGTGGAATTATAAACCATTGATAATCGATATTGTATAAAGCCGTAATATACTTCCAAACTTCCGAATATATCTTACTTAATATCATGTGTACTGTCATCAGCCCTGGTGTACATTTGTCTCGTTCGGTGTCATCAATACATTGAACATCGGAAGCTTGTTTATCAACTAATCCAGCCTCTTCTAATTGCGAGTTCGACTACCTTATATTCATATTTTCCTGTTATTACTTCTTTGAATGCCACACGCGGTTCATACGCTTTTACCGAATACTGTTCTCACTACGCCGAGTGCCGAGTTTTAAGTACCTCGTTTGCTTCCTTGTCGCTTGGGTAGAATTCTAGTCATCGTTCCTTCTCTCTGCACCGTAATTAATCCTGACCTTTGTTTTGTGTTCTGCCGATGCTACTACCATCTCGAAGAAAGCAGCTTTTACGTATCGTATAGTCATCATTACAAAACAATATCTCCTTGGAGAAGATTCGTCTATCACCACATATCGACATCACTCATGGTCTGTAAATACCTGCTTACCTATCATCTTCATCTGTGTCTACATGTATTAAACGCTACAACACTACTATCGCAGTTCCAGCCAGATTTTTAATAGTCACCAGTTTCTATAAACTACCTTTAAAGCCTTTTTATAAACTTCCAAATACTTGCTCTAGAAATCTCCCTTCAATGATCACAATGAGCCCGAACTGCAACGTGCCTTGAATCTCACAGGCTCCTTATTCGAAACTTGCATCTTTCAATAACAAGCTTTTTGAGACTTTTTTGTAACAGGCAATTGAACTACATCTGTAATCAACTTCTCAATATACAGAATGAAACAAAATACCAATCAGAACAAACTTGTTCTTTGCCTTTATCCTCTATAAACGGTTGTATATCAAATATGCTTTACCTATTTTGTAATACACGTATTTTTTGCTTATTGCTATTCGTCATTACAACATGTAGCGTAGGCTCTGGTAGTTGTCTTTATAGGCTTACAGTTAAATCTTGCTATTTGCTAAATTACGCTCGTTGTTTGAGGTAATAACAAGCATTGTATTGTCTCAACAGCAACAATCGATAAAATCAAATATGGTCGTGTTGATCGAATGCAAACTACATTTACCAAAAGTTATGCGGAAAAAATAAATTAGATAACGAGAAGATGACTAGGAAATAAGCTATTAAAAAATAAGGAGATCCAAAAACCACTACACCAAATTTATCGAATCGCACACACAATCACACACACACACACACACACACACATGGTTGAGAATATCATATTTACATTTTTTTACTCACTTTGAAGTGATAAGCATGCGTCAATAGCAGCTCCAATTTGACCATGTTTTTCTGAAACCACATCTTTGATTACTTCCATATCCAAATCTGGAAACATTTGATGTAAAGTTTCAAGAGTCTCCTTACGTGAAGCATGTTCTAATCTTGTGGCTTCTTCATGCTCTATACTATCTTGACGTTCTGCTGCTGCGTTCGGATCGTTCATCATTGATGCTGTGGAAATTGATCGTTGATGTCCTGATTTAACAGGTACGCTAGCCATCATGCTTTTCCTATTTTGTGACGCATTATTAGGTTCAGTGCGGAGTGATGCAGGAGTAGCTGCTTGTACTACTTTTTGAGCAGGTACGGGCGGCATGGAACTTCTTCTGGCACTCGCAAGTACACTTCGCGTTCTTCTCATCATGTTTGGTTGAGACGATTGATCGTCATCAGTATCATCGCTATCGAACAGTTTTGAAAATTGCTTGAATGGAGCGGTAAACGTAGCACTAAACGCTTCTTGAACATGTGATGCAACATCCGATGCAACTCCAGCGACATCAGCAGGTGAAAATGGGCGCGAAGGTGGTATTTCGGGATGAGAACTTAAAGATGTAGATGCAGTTGCAGTTGCAACCCTCGCGGGTTCCAGAGAAACTGCACCGGCAAGAGTCGAGGGAGCAGGTGCCGTCTTTGATGTACTTGCAGTAGTAGTAGATTGTAATCGTGGAGGATTAGGTACTGAAGCACCCTTTTCATCTTCCTTTTCTTGAATAAGTGCAACTGAATGAACCACTCGCCTATTAATTAGAGAAAGTTAATAACTTGACATCAATCCATATGCGTAACAAGTATACATACTCTTCGAATTCCTCATCTGTGATATTCAATGCACTTCGATCAAGCCCTTCAACAAAGCTTATGGCACCCTGTAACGAAGACAAATAATATCCCGCTTCTCCATTCAATTTATCCGGATTTCTAAATCTCATAATATACTGCACATTCGAAGTCAAATGTTTAGGCTGAGCTTTAATCACAACATAGATCAAAATCGGTAAAAATTTATCCGCAGATTCTTCAGTCTTTGTCTGCCGCAGTAATCCAAAGATAACTTTACAACAATTTAGAATGCATATAACTTTATCTCTCGGCGCTCGATAATTACTGATCTTTAAAAGTTCATCTTGAGCTAATAAAATAAACCTCTCACCACTATCGATTATGCTTTTTTCAACATCGAGATGTTCGGGTTGAATCCATGACCAAATTCGCATCTTTTCTTCAAGTACCTTATCCCTTAATAAATCTTCCTCATGGCTGAATGTTCTTCTACCACGAGGAATTTCAGGTGAGAATGTTTGACCATATAATCGATTCATAATCAATTTTTCCATTCCTTCTAAAGCATTAGCGACTTCAGTATCTGGTAGTGATGAAAATGGTGGATAAAGTGGAATTCTCGGAGCAATGAAATTCTGAAAATCCTGAACAATTTTCACCTGTTCGCGAACAGTCCATGATCGTTTAGCAAATTCATGAAGAAAGCTTTTTAAATATCGTGATAATGGATCTGCTCCTTTCACTCTTAATTGATTTAGAAATCGTTGGAAATCAAAGGGAAGTTCAGTTGGTTGGTCTTCAGGTTTTGGTAATGATTGGGATTGCTTATCGTCTGCATCTGATTCCAATTCCGATTGCTCTTGAGATGCTTGTGATGATAATGCGTCTGAGGTCTCGAGATTAGGTGTTGATGAACCTGAAGATTGACGAGATGTCGTCCGGGCAGGATGATTTACAGTAGATTTCTCATTTTTACCGCCTTGTGCACGGGAGCTAATCGATAAAAAACTCGAATTTCTTGGTAATTTATTGCTAGAAGATGCACCACTGTTTGTCCTTGAAACTGGAGGCCGATTGTCAGGATGATTTGCATTAGCGACAAGTGACAACGGATCGAATTGTTCAAGGATGCTTTGCAGTGTCGGAGTCACGCTATTAATCAAGTTACTTCCGTTTCTAAAAAACGCTGAACCGCTACCATTTGTTGTACTGCTGATTCCGGTGCCGACTATAGGTTGAGGTGCTGCTATTGGTGGGGTGCTGGAAGATGGAGATGACGTCGATGGAATCGCGAGAGGAACCATTTCCGCCGCGTTCTTTTTAACATTTTGATCAAGAGAACTAGAGAGTATATTCATAAGTACTAAAACAATAGCGTAGATAGTAGTATACTTACGCAGCTGTTGGTAGGACGTGAATTGGAACAGGCGCGGCAACAACGGGCTGTTCATCAGGTGCAGAAGCATCTGTGGCCTCTTCGATAGTCGGCTTCTCAGTGCCGACACTTTCTTCCTCAATATCATTCAATATATCAGGATTTGATTCCATCCGTTCGCTTTCAGTGTCTTTTGCTGGTACAGCAGGCGTAGATACAACCGAGGAGGACATTGTAGTGATTATGAGCCAATTCCAACTAGTAAGTGCGCTCACTCTGTCGCTTGACTCCTTCCTTCTTTTTAGTATCTAGAAACAATCTAGATGTGGATTGCTATAGTAAAAGTAAAACACAGACATGTAATAACTTATAAAAAGTTGTGTGTGGAGTAAGTGTGTGCAAAGAGTTGAGATTGACGAATGCCGCGAAATTAGGTCGATAACAAAAGTGTCGATGCTCTTAAAACAACTTTGTTGAGATAAGGTTTCAACTAATTTGCTTCAAGCTTTCTCGTGCTCAGTTTACACCTTTCCTTTTTGTCTGTCTTCTTTTGCTTTTACAGAGAATATTTGGAAAGAATAGGAATCAAATGTACAGTATATTCATCAAATTAGTATATTTGTGTTTGTGGACGTAATGTGCGGCATCTTTTTCAGCATTGTCAACGACGGTCGCGACAACTTTCATCCTGATTCTGAAATACACAAAATAGTATCCGCACTTTGTCGTCGAGGTCCAGATTGCTCAAATGCAGTCACAATCAATCTTCCAAATGATAAAATGACCTTTTTCTCGGCTGTATTGTCGATGCGAGATCCGCTGATTCCTCAGCCTCTGTTATCTTCTGAAGATACTCCTGAAAAATCTGATATTTTGCAGTTTAATGGAGAGATTTATGATGTTGCCGGTGAATTGGCAGAGTACGGAAACAATCTATTAATCGAAGAGGCAGAACTATCTAAAGGTCAATCGAGCGTTAGCAGAAATGATACACTGCTAGTCATGCATTTGTTTTCACAGTTCGGCGTGCTAAAAACTGTTCAATGTCTTCGAGGAGAATATGCATTTGTATACTATGATTTCAATGAACAATGTCTTTGGTGGGCAAGAGATTGTATTGGTCGTCGAAGCTTACTTGTAAATCACTCGAATACGAATGAATTGGCTCTGTCTAGCGTGGCACCTTTTGATCCCAATTTAAGAGAATCGTGGATTGAAGTTCCTGCTGGTAAGCTTTACAAAATGGATCTCTCGAAGCCAGAAAAAGGAATTACGGAACATCCTTGGGTTTACAATAATTTGGAGTCGTCAGATTGCTTGTTATACCCATACTTTGAGATATCTAAATCCTCGACTGACAATTCTGATGAAGAATCTATTCTCGTTGAGTTTGAACTAAATCTTCAAAGAGCAGTTCAACGACGAGTTTTGGCAATTAATCATAAGGCTCATTCGCATTACGCAGTCCTTTTTTCAGGAGGAATTGATTGTACAGTAATCACATATCTTCTCACCACTATTCTTCACGACCACCCTTTAACGATTGATCTTCTTAACGTTGCATTTGAAAATCCAAGGACTGGTGGTGGATATAATACGCCAGATCGTGTTCTTGGCCGCCGAAGTTTTGAGGAATTAGTATCTACCCCGAGTTTTGAAAACGCAAGGTGTAAACTTCAGTTCATCGAAATCAATATTCCATTTTTTGAAGTTCAAGATCATAAAATTAATGTCGCGGATTTAATGTATCCTAAACAAAGCGTCATGGATTACTCAATAGCTCTTGCATTCTATTTTGCTTCGCGTGGTAAAGGAATTATTACAGCCTCCTCTGACCCAAAGTTTACTCCCGATTCAAGAGAATACTCCACACCCAGTCGAATTTTACTCTCGGGACTTGGTGCAGACGAATTATATGCGGGATATTCTCGACACTCAGTTGGGTTTCGACGAAATGGTTATGAAGGACTTGCGGATGAACTTGCTCTTGACTTTGGAAGACTCCATGAGCGGAACTTAGGACGTGATGATCGCGTCGGTTCCTGCTGGGAAAGAGAAGTAAGTTCCCGTTTTCACTTTTATTTTTTCTCATTCGTTACTACGCTTTTTTTTACCAACTCGCAATAGTTACGGTATCCATTTTTAGATGAAGATTTTGTATCATTCTCTTTATCGTGTCCATTGAATTATAAAATTCAAGCAACGAAATCCGGCGATATTGGAAAATATTTAATACGTCAATATGCTTTAAAAGTTGGGCTTGTTTTAGTTTCAAAGGAAAACAAACGAGCGATTCAATTTGGTGCAAAATCAGCAAAAATGGAAATTGGTACTGGGAAAGTAAAAGGTACTGACATATTTAAGTGAGCTTTCATTTATGGTGTTTATTTTTTTTTCTTGTATTTCTTTGCTGTTTTCATTATGTTTAGGCATCTGTATTGCCGGAGATGGCAATAAAAAGTTTGGTTTAGGTTTTTATTTACATGGGGAAGGAAAGGCGTTTGAGTATTTTATCGTCATATTAAATGGCGCTGGTCATGAAAAGAACAGCCAGAGGATTGTTTTATGTTTTTGGTTGCTCATCATTTCTGTTTCTTACAAATATCATTACGGAGTCAATTAGAATATTAATTTGATATATTAGAGTATATCTGTGTACCTGTGATGACAATATAGCAGATACTTCCGACTTTAAAACTGTTCTCCGTCCTTCAGGACTTGTTTGCTTTACTGAAAAGTGAGGCGAGGAAGTGTTCAATCTGAGATATGAAACATTTTTTGTCAACTTCGATGCGCGTCTGGCTTTTTAATAAAAGCAAAACATCCATTATTAAGAGACGGGTTCCTTTGTAAAGAGAATCATCTGATTTTGGAGATGTTTAGTTATTGGCTAGTCAGATCGTGTGAATGGAGAGACAATGAATGCGAGTAATGTTTTTTATGAATGAATACGTTGAGTACATGTTAGAGAATGAGGAAGGAAAGGCAAGTCTGAGGTACCAGGTATTTAATATATCCTGTTGATAAAATACATTTTGATATTTATAAATGCAGTTGCAAAGAGCGGCCTTTCTCAAACTGTTGAACTTGGAGATTGGCAAATGATAAACAGTTTTTGCTAGGCCTGTAATAACACTTACAAAAAAAATCACTCAAATAAGATAGTCACATCATCATAACCATGGTTGCCATTATACAAACAAACCGGGTTACTTTGACTGGTAAAGTATACTACGAGAATATACTGCCAACTTTAGTACCACCTACTGCACTTAAACCAGCAGCAACTTTATTAGTTAAAATAACAAAAACATCACCAAACCCATACGCAAATCGAGATACATTTTTCGATTTGCGTAAAAGACTGAATATAAAATGAATTACAGCCTTATATATTCTGATGAATAACGCTGCAATAAACATTGCTTCTCGACGTAGTCGTTTGCGCATTCTTCCCTTTTTGGGAGTTCCGGGATGATTTTCATCAGTCGGATGAGAAACTACGACGCTTTTTGAAATCATTGGCTTTGTTTTTGAAAGGTATATAAAGATTTGAATGATGTTAGTTGTTGAGGTAGTTAGGTCGAATGTTTTGACTTTTGACTATAACCCGACAAAACAAGCTTTTAAACAGTAATGATATATAGTCATGGTTCTAGTCATAAACAACCACGAACTGTGTTTTACTTTTATTTCTTTTTACATCATTATTAATTAATTTAAATATATACATATGGCTACTTTTAATAGTTAACTGCTCTCCGTCGATACTGAAACCGTATTAGATTTACCACAAGTTGCAAGTAGTTTCATTTTATTTGTATCAAAGTGCAACACTTCAAAGTTGCTCGTTCATCACATTAACGACGCGTAAAACACGAAAACATTACGCATCTAACTTCTCAATTTGCCACGATCGGTTTACAATAAGCGGCAGTTAAGTACTAGCTAATGATGTACCAGCTACTAATTTTCAAATCTTGACCAATCTGTGCCAGAATGCCAACTCTTTTTAAATATAGAGGTCTGTTATCTTGCAGAACCTTTTCTGCAGCATCCTTTCACACATGATATCGATACCAGATTATTACCTAAAATGTGTTTACAGAGTAAAGAAAACAAGATTAAGTTTTTCTAAAATAATAGGAACGTTATACTCCTCGCAAAAGTACACTGTCAAATCGTGCAGCAACTTATTGTATTTAAACAGATTAGAGCGCAAACGGCTACAAAACTACAGAACAACAAAAAATATTAAAAATCATATTTTAATTGAAATATTTCTTTAAAATGAATATTTCGAAGCTGACAGATCACGTGGGGCTATTTTACTAATTTTTGTTTTTTCAAAGCTTGTGCATTTTATACTTACCAACATGGCTTTCAGAATCAAATCGAATCAGAAAAAATATTACTTTTCATCTTCATCAGCTCAGTTACAAAGTCAAGTATCTACAAACCTCTGATAATCGAAATAAATTCAAAGTAAAATACTTAACCAATCATATTTCATCAATTACCGTCAAACTGCACGTGATAAGTAGCATGTTAGGGTTTAAACTGACTGAACCCCGCGCTACTTTGGTTTTCCTTTGTACATTTGATTTCAACTGTTGGTGAATTTAAGATTGTTTTGCGCATCAAGTTAGTGTTTCTTTTCAATCTCCAAGCTGGTGCGGATTTGAGTGATAAAAAGCGGATTTAAAATACTTATATTGTACAATATTTAAATCCAATCTGTTCATTCGGATATATCACGATATTGACAATAGGACGGTATAATCGAGATCATTAATCGAAATAAAACCTCTCAAAAAAAAAACAAGAAAATAAAACAAAATGGCACCGAGATTTGCACCAAAAGAACCAATTACTTTAGATGAACCCAAAGATCAAAAGTTCACTTCTGCTGAACTTCGGCAATACGATGGTATTTTCATCTTTTCAGCCTACATCAATATACTACATTTATTAAGATTATTAACCTTTTTGTTTTTATAGGAGTTAATAATCCTGCAATATATGTCGCAGTCAAAGGTACGGTTTTTGATGTAACTCGAAATGCAAAAGTATACGGTCCAGGGGGATCTTATTCGATTTTTTCTGGCAAAGACGGGTCTCATGGATTGGCAAAGAGTAGTTTAAACCCAGAGCATGCCATTCCTACTACTGAAGGTTTAACAGAAAGTGAACTTGTTGTACTTGACGATTGGTTTTCTTTTTTCTCGCAGAGATATAATATTATGGGAACAATGGTAATTGAAGAACAAGAAGAAGAAGAAGGAATCGCAAAGATATAAGCTCGAGTAAAGTATTATTTATGGCGTTTGGGGGTGTTTACAGATTATGAAGAAAATTGATATATACATATTTTTAAAAACCCTGTCTGTTGGCTGCCTACGACCGCAGGTATGAGAACTGCCTGCACTATTGTGCTTGATATATAGGCCTCAACTTAAACGTGATAAATGCAAATCACTAATGGTTTCAAGAAGGTAACAAATCTAATTTATATATAAATAAAACAAACACTAACTTTGAAAGCATAACGTGTAATAACTAATAATACAATTCCACCTAATCAGGATTCTGTAAAAACAAAAACAAAACAAAGAAATAAACATACACAACACCCATTCTCAACAAAAAGTCAATATTGCACAAAGTACGCAATATCATTCCCACATACAATGACAAGAGAAGATAGAAGAATACTAACTAACAAACTGGAAAGAAATATAACACACAAGACTCCATCCAATAGCCCAGTAGTAACAAGAGTCAAAGCAATTTAAACAGTAATTATGATATTAAATGGAAAAACCACACTTAACCCAATAAATCACAAACGCGAATACCGCGACCTCCGGTTGCACGAGTAGGCACAGAGACATCGCTAGTTTGCCGCAGCATTAACAATGTCCGACTAACCTCCTTTCCAGCCTCCTCCATCTCGACATCATCAGCGTATGAAGAGTCGGTAGAGATAGAGACACGGGACTGCAAATGACTAAGAACGGTGCAATTGGACGATTCCCGTTCCCGTTCAGTTTGCTGCTGGGTAGCAACTTCATCCCTGTCCTCTTCATCGTCATCTTCAGAAGACTCCTCTTCCATCGCCCGGTATCGGCGTTGGATCTCGTCCATGTCAGCAGGAGCCTCGCCCATATTCATCGCGCCATCGACTTCTCCGCCGGCCTCGAGCGTTTCAACGCGTGATTGAAGCTGGCCGATGCAGCCCTCGAGATAGCGGAGATACTCAACGGTGGCTTGGAGGATTCCGAGCTTGTGGAGGCTTGCTTCGCCGTGAGTCTGGGAAGCGACGCGGCAGGCTGGGACCATGTTCTTAAGGGACTCAAACTCTTCGTTCATTTTAGAGCGCCGTCTCCGCTCAATGGCCGAGTGAGCAATTTTGCGTGCAGTTTTGCGCGTAGCTGCAGTGGTGCCATTGGAATTGCGTTTTGACTTTGTTCCGGAGGGAGCAGCAGCAGGAGTAGTAGTAGTAGTAGTAGTACTAGTAGTAGTAGTAGCAGTAGTAGTGCTGGAAGAAGAGGAGCAGTCAGCGCTCTTTGATATTGTTTTAGCAGGCTTTGGCAGGACGGGCTGCATCTGGATTATGCGCCGGGAGCGCATAGGTGGAGGAGGCAGCTTCGAAGGCGCAAACTTGCTATTTGCGGAGCGCGTGGAGATGTTTGTCTGCGCGTCGACGCCATCATCGACACACGCGTTTTGCTGGCGTTTCGCGTCGGGAGCGAGTGCGGGCGGGAGGAAGAAGGCGGAGATGTCGGTCGCGCAGTGGGGATCACGCGGTGCAATGTCGGTGGATGGCGGAGGGGTGATCATGGCGGGGGATTTTGGAGAGACGGCGGCGTCGGCGGCCATGATGAAGAAGAACGAAGAACGCGGGAAAGTGGATTACAGGAAAGCAGACAGAACAGAAGAGACAAACAGCAGAAGCAGGCAGCAGCAGCAGCGGGGGCGGCGGCGGAGTGTTATATGGTTAAATAGAGGCCTCACAGGCTGCAACCAGGCGGAGGGGTGGTAAACAGTGTTGCTCGCGTGTGCGCGCGTCGGGTGCACTGATTGGCCACAGCAAACTCCCAGCGCGTCAGGTCGCGTGCGCTCCGGAGCCAATCGTGCCAACACCAGGCATTGCACGTGCACCGTCCTCCGCCGCCTTTATCTGATCTGTCCACGTGAGCCAGCCATTTGTGCACCCGTTCAACGCGTAGTCTGCTGAGCCAGAATGACCTCTCACAATTCCCATTTTGCCCGCACGCTGCCTCAGCCCGTTTGCGGTCCTGTCACACCGGTTTTAGTTTTTGGGATTTGAGAAACTTAAAGGCATAATATAATTTGAGATTTGATTAACAGAAAGCGCGACGACAGTCAAGCAACCACCCGATTACCAGCCAACCACTTAAGTCTCCTTGTTGAACCCAAAGTCCACGCGGACGAGTCTAGTAAACCCGAAATATTTTAAACTTCAAGATTGGTTCGATGGTCTAGTCGGTTATGGCATCTGCTTAACACGCAGAACGTCCCCAGTTCGATCCTGGGTCGAATCAGTTTTTTTTTTCTATATGCATTTTACCATGCATTTGTTTCAAATAAATCGACAAACCAGTCTCAATTTTACAGGCCGTGAATTTACCAATGAGATTGCATACATTAATTAAAAGGACACAGATGACTAATCAGGCATCTTTCTATAAAGATTTATGCGTAATTTCAGATTTTTGTCACAATAGACAAAAATAACGATTTTATTTATTTTATCATTTTACAGTTTTCATATCCTCGACTCGTCTATTCGTATCATATATGCGCCCCGCCCATCTGCTTCTTGCCCTCTTTGCTCCTTCCGTCATAATATAAATCATACAGACTTAGACAGCAACCAAGTCATTCCCGTTCCCATTTTCTCGTGTCTTTCGCGCTGCCACAAGTTTTGCTTCTGATTTTTCTTCATATTCCTTTTGTTCATTTAGTAATCTTTCAAGTTGTCGTCGCGTGGTATTTTGTCCCATAGTTGCACGTTGCTGAATTTCAGCTGCTGGGTATGGCGGATGCTTTTCACCTGCTAAATCATTTAAAATAGTAATAGCCTTTTCGAGGCCTTCTGCGATTTTCTCAATCATCGACACATCTCGCTCACTGATATTTACTCGCCGTATAACTTCCGCAAGCTGGAAATGACAGAATGCAATATTGAACTTGAGAGCAGGATTCGATGGAGAGATGATCAATGCACGTTCAGAGTACTTGATTGCATTTTCAACGCTATCGATGCTAAGCTCATTGATTCCCCTTTGCAGCCATACTCGTCCTAAACACATCATCGTCTGTACATTCTTACCCTCCTGAAATTGCTCCAGTGCAACTTCGTACTAAATGAAAAAAAAAACAAAAAAAAAACCAAGTTAGCTCACAAACTTCAATATCATTATAGAAAAAACACATGCTAGTTCACATACACATTCAATAGCTCGGGAGTAATTTTTCAAGTCAGCAAGACAATGACCCAAATTAATGTAAGCAGAAACATCTTTAAGAGTCTCTCGAATTTTTCCAAAAATGCTGACTGCCTTGTTCAACTTGCGATCTTCCGCAAGCGCAATTGCAATTCCCTGTGCTGCATATGCATTTCGACCATCTAATTGCAGACTTTTATCGAAAAATTCAACAGCTTTTTCATACAGTTTTCTCCTCTTTTCCATTTCTGCTTCGTTGGCCGGACGCGTCTCTCTCGCAATTGAAAGATACGCATTACCCATCGCTGTGAGCGCATATGTATCATGCTTGTCATAATTCATCAATGTATGCCTATGATGACGGAATTCTGGGTCTTCTCCAATTGACTTGGAAACTGGCCGCTTCCGTTGATACTGATGGAGATACCATCCATGCAACGCGCGAACCTCAAGATTCCCAACTTCTGAGGCAATAAGCTGCTGCATTAAAGCGACAGCTTCTTCAAGGAGCGTCTTATTTTCTGACGCTTCGGCTTCACTAATTGCTAAATAGCATAATCTTATCCGAGCATCAACATATCCGGGCATCGTTTCATCCACAGCATTATAGAGTTTCTTTGCTTCTTCTATATTACCAATTTGTTCTTCCAAACGAGCAAGATTGTAAGAAATGGAAACAGTTATCGCCTCGTGGTCTGCTTTACCAGCATATGAAGACGTCTTTTCATTTTCTGTTAACTGATCAAGTGCGGCCTGGAAAAATCCGCGACTTTCATCATATTTGCCCTTCTGGTAATGAAGGACTCCCATATTGTTTAACAGTCGAGCATCAACCGATCCATTTTCGGAAATCTGTTTTTGCAAAGCAATAGCATGCTCCAGAGATGCAGTTGCTTGGTCAATATTCTCATCTTCATATAGTCTTCCTAGTGTAACATAAACATCAATCTCCGTGTCCGAAATACCAGCGCGTGCATCGACCAACTTCAAATACCGTTCAAGAAGAACTCGAGCTTTGGCTTTCTCAATCGTCGCAGATTTGACATCTCCCCGATTACTAGATCCGATCAACGCGTTTCTCTCAACATGATCCTGCGCATACAGATAACCAAGAAGCAGCATTCCTTCTGCACATTTTGGATGGTCTTGAATAATTTTTTCAAATGTAAGCTTGGCTTCAGTCAAATCATTATTGATAATTTGGATCTGGCCTAATCCTACTTTTGCAAGAACGTTATCAGGTTTTGCGATACGAGCTTTTTGATATGCGGTCATTGCGTTGTCATATTGACCAAGATCATGGTATGCCCTACCCATCCAGAAGTACGCGTCTGAAGTAATTGCTGGAATTCCAGCAAAATCAATGACCTTTTCACATAATTTGATAACAGTCTCCATCTGCGTCTTTTTCGAAAATAGGTACCGAGCAAGTTCAACTCCAGCTAGAGCATGCTTTTGAGAGCTGGTTTTATAAGCATTTTGAGTATATCGCAAAGAAGAAGCGTACAAATCGACAAAGTCGGTGCTGGTCACATTATGGAAAGCTTTGTCTTCAAAGAATAAGCCCATCAGCACATTCACATTAGGGTTTTCGGGATCCTGTAAGCGTTAGTAAAAACCCAAGTAGTAAAATCCAAATTTCTCAACTCACCAACTCAAGAGATCTCTCCCACGCAATCCTTGCTTCGTCCTTAAATCCCAGCTTCCAAAAACACAAGCCGATTCCAATTCTTGGATCAGGTTTAATACTAGGACGATACATCAATATATCTTGATAGATTTTTAAAGCTCCCTTGTAATTTTCTTTGGAGTACAGTTGACGAGCTCGTCCGAAAAAAGCTAACAGGTTTTCATTGCCAGGAGATTTTAAAGTCGCTTCAAAATATTTATTAGCAGCCTCAATCGCGTCTCTTCCCGAAGCCCTTAACAGTGTCAAAACAGCTATATAGTATTAGTAATTACCTAGTAGTATAAAAATAGCACAGGTTGATACCTCTTCCAAGAAGATTAACGCTCCATGTGGGATATGCTTCGGAGGTTGTGTTTAGTTCTCTAGTAGCAAGTGATTGATAGTACTCTTGTGTATGAGGTTGCGCAGCTGCTAAGGCTTTCGAAGTAAGAGATTTCGGAGATTCTCTCGACTGCTTTAGATATAACCACGCAAGACAGGCGTTGAAAGGAACACGCTCTTTTTGAGGGGCGCGACTGATGGCGGGAGCTAATTTTTAAAGGATTAGAATACAAAATTTAGAGCAATTTCCAAAGACAAAGATCTTTGATTACCTTTTAAACCACGTTGTATGACTTCAATTGCTTCGTCGACCTTGCCAAATCGACTGTAGGCAGTCTTGAACAAATATCTAATGTCAGCTCGCAAGAAAAAAAAGAAAAAAAGAGGAATCCAAGCATAGCAAACATACGCCTATAGCAAGCCAATATTGTCTGCCGGCTTCTTCATTTTCCAGCAAATCGCAAAGTTCAGTAGGATCATCCGGCAAATCTTCATCCAAGTTCAAAGTAACTACTTCCTGATCATCTCGCAAAGGAATATCAATAACATTTGCTTGTGCCGCTGCCTCGTTACTTGTATCCATCATGTCGTATGATGATCCAACACCATTGTTGCCGTCGTATGAGCCTTGAGACTCCATCAGTCCGGGATTTGAGATCTTAAAAGCTAATAATGCTTTGAAAATTCAAAAAATATAATCGATACTATATGAATTTGACGGTGTTCTGCAATACAGAATTGCTATGATGTTAATGAAATGTAACACTTAAATATCTTTAGCATAAGCGCGCTTGCTCTTATTTAGTTGAGGTTTAAATATGCTTAGTTGTTATATGCAGTTTGGGTTACACAATAAATATGGGTTTAGTACTTGAAAGATTTAAATATTCGTATTATTAGCACCAAATGTAATCACGTGAAGATAAGTTTCACATTATTAGTAGCTGGACAAGTAGGCAGCGCTCTTTGTTTTGTATATTAATTGAAGAATTGCGGTAGATGGTGAGCTGATGCCTCGGGTTTGGCTCTAGCTATTATATGGTTAATCTGTGGTTGAAATTGCCTGAACCGTATTAGCCGGCAGTGGCCATCTGCGACCATAAAGGTTTATCGGCTTATCTGTGCGGGCCTGCCTCGGAAAGTAATCCCCAGACGAGTAGAAATAATTGAGTGCACACACCGTAAGTCAGGCAGACAGTTTTGAGTAAGAGTGATAAGCTATTTGAAATGCGGACTGTTTAGTGTATTAGGAAATTGAGTCTTTTGAGAACGCAATTATAGCTTTGGGTGGGTTCACAGGCTTTTCGAATATGCCATGCCATATCTATCGAACAATTGTCCTTTTGTGACGACAAACGACAGTTTAGCAGTCTAATGCATAACACCCGATTAATTCTATTTTAATTTCAATTTCACTCGAGCCAACTCGAGCGCACAGGCGTGAAAGGGTCTGAAAGTAAGGGAAACGAGGCCCACATTCGTCGATAAAGATGGCCCCGGCGCACGTTTGCCGGTAAAGCCAGAATGAGATATTTGCAATCAATCGTGCTCGCCGTAGCTTCTTCTCCTCTTTTCCTCCTTATTAGTTTTTGCTTGTTATAAACATTGGGATACTAACTTGCTGCAATGGCACCTATCGAATACAAAAAGTACGTATTATCAAACTAAGCTGCTGCTTATCTGCTACCACATCCACAAGTCAATGTAGTTGCTAACCGTCGCAATTGTAGGCTTGGAAAGTCGGGACTTCGTGTTTCGCTCCCTATTTTGGGAATGATGGGAATGGGAAGTAAGTAGATGCAATGCTGCTGTCATGGAATTCAGTGTAAGTATGCCTAGTTATGCTAACTCTATTCCAATAGACAAACAGTGGCAAGACTGGTGTCTTGACGAGAAGGAGTCTCTTCCTATTCTCAAGAAGGCTTACGACATGGGAATTACCACCGTATGATGAATTTTGAGAGAGTTTACCTGTTTAATGTCTGTGCTAACATACACCAAGTGGGATACCGCTAACGCATACTCCGAGGGTGACTCCGAGCGCCTCATTAAGGCCGCTATCAAGGAGTACAACATCCCCAGAGAGGAGCTCACCATTATCACAAAGGTTTTCTACGGTACCGCCAACGAGAAGATTGAGCCCTTCGTCACTCCCCTCGCCCACAAGCCCGAGTATGTTAACCAAGTCGGTCTTTCTCGTGGTGCCATCTTCAAGCAGGTTGATGCCTGCCTCGAGCGTCTCGGTGTTGACTACATTGACTTGCTCTTCATTCATCGTTATGACAGAAACGTCGAGCCTGAGGAAGTTATGTGCGCTTTGAATGACATTGTCAAGAGCGGAAAAGTCCGCTACATTGGTGCCTCCAGCATGTTTGCCTACCAATTTGCTACTCTCCAGGCCGTCGCTGAGAAGAACGGCTGGGTCAAGTTCGTCGCCATGCAGAACCATTATAGCTTGCTCTACCGTGAAGAGGAGCGCGAAGTTAACCCTTACTGCCACATGACCGGTGTTGGTATCATTCCATGGGGACCTTTGAACAAGGGTCTTTTGGCCCGCCCCGCCAACTCACCCAAGACCGTTCGGGCTACCAGCGGTGGTTTGGCACTCAAGACCTCTCCTATTGACGACGTTTCCAAGGTCATTATTGACCGCACTGAGGAGCTCGCCAAGAAGAAGGGTTGGTCTATGACTGAGGTCGCTCTTGCCTGGATCTGCTCCAAGGGATGCACTTCCCCCGTTATTGGAATCAGCAGCATCAAGAGACTCGAAGAGGCTTCTGATCTCAGCGGAAAGACCTTGACTCCCGAGGAGTGCAAGTACTTGGAGGAGCCTTATCTCCCCAGAAACATTATGGGTCATTTTTAAATGCACTTGTTTGCGTATTTAACATGCCTGTGTCTATGATCTATGGTATAATTCCCAAGGAAGAAAAATAAGTATTTATTATAAATTTCAAGAAACAGTAAACAGTATTTTATTATTATATCTTGCTGTTTTCAATGCAGCGTAGTAGTCCTAGTCAATAATATGCATTCAATTTAAACATGGCCAGCAATCTTGCGAGGAACATAAGGAGCTTCAAGGAATTTAATTTCTTCCTCAGTTAATGTTTTGCCATTAAAGCTCGCAATCTGTTCTAAGCGCTCGACAGAGTTGACACCGACAATAGGACTCGTAACTTTTCCGTTAACCCAAGCAAGCGCGACATCGCTCATAAGCCAGCCCTTCGCTTTAGCAACAGATTCAACACGGTTGATAGTCTCAATTACAGCGGGTTCGTTGGCTTGCTCGTTAATAGGGCTGTTAGTTATAAAATCCTTACGGATTGAAGTCTGGCTGAGAGGGCGAGCGAGATGGCCGCGGGCAAGAGGAGACCAGGGAATCAAGCCTACACCGGTGATATTACAGTAGGGAATCATCTCACGCTCTTCCTCGCGGTAAAGCAAGTTATAGCAATCCTGCATTGAGATGAATTGCGCCCACCCGTTCTTTTCCGCAGCATTTTGAAGTCTGGCAAATTCATACGCCCACATGCTACTCGCTCCAATATAACGAACCTTGCCCGATCTGACCAAATCGTTCAAAGCGCACATAACTTCTTCAGGTTCTACGCTCTTGTCGTATCTATGAATCTGAAGAACATCAATGTAATCGGTGTTGAGGCGCTTGAGAGAGTCGTTGACTTGATTGAAAATCGCCGCGCGCGACAAACCGACTTGGTTGAGATACTGCTTTTTGTGGAAAACATTGCCTTCAACTCGAGACTTCCCAGCCTTATCAACGGGATGAAAGCACTTGGTCATGATAATAATCTCATCGCGTGGGATGTTGTATCGCTTGAGAGCTTCGGCGACGACGACCTCCGACTCACCGTTGGAGTACATATTAGCAGTGTCCCACTGAATTGCATAAGTTAACAATTAGATCATACAGGAATCACAATTTCATCGTTCTTACGGTGGTAATTCCCAAATCGTAAGCCTTCTTAAATATAGGAAGTGACTCTTCCATGTTCAAGACCCACGGACACCATTCGGAGGCTATATCGTGCGCATCGTCAGTAAACAACGATCGCAGATATTATATTATCACTCAATTGCAAGGCGCTCTTACATCCAAAGGACATGCATCCCAGAATTGGAACGGAGACTCTGAGGCCAGATTTTCCGAGTCTGTTGTAGGCGTATTAGCGTTAATGATTAGGTACAGCGGCGATCTCCGCATTGAATTGGCTGGCGGGACCTTACTTGCGGTATTCAACAGTCATCTTGCAAGGCCAGAAATCAGTGCAAGTATATGATAGTAGCAAATAAGATATACAATTGAGGTTGTGATGGCTGGTTAGTTTGAAGGCGGGGGACGCAGACTTCTATGGTTAAATGTAACGGCTGGGAAAAAGCCTCAATGACTGACTGATCAAAGAGATAAGCTCTCGGTCGGAGATAGCAATTACCACCCAACTTCGACTGCGGATACTGCCGCGCAATTTCCGGGGTCAAGAGCAATTGTTAATGTTGTAAAATAAATGCGCGTACAATCTCATATGCACTTATGAAAGAATACAATTGAGTTACTACAATAAGCTGTACTCAAAGCTACTACTATTTAAGTCCATCACGGAGACATCTCCGTTTTTGACAAAATTACCAGCAACTCCCAACATTCTCAGATTTTGATCAAGTCGGCTAACTTTAGATCAATCAACTTTCATGAACCTTCCCTGCTGAGCCCAAAATAAACAAATAACAAATGACTCATCCTCCTCATCATCTTGGCTGATCCCCTCTAAGGCACCATGGGTCATTATAGAACCAGTCATTATAAAACCATTACCACCGACGATAAAACTCGTCAAACTATCAACAAAAGAAAACAATAACTGTGACATGATTATTACTCCTTCTTATGCTATTTTTTTACATGTAAGTCCAGAACTCATAAATACATGCTCTGTAGTCCATGGGTAAACTTGTATTACTATGTATGCATATGCAAGCTGCTTGCATGGCGTTTGTCTACCCGAATTTGACTGTGACTTGCTAGTATTTTTCGCTCGCATTAAACATTAAGCTCCGCAACGCATCCCCCATTTCACAACTCAAAAACGTGCTGAAGCAGATTCTTCAAGTCAACGGTAGCAAACATTGAGATATAGAGCTTAGACTATGTAGTGTTGCAAAAATAGGTGCCAAAGTGTTAAATTCAATGAAAAAGGTCCGGAAGGATTTATATGATCGTGGAATGATGAGGGACATTTTAGATGATCAATGGAATGATTTGATTTTTGTAAAATGTTCTGGTACACGACTAGTAGTACACATTGAGATCAAGAATGTGATATTCCCTATCCCCTTCTTGAATACAATATAAATAAGTGCAATTATATCAACATAAGTATTATCCTCTAGAAGCGTCATGGTTACTCCAGTGAATCTCTGAGGTGCAGAAGATACAGGTTATGAGCCCGGTATTGGGATCTGCTTCTAATGTAAAGCCTCCAGTTTTGAATGCCATAAACTATTCAGATTGGACCTTTGCACTGCAATTTATGTTTTGAGTAAGAAAATAGGCTTATATTTGCTGCATCTTATAGATTACTAATGCAGGGTTTAGTGAAAAGCTTAGTCTTCATAGTTGATGGCATTCAAATTTGGAGGCTTCGCATTAGAAGGTCCCGATACAGGGCTCATAACCTGTATCTTCTGCACCTCAGGGATTCACTGTAATAACCATGATGCTTCTAGAGGATAATACTTATGTTGATATTATTGCACTTATTCTTATTGTATTTAAGAAGGAAGATATACCCAATTTTATAGGCAAAGAATAGCACAGCCTTAATCATAATAGGTACATTATGTTTTAAATAAAACTTAGCACTTGACCGCTCATTTTTCAACATGTAGTGTACCTACCACTTAGCAAGTACATACCGGTCTTCTTCTATCTTCTCGGTGCAAACTTTGAATTTGACATAAACTGTAGAGAGTAGGAACGATATCAATTACAGAAGCAGAGACATAAAGACAGAGTGCTAGTCGCAGTACAAATGGCTAATACATAATTCATTGTAAATCATACACTGTAAACCATAATATGTGACTACGTGTAAGCTTATGCGAGGAAGGTGGTACAGTATTTAGATTTTTCAAATGTGACTATAAATACAGTAATAAAAAAGTAGCATTAAGGTAGAAGTATCGTGGATAGAAACAGATCTTAAGTACCAGTTCGAACCAGATAGAACTGCTGGTCGCAGTACGGATACATCTTGGACGCGAAAGGCACGTCAGAAGAGGCCAATGCTAGCATGCATCATTATAAACAGGTAACTTTACCTAGACCTTTATGAGTGCTGATTAGAATCCTGCATACGGACGAAGAATATGGTTGCAAATATATCCTTAGCAGTAACAGACCTGATATACGATCTACAAACCCCTCACCATTGTGCGACGAAGTCGCGTAATTGGGAAGTGTATTACAAGCTGCTCCTTCTGCGAGTCTATAGCTTAATGTAATGTAATATAGAGTGTTATACCAGTTATGATGATGGAATTGACCTGTTGATTACTGGATCAGGATTGACCTTACATTTATATACGTTCAATTTATGATTGCAGATGTTACAATTGAGCGGCACATACCTCCCTCGTCCTACGGTGGCATCGCGCTGTCTCCCGAGGGAGAGGTGATTGCAGCCTGCTATCGAACGCCAGGTGCTTCCGTTGATAGTCCCGGACTTGTAGTCCTTTTGTTTGCGGTGGGAAAAGTCTGGAAAAGCACTCGGAACTGTCCAGATGTTGCTGATCAGACAGATCAAACGATTACTAGTAAACTGGAAAATATGAAGAGGGCGCAAGCAGAGTTTGAAACAAATATCACATATATTGATAACAATGCGATGAGAAGTGATGTATTGTGGCTCAACGCGCTTAAAGATGGTATGTTTATTTGTACTTTTGATGTCACTGCAGATACCAATATATTCAATAGAGCATAGCACCGACTCTGAGTCTCTTCGAGACGGTAGTGCTGTGAGTGCAATAGTTGACATACTTCCTTCCGTTCTGCGCACTTATACGAATGGTAGGAGCGTGCTAGCTGTTTTGACTACTAGTTTAGATGTTGTTGTTGTTTGCCCTCCTCAAAATAATGCTAGTATGAAATATCCTTTAGTTGCGGAATGGAAGCTTGGAAATCTTATTGCACGGGAGGAGAGTCTGCAGTATGATGCCTCAGACGAGTGTGCTCAAATTACTTCAAGGTCGACATTGGAGCGCTTGAGATTACATTGTAAGATCTCGTTAAATGACTCCCGCAAAACGACTCAGTCTAATTCATATTTAGGTATCGACTGGTCAACTTCATTAGGAACACTTAGTGCAGATAATACAGCTCTGTCTCTTTTAGCAACTGGAAATGAGCATGGAGATTTATATTTTTGGAGGATTAAAGCAAAAACCGGTGTAGAATTGCTTGCCGTTATAAACATCTGCGAATCGGCTTGGATTACACACGTTAAATTTTCGCCTTCAATTTCAACGTACCAGAATCCTAATGAGGTAAAGGTGTACGCGGCAGCGTCAACGAGTAATGGACGGGCTTTTATACTACCTATTCATGTATCGAATTGTGATACCCAACCTGAACTGAGGTTCGATGTGCCAATACTATTTTGCGGACCTGTGTCGTCGTCAATCACTTATATTGACTGGACGAAAGGTCCGGACGACCAGTTAATTGTGATGGCTATCAGACCGAGGTGTGCGGTTTTCTCAATGTTCTCGCCTGGGAATCCTGCCGTCCAGAGCACTACATCTGTAAGGATTGAACTCTTCACATCAATTTCTGGTACTAGAATACAGCGGGAAAAACTGAGCGGTAACATCCGAATTGAATTAGTGTCCGTGACGGGGCATACAGAGATGCTTTACTATAATTTAACTGATAATTCCGTTTCTGTGTTAAAAGACTATGATCTTCAAGGGACTGTGGCTGAGCATTTAGGTTTGAAGAAAAAGACATACGCTTCTTCTATGTTTTCCGAAGCTGGAGTCACTTCTGTAGATATTCGAATGCATGGAATGACTACTGATATATTCGGAGATACGATTTTTCTTTATACTATAGCCCCTTCTGACAGATTGCGACATCCCATGATTTCGACGCAATCCAGTATGCTGGGTTTTATATCTACATGCGAACTTTCTGGTTTCTGGAGTGCGTTACAAATTGATTTTGATAAGGGGATTGGATTCGCACCTAAGGCCTTACTTATGGCTTGTAAATTATGCATGTTTCAATCCGAAATATCTGTCCAACAAGAAGTGAATTGGTTAAAGGAGTCTATCAGCTATATTTCTAAAATCATTGGAACAGATCCTATTCACCCGCTATCTCATATCGAGAAAAACGAGCTAAAGCTGTATATGTTTTATAATTATACTTCGCTGTGGAGAAGAGTTCTATTTTCTTTGTATTCCTGGCTGAGTTCTGCATTGGAAAACACTTTTACTGATGACCTTATGCTTGAACGTAAGCAGAACCGTTTAAGTATTTGTGAAAACTTTTCACTTGCTGTGTTAAAGCGATATTTACAAATTTACGGTAGTGGTAGAGGAATTGATATCGAGATGCAATCATATCGTATTGCATATTACCATGCGCAATATTTACAACAGCTACATAGTATCACACCGGATTATATTTTAAAGTTGCTTCATGAATCAACGGAACTGTTAAGTTCAAATTCTCCGCGCAATGGACCAGTTTTGGAAGATATAGAACATAAATGCGCGGCTTGTGGTGGATCAGTTGAGATTAAATTTCGAGATCAAGATAATAATGGCCGAAACCTGGGAGTTTGTCGTAAATCAGGGCACCTATGGGGTATGTCACAATCTTGAATGGTTCTATCCGTTGTTTGCATACTAATTCATTATAGCTCTTTGTTCTCTCACGTTCACTCCGTTGATGAGCTTGCATCAGAGACAATGCGAACTATGTACGAGTAATATTGTTTCTAACGAGTTTTATTCCGGGGATCCACAAGACGCTACGTTAGCTTCAGAGATCATTCTAAGTGGTGACACTTGTATATTCTGCGGTAATGTGGTGATTACAAATTAATATCATGCAAGCCAATCTGCGACTTTAACAAATGTAAACGACGAGAAATTATTCATCAATTTACGCTAGAACAAAACAGAGTTGAGATTCAAAGCTCGTTAAGCAGCTCATACTCAACCCCAATGTCACGCAAAGCATCAATGGTAAGTCCCATCATCTTCAAAACTTTCTCCTCTTCCAAGCGTCGTCCCACAATCTGAACACCTACAGGAAGACCGTGCATCTTGGTAGCATCATAATTGCGATAAGCACCCTTGGCGACATAATTCATTCCCTTGGTTGTAAATCCGACAGGAAGAGCATCTTCGTCCTTGTCGACGTGGGTAACGGGAATGACACCAGCAGAGTAGTCGACAAGATTAAACATAGAAGCATAACCAACTGAAGCAAATGCTTCAAGCATTCCATTATGGGGAAGAGCAGGAGTAGCATTAGGTACAGTGAGCAGGAAATCAATACCACTATCCTTCCAAGCACTGTAAAAACTAGCACGATATCCCTCGCGCTCCATAATCAAGTTCATGTATTCAAACTGGGTTTTCTCACTCCAGTTTTTGAGAAGAGTAGCAAGCACGGCATCACCCTGGAACTTTAGAATAAACCAAGCCCAAATTCTTTTGATAAATCTAGGCCATTGAGCAATCTTAATGAACTTTGTAACACCAAGATCGTATTTCTCAAATTTGCTTAAAAGGTGAGAAGTGCCCATCTTTCCTGCATCCGCAACAATCAATTGAGTAGCGATACGTAAAGCTTCCAATGGAGAGGGAGGAGTGAATATAACAACTTCGTGCCCTTGCTTTTTCAGAGCATCAACGGTTAGTTGAAGAGCACGAGCACAAGCAGGAGCAGGCGTAACGACGCTATCATCGTACATAACACCAATCTTTAACTTGGCAGGTAATGTAACCTCACGCCAGGGAATAGGGTGAGAGGTGTAGTCGTACTCCCAGGGTTTCATGTCAATAATAGCCTTGAAGACATATTCCAAATCCCCAAAGTATCGGCACATAGGCGAGTAAATCGAAGTGATACCATCTTGCCCACGAAGAGGAGCAGTATTTCCGTGACGCGGAATGCGGCCGGTGGATGAACGGACAGTATATAATCCAGAGAAATGCGAAGGCACACGAACAGATCCAGCGACGTCAGTACCCATACCAACCCGGCCACCACCATAAGCGAGGAGAGCAGCTTCACCGCCAGTAGAACCACCAGGAGAGTACCCGTGAACGTGGGGGTTTTCACAGCGGCCAAAGACATTGTTGTAAGACTCATAAGAAAGCAAAGTAGTAGGGATGTTAGTCTTGCAGTATGGGAGAGCACCTGGTAGTTGCAGTTAGTCTCGGACGTTATGCAAAGGACCAAACAAGTGAGTACCTACCAGCTTCCTTTAAAATCTGTACAAGAGTAGAGTCGTGCTGAAGCGGATGAAAAGCGAACTTGGTATAACCAAGAGTGGAGTCGTATCCGGCAATAGAGACCGTATCTTTAAACGATATGGGAATACCAGCGAGAGCGCCTAGCCGCAATTGATGATCCATTAGTCCAATCACTCATCCACCGATTAAATAGTCCGATGTACGTACCATTCTTGTTGCAAATCTCAGCCTGCTTCTCGGCATCCTTGAACAGGATCTCGGTCAAGCAGTTAGTGTCCTCGTGGGCCTTCAAGGTGCGCTTTCCATAAGCATGGAGAACGTCAATCGGTTGAATTTCTCCCGCCTTCACCTTAGCAGCAACTTCGGCCACAGGAGTCTTAAAGATCGATACTTCCTCAGAAGTAAGAGGAGCGCCGTAGACAGGCTGGAGCTCTGCAAGACGCTCTTCTCTCTCCTTTTGCTTCGCAGCACTTGAATTAAATCAATTAATACGTTTATCACAATTGCCAGATCGGAATCATGAAAATAGCACAATCGACAGATAACTTACACAATCTGCTTAACGCGAAAATACGGCAGCATCTTTATGGTGACCCGAAAGAAAACTAAACTCGAATGGGGACTAGCAAAGAGTCTCGGAATCCGATTGATTGTGGACAAAAACTGGCGATAACTTTATTTTCCCGCTCTCCGCTTTGGCCCCGGAATTGATAAGAACGCGCACGCGCCAAAACTCTCAAAATTGTTAGAATGCGAAAAAGAGATAGAGCTGGAGCACTGATATTGTGCAAGTGTTTACGTTATCGTATTGCAATCAATTACACGTTTATTTGATTTTTCTCGTATTGTTCATATTATATGTTCTTAACAATATTTTGTCCGGTTCGAGGTTGACCAATGCGGCCGACTATGAGGTCTTGATAATGCATATTTTACTATATACCTTTTTGATACCCATGCACAGTTAAGAGCCTTGCTTAGGTATTACATCTGTATTTGATTCCTAACCATCAATATAAACACTGAATAAATTCGCTTATGATTTTTAGCTTTCACTGCTCTTGCTGGTTACGCTTTCACTTCTGCTATACATATATTCGCAAAACAAATGTTTCGAACGACATGTAAAAAATCGAGCATTTATATGTTTGACACTAGTCGGACCACCTTTTCATCACTCTCCCCCGTACGCACTAACTAATCTATAGCTTTGTTTTTGACGGCTGCTCGGGCATTCGGCGATATACAATGATGTAATCTATATAAGTATTAGAAGCAACATACCATTAAGGTCAAATAGCGGCTTTTCCACTTACCATTTTCAAACACTTCTGTAGCCTTATAGCTATGCATCGACCCTTTGGAGAACTTGAAGAGCGGGTCAGAACCTTGAAGTCGAGCTGCATATCTATTCGCCATTTCAACAGCTACACGATCTTCGTCTACGGCCGCATCTTGACAAAGCAAGGCAGAAGAGACTAAGTCAGCCAAATAGAATCCCACCGATCTTCCACGAGCTCTCAGATCCTCCAAAGATGATGTCTTAATATAATCTGCCCATAGGTCAAAAGACTTGCTGATCTGTTCTGATGCTTGTTTTGTGGAAGAATGCAGCTTACTGCTCGCCAGCGTCTCATTGAAAAAACGAGCGAAAACGGAAATCGACTCTTTCGTCCCTTTGACCACTCGTACGCAATCATCACACTGCAACATTCATATCAATACACGACATTTATAGACATTGCAGAAAAAACTTACCAAAACATTTGTTGTTCCTAGATAGATTGAATAAATGTCAGGTTATTTTCGAATAGCAGAGATGCATACCACCGTTTGTTACTCACCTTCCCAGATAGTAAGGACTTGAGCATCTCGTTCCAGACGAGCAATATTTAGCTCTGGTTCATTCTCCAAATAACCGACACCTCCTAAGGCTTCCATGCATTCCGAAATACCTGCTAAAGCACGCTTAGCAGTATATGCCTTCGTGAGCTAGTAAACCGTTGTTAGCTATTGAAAAATGATCATAGGACAACGTAAACGCACAGAAGGTAAGCATCTCATGAGAAATTTCTCGTCAGACGAAGCCGCGTTGCATTCAGTTTTACCCAATAACTCGACGCAGAAAAAAGTTATTTGCATGATAGCATTTTGACGAACTTCTAAATCTGCCAAAGTATGGATATGGGATGACACCAAATGGAGAGGGCGTCCGAATACCTTTCGGAGCATAGAGAATTCCTATCAGATAATCAGCGACTGCGCAAAGACAATTAATACTGTCCGTTAACTTACTTTGGCAATTTCCAGGCTGCGACGAAGAAAAGCCGCCGCATTTACACTGTTATGTATGCGAGTTATATTTAAGACTGCTGATATAATTGGAATACCCCGTTCACGAGTGCCAACTAGTTCAGCTTTGAGATCACGAAGTTCCAATTCAGCGGTCGGCAAAGCTTTTGTTCCTAGTTTGTTCTTGAGCCGGATGATATTTGCTCCGCCATCTTCAACATGACCTAAAAAACAGCTTAATTTTTCCCCATCCCGTTCTCGTGCCAAAAGCAGAGTTACTTGTGAATCTGTTGCAGATGAAAACCATTTAAATCCGTTTATCGCATACGCATTCGGATCACCAGGTATCTTTTTGGCAAAAGTTTCAGTTCCCGAGACATCCGAACCTCCAGACCTCTCGGTCATCCATTGACCTGAGGTCCAAAATCTCGTTGGGTCACGGGTCGTTAAATGTTGAAATATATCTTTTCTCATGGAGTACATCTCCAGAACACGAGCGCAGCCATCGGTCATGGCGAGTGGGCAAGTGAAAAGTGCCGATGACGGCGAGTAGAGAAAGTATCTATAACTTTTAGAAAACATGTAATTGGGAAAAAAAGAGTGAAACAGCTTACTTCAAAAATTGCACCACTCTACTATGATAGCCATACTTGCGTTCATAGGCAATTGCAATAATGCTTTCAGCGCACAATTAGCATTGCTGGCCGCAGTATCGACCACAAAACTTACCCATTTTTCGCTGCCACATCTTTCAACCTTTTCCATCCCTCGGATGTTCTAAGCTTACTGATTTGGTTACCAAATGCATCGTATCGTTCAAAAGAAGGCTGATTGTTCTCCGCATCGTACACCCAATCAAAGACCTCTTTGGAAATCACATAGTCTCCAAATTCATGAAACTCGTTAGAAATACTCAACAATACATGCTGTGGAAGACGACCTTGAATATAGCTTTTGTTAATTACTATCTTATAACTCAACCACTATCACGAAGCAACTGCGGTCATACTTCGACATATGCGCTGGAGACTCTGATCCGAATCAAACTGATTTTGCAGTCGCGGTGTGCTTTGAATAAAGCCCGAATATGCAGTTGCAGCAGCCATTTATTTAAGTTGGCAAACCGTACATATACAAACAGCTTACAACTAGCTGAATATAGCTCGTGAAGCCCGAGAAATCAGATTCAACTTGCTAGTTGTACCCCGCAAATGGCACGTGCTTGCCAAAGCCAAACCACGTGACACACACGTGATTATTGTTTTGATTTTCCATCACCGCGGCGTTGTAAAGCGACGGGAAATTAAGCTCGCAGTTGTTCGATGGGCCGATTTGACAATATATAAACAGTTCCGACCCCTGCTGGACGCTTTGATCTGTCCAATTTGTAAACACTCTGTACTTACGACTTGGTATTTGGATCTATATTAATAGACTGCGTGCCTAGTTCTTTGTGTGTATTTGCTGTTTATTTATATTATCAGGCGCACTCTGCAGCATTGAATCAACGGGGAGCTTTCTTTGCATTAGAGAGCGACCTAGATAGCATAGCTGTAGAACTCACCGACCATGTCAGATTTTACGTCGTCGAGGAGTGACGACAAGGTACTTACGATTATATTTGAAATATAGTAAGTTTATAGTATTAATGTACTTGCAGGAAAACGTTCCTTTATCGTCATCCAGATCTACGACCGCAAGACCTGGAGCTTCCGCGAGAAAGCAGAAAAATGTATCTGCGCGAGCACAAGACATTCAGTTTGTGACTGATATTGGACAGGAGCTCTTATTAGAGTGCCGCAAACTGCAAGTGCAAATAGCTGAGAAGGATGAGCGCTTAAAGGAATCAGATGCAATTCGAGCACAGCTCGAATCTGCTGTAGAGGGCCTAGAAGTCCGAGTTCGTGAACTTGACGAATCTGAAGGTTTGTACAACATGGATTTCCATACCATTATGCTAATGTACCAACTAATACTTTTTTAAAGATAAATACAAGGAAGAGAACTGGAACCTCGAAATGCGTGTTCAACAGCTCGAATCAGACTCAAATGTGGCATCAGACCGACTCTCGAAAATCAATCACGAAAACTCCGAAACGCTCAAGCTATACACGACTCAGCTAGAGACCATTGAGGCTTTACAGCAGCGAGAAAACGATCTCTCGTCAGAACTTGAGACCTTGAAGAGCAAATATGACAATGACCTCACTGACTTCGAGACAGAGAACGCAAAGCTTCGCGCGGATAACCAGGCTCTCAATAAGAACGTTGAGCAGCTTACGGCACAGCTAGCTGAGGCTGAGCTTAACCGGGACTCATGGGATGAATCCCCCGAGAAGAATGCCGTGGTTGCTGATCCTATGTCGCCCGATGCTGGTTTCTCTGACGATCCAAAGACTCCCGAGCGATCTCCACCAATGTCCCCTGTCAAGGCCACACCTGCTCACCACGCTGCTCTTGAAGGACAGACTCTTAAGGCCTCTTTATCACATGCCCATCGTATGATTACCAATCTCAGAGCTACCGTGCATCGCGAGAAGACTGAGAAGATGGAGTTGCGACGACAAGTCGCTGATGCTTTGGGTGAAATTGAAACTCTCCGTAACGCAAAGAACGGTGGCAAAAAAGGAAAATCTGCTGCTACTGCTGTTCCTGGGCGACGCAATCTTGGCCTCAATAATCGCAAACTAGAGTATAGAATCTCAACTGATCTCGATGATCCCGACGCAGACATTGATTGGGAGACGTATAACGGCGCTAACACGGCTGATGACCTCTTCATGTCTGCTCGCGACTCTACTGCCGAAAATACTGATTTTGGATTTGAGACTGCCAATGATGCTCCAACTAGCGATGGTGAGGACTTCAGGAGCTCTGCCGACGATTATCATACTGGCATGGAGTCAGCATATAGCGATGGCGCTGATACTGAGACTGAAGATTCTGTGGCTCAACGCGATTCTGTACGATTAAGCTTTGCTCCTAGCTCAGGCGACGAGAGCGCTAGCCCTAGTTATATGAAGACAAGAATAAACAGAAGGGTCATACCTGGTAATAAGCGCGACAGTGGAAACTTTTCAACTCCTCAACCTCTATTCAGTCAACTTGGATCTAGCTCATACAATACTTCAGAAACTATCAAGCTGCCTCCCAGAGCTGAGACAATTGATGCTGAAACCATGACAGATCCATGGGAAATTGAGCGCATAGTTTCTACCGAGACTCTTATGGAAGACGCTGCTGCTCTTTCTATGGTTGCTATTCCCCAACACGAGTACAACGCTATGGCCAATCGTCCGGTTACGCTTGACACAGTTACTGCCGATGCGAAGACCTTATCAATGGCTACAATCCCAATTGATGAGTATGAGTTATTGACAAACCGCCCTATTACAAAGGAAACTGTTATGTCAGATGCTGAGAAAGTTTCTATGGTTGCTGTATCTTTGGAGGAACACGACTTGCTTGTAAACCGCCCGATTACCGAAGAGTCTGTGAAAGAGGATGCTGCACGCCTTTCTTTGAGTGTCATGCCTGAAACTGAATACAAGATTCTGACCGAGCGCGTGGCAACAAGAGAATCAGTACTTGCGGATGCCGAGACTGTATCAATGACAGCGCTTGATAAGGATGCTTACGATGAGCTTGTAAATCGCAAGATTACGCACGAGACTGTTGTTAATGATGCCGCGTCAATTTCGATGGCCGTTGTGCCTATAGACGAATACAATTCTCTGAAGAATCGCACCGCAACTACGGAATCTGTGTTGGCAGATGCGGCAGCTTTGTCTTTGGTTGCAATGACAAGGGATGAACACAACAGCTTAGTTAATCGCCAGGCGACAGTTGAGTCTGTTCTTGGGGATGCGGCTTCTATGTCTATGGTGGCTATCCCGAAAGATGAATATGAGACTTTATCTAACAGGGCTGTTTCGGCTGAATCTGTTGCCGCTGATGCATCATCTCTGTCGATGGTTGCAGTCCCTAAGGAAACTTATGATGGACTCGTAAATCGCAATATTACCCCAGATTCAGTTATCGCTGATGCTTCTTCAATTTCGATGACTGCTGTTCCTACGGAAGTGTATGACAAGCTTATGAATAGATCAATCACCGCCGAGTCTGTCATCGCGGACGCCTCTTCAATTTCTATGACTGCTGTTCCCACGGAAGTGTATGAAGAGCTTGAAAATAGACCAATAACTGCTGAGTCTGTCGCGGCCGATGCTGCGTCTCTTTCATTAGTTGCAGTTGCTAAGGAAGTATATGATGAGCTCACCAATCGCAAGATCACACCGGAGTCTGTTATAGCAGATGCTTCATCGATCTCTATGACTGCGGTTCCGAAGGCGACTTACGATGAACTTGCGAATCGCGAGATCACTCCCGAGTCTATTGCTACCGATGCGGAATCTCTATCAATGGTTGCCATTCCTAAGGATACTTATGAGAGATTGGTGGATCGGGAGATTACAGTGGAGTCAGTTGTTGCCGATGCTACTTTACTATCATTGGTTGCTGTCGCTAAGGAGGAATATGATGAGCTTGTCAATCGAAAAATTACACCTGAATCTGTTGTTGCCGATGCTTCGTCTATTTCAATGACTGCCGTTCCATCGGAAGCATACGATGAGCTTTATAATCGTCGAATCACTCCTGAATCTATTGCTGCTGATGCCGCATCTATTTCGATGGTTGCAATTGCTAAGGAGTCGTACGACAATCTTGTTAATCGCCAAGCCACAGCAGAATCTGTTATTGCGGATGCAACCACTTTGTCTATGGTTGCCATACCTAAGGAGAAGTATGAGGAGCTTCTTAGACGTCAAATCACCCCAGAATCTTTGGCGGCTGAAGCCGCAGCAATGTCAATGGTGCTTTGCCCCAAGGCTGAATACGATTCGCTGGCTAACAGGGTCATCACGAAAGATTCAGTCTGTGCCGATGCATTGACAGTATCAATGGTTGCAATAGATAAAGAAGAATACGATAGTTTGATTAATCGCTCAGTAACTGTTGAATCTGTTGTAGCTGATGCAGCGGCGCTGTCTATGATCGCTATTCCGAAAAATGAGTATGATGATCTTTCGACTGGAAAGACAAGCAAGCCGAGCAAGGAGGGCTTGGTGGCTAGTGCTGCAGCTCTTTCTATGATCGCCTTACCCATCGCTGCATACGATACTTTGCTTGCAAAGAGAGGCTCTCCTTCATCCATTATTGAAGATGCTGCTTCTCTCTCAATGATTGCTATGCCCAAGGACGAGCATTCTGCTGTTATCGAGACAGCTCGCCAGGAAGCACTTGCTAGTCGTGCTATTACTACCGAATCTGTTGTGAAGGATGCTGCCACATGTTCAATGGTCGCTATGTCTAAAGATGAATTTTCTTCTGCTCTGGATAAGGCGCGTGTAGAGGCTATTGCTGGCAGAGAGGTTACCAAAGACTCTATTGTTGATGATGCACTTCGCTGTTCAATGGTCGCGTTGACTCAGGAAGAACTGTCTGCGAAGGTTGCGGATGCCAAGGAACAGGCGCTGTCTGCTCGGGAAGTTACTGCTGAGTCTGTGGCTGCAGATGCAGCCCAATGCTCTATGGTCGCGCTGACTCAGGAAGAATTGTCAATCAAGGTAGCTAATGCTAAGGAAGAAGCTATGTCTTCTAGAAATGTTACTGTTGAGTCTGTGGCTGCAGATGCAGCCAAATGCTCAATGGTTGCATTGACACAGGAAGAGTTGTCTGCAGCAGTAGATAAAGCTAAGGATGAGGCACTATCTTCTCGTGCAGTTACCACCGAGTCTGTGGTTGCTGATGCCGCAGCTGTGTTGATGGTAGCGGTACCTCGCGAATCTTATGAACTATTCACAAGAGAGAAATCCGTGGAGTCAGTGATGAAGGATGCAGAGGAACTCTCAATGGTTGTTGTTGCAAAGGATGAGTATAATAGTCTCGTGGAAGCAACTAAGCATGATCTAACTGTTGACTCACTTACTGCCAATGCAGAGACCCTGTCAATGCATGTTTTGCCGAAAGAGGAATACAAGAACTTAACAGCTTCAAAAGAGGTTACAGTTGAATCTTTATTGGCAGATTCCGCGGAATTATCTATGGTGTCTATGAAGAAGGATGACTTTGATAGTTTGATGACTGAAACCGAGCAACATGCACTTGCTAATCGTATCATTTCTCCTGAATCCGTTTTGCAGGATGCAGAAACTCTCGGTATGACTGTGGTTGCAACTGATGCTTATGACTCACTGATCAACCGCGAGGTTACCAGTGAGACCGTTCGTGCTGATGCTGAAAAAGTTGCATTGGTTGTGCTCAAACCAGAAGAGCTTGAAAATCAGATACACGAAGCAGTCCAGAATGCTACAAACAATAGAGAGATTACTTCAGAGACTGTTTCCCAAGATGCAGCTTTAGTGTCTATGACTGCAGTTCCAGCTGAAATGCTCGAGAAAATGCGGTTCAAGGAGGTAACTGAAGATACCGTTCGCGAAGATGCTGAGCAAATGTCAATGATTGCTCTTACAAGGGAGAAATTTGATGAAATTCTTGAGCAGACTGAAGCCGAATCGTTGTCCAACAAAATCATTACTCCTGAGAGCGTTGCTATGGAAGCTGCTGCCTTGTCATTGACTGTTATTCCTAATAATGTTTATCACACGCTGGCTGATCGGAAGCCTACTGCTGACAGTGTTTGTAAAGATGCAGAAAGCCTGGGAATGGTTGCTTTAACAAGTGAGAATCTTGATGAGATTATCGCAAAGAGTGCTAATAATGCCAGAGTAGCTGATGCTCCTCTGACTGCTGAGAAACTGGCTGAAGCTGCTGCTGCGCTTTCTTTAACTGTTGTTCCTGTTGAAAAATATCAATCACTGATAAAAAGTAGCCAGTCTACCACTTCTATTGCATCGCGAGCGAATCCATCTGAAGTTGGTAGTGAAAGATCTCCTCGTCCTGTTTCCACCTCATTCTCTGATGCTATCTCTGAGAACTCGGTATATCGGCAAGGTGGTCCTGGATCTGCATACGGTTCTATGGGTGTGCAAAGCCATCTAAACAATACAGGTATGAATGCTGCTGAGCAGCAAGCAGAAGAACAGGCACATTTGAGATCAAACGCCATACAATCTGTCACGCAGACTATGATTGGTGAAGTTTTGTGGAAGTATACTCGCAAGACAGGTAGACAGACTTTATCAGGAAATCGACATGCACGCTTTTTCTGGATCCATCCATACACCCGTACGATTCATTGGAGCAAGGAAGCACCCTCTACTCAGGGCGCTGAAGTCCGAGCCAAATCTGCCTTGATTGAGTCTGTTCATGTTATTCATGATAGTAATCCATTCCCCCCTGGATTATTCCACAAGAGTATTGTGATCAGGACATCGGCGAGAGTGCTGCAAATTACTTGCTTGACACAAGCTTCTCATGATGCATGGTTTGTAGCACTGTCATTCCTGCTGCTTCGTAATGAGTCTCCTGAATCTCGAGTGCAAGAAATCAACGCGACAGGTTTAAGTAATAGATATCAACCTAGACCTTCTTTTGGTTCTAGTGGAATATCTAGCATCTACAGACTTCCACGTTCGACATCTGGAAACTCAAAGTATCAAGCAGCTGCGCAATCTAACCCACTTTCTTTGCGTAGTCGTGGAACATCTGCTCATGGTCATAGAAGACCAAGTACTATGGCTCCACCTTTGAATACTACTCTTCGGAGCCAAAGATCAGTGGGACGACTCACTTCACTACTTCATCCGCCAACGATTAGTAGCAGCCATACAGATTCCCATGCAGTACCTGGTTCGGGTTTCCATCCAGCAGATATCTATGAAGCTACTCAAATGACGGATAGCATTGATGACTTGCGTACACAAATTGAAAGAGAAGAATTGGAAGCTGAAGGGTTAGAGAATGTACGACAATGCTGCGATGGTAAGTTATAAGATTTTTTTTTACTTATATTTTTTTTCTTGTTTTAGTTTGTGCATAGTGCTAATATTAGTTCTTATAGGAAAACATGATGTCTCGCAATTAAATCGCCATTGGCATAAGTGATTGTATTTCATTTGCGATTCATATTTGAATATTAGGGAAGATCTGAGTTATTTTGATGATGGATCTACAGGATAATCATACATGCTCATTATTGTTTTTGTCTTTGTTAGAAGTTTAATTGTGCATCTTTTTCTAGTCACTCATTTATATTATTTTTACAATATCACACAGTCACTCTTTTTTTGTTTTTATTTTAATTTATGTTTTTTATCTCTCTTTTTAATTTGTCATTTTGTGTTTTTTAATTTTGTTTTTTATATGTTTTATTTTTGATATTATTTTGTGATATACACTTGTGCTACATTTGCAATCATATACCATGCAACAGAATAAAGATAATTGATTTCTATTCTAACCGAGCAGAAATAGTGGCCGAGCATAAAGTAGAAGTAAAATTAATATAAAAGTTATCTTGAGAAAGTTTTTGGTTTTCCTCTTGATATGCTCAGTAATGGCCTAGATTTAGGAACAGCACGAGGTAAAATGATATCAGTTTTATTTGAACTGGAAGTTAAGTTTGTTGAAGATATACTTGATTGCTCTTGTGAGAGTTCTAGGTTGTGTGATGTTAAATCTGAGTTTGAAAAAATTTGATCATCATCATCATCATCATCATCGTCGAATAAATCATTGAATTGAATATCTAAAGAGTGATTCGTTATTTGAGAAGTTTTTTTATCATCCGCATAATTTTGATCATTGATGTTTTGTATTCGATGAGACTGTATATGATTTTGAGTATAGTTATAAGTGGAAGTTTTGTATTGCTTTGCGCTGTTAGAAGGAGGTGATTTTTGGAATTGAAGTTTTGTAGATTGAATGTTTGTTGATTTTGTGCGTAAAGGACTAGAATATTGCTCATGTTCTAGAGTGAGTTCTGTGTTGCGATGGGGTTTTAAAGGACTTGAGGCTAGTGCTGGAGGCCTTGTGGATAGACTTGGAGAAGGGAGCTCTTGAGCTTTGTTGTTCAAGGATATTTGAATTGATGATGCGGTGGAAAATGCTGAGCGCGAATCCTATTAATTAGTCAATACGATTTAGCCATGTATATACAATATAAAAAGTACGCCTCTTACAAGATTTGGAACTGAGAGACTTTGTGGGAGGGAGATAGATGCGGGGTTGGAAATTTTATTAGTGACGCTTAATGCTGGGGTATTAGTGAGAATTTTGCGACCAGGTGGTGGAGTCAATTGTTGTGGTCGTATCGTTCGTAGTAATGGCAAGCCAGTTTGCTTTAGCATATTTTTCACACCCGGAGACATAAATGACTGCCTATTAATCACCGCAGCGCTCATAGGAGCAATTTGCAATTTTGAAGGCGAAGGTATCCTCGGTCCAAGTCTAGATGGAGTATGAGAGTTTGAATTATTTTGAGACGGTGTATCAATTTGAACTCGAGGACGCTTATGTTGTCGTATTATACTTGATACATCTTGCACAAATGTTGTATTTGTTGCTTCGATTGTAATTATATGTTTATCCATATTTATCGTATCACCGATTTCAATTCTAGATTTTTTCAAAAACGTGCTGTCCTATTAGACAGTTTTATGTCGTTAATAGCACTCTTTGATTAAAATAATCCATTTTTCACTCACCAGTAGCACTCTTTCTGAAGAATAAAGCATCAACCGTTTATTAAATGTATGATACTTAAGTAATCCTAATGCAGTCAGTTAATTATCACATTCTACTAAATATATTCCAGTAAATAGTATTACCATCATTCCATGTCTTTCTTTTTTGCGTCATTTGTGAGGTCCATAATACATTATATGAGTATATTTCATGGTTAATTGCAGTAGCGGGCGAAGCAGCTCCAACCCCTTCATCGTCGCGCTCATCCATGTGGATCCGCATACACAGCGCAGATTTTCTAAAAGTAAAGTGGCGCTGATTTTGAGTACGCTAAATTGCAACAATTTAACTATATCTTGATCATATTCATAATCAATAACTCTGTAGCGCGGCCCGATAAAAATTGGCTTAGTCTAATTTCAAACACAAAACAAATGCCACGCGCAATCACGTTACCACGCGCGCGCGCGCCCCCGGATGCCCTAAGAGGTTGGGTAAGGGCTTTGTGTTTGGTGACTGTCGCGCACTCTCCCGCTCCCTTCCCCATTTGGACTCGGTCTTGAGCAAAACAAGAGTAGAGTATATGACTGGACAACGTTGGTTCAAGGTACTGTTGTGTGTGTGCTATTTTTTACAGTAATGAATTAAGAAAGTGATGTTCGCTATCTTACAACTTGCAATTAATGTCCAGCTCATGGTTTAAAAAAGTATGGTGCGAGGAAGGAGAAGGCGAATAGTTGCGTAATGCGCCTCGCCCATCTATGAGACCAAAACTGATATTATATGGGGGTGATCTGATATGGGTGTGAGCGTCCAAGGGCCATTTGACGAGCTACTAGTCTTGACCTCGCCTATCTTGTTTAACATTTAACCGGCTTGTTGCTTGTCAACTGTAGTGGTTGGTAGTGAAGTCCTGGCACAATAGTATGATGGTCTTGACACGACTTTAAATGCATTGTGTTTAATTAAGGACTGTAGCTAACCAAAAACTTTGATGTCGTAGTTTAGTTTGATGGAACTGTTGAATCTAGGTTTATAGAAAGCACTGGATTAGTATTGCATCTACGTGAGTTTTTACAGCCAGTACTCTCACTCGCAGTTCCCGGACATTGACAGGCGGGTTAAGTTTTCTACGTCGTTCTCTCTTGCTCAATACCGCGGGGCACTTGGATACGGGTCGATTCAGGAATCATAAGTAGATCCGAACAGTCGGGACGTTCAAATTTACTTTTACGTCATGGGAGAGAATCCTATAACGGCATTACAATAGCCTTTTTAGCAAAACGGGCGTAAAACAGCCTAAACGCCGATACTTTTGTTTTACCAGATTTCTCCATTTGGAATAACTATCCATACAATTTAAAGACTAAAATTCAGACCGTACAAGTCCACGAGTTCTCCGGCCGCGTGGCGAAACTTCACAATTTCCATGAGTGAATTCCACACCGACGTGGGTTTGCCGGCAATTTGATTCCGATTCACGCGTGAACCAGGAAAGGGCACTTTCGTATAACGGCTCCGTCCTCGTAAACATGCTTTACAGGCACCGAGTCCAGTCATCTCGTACAAAAGATGAGAAATTCGGGTTAACTACCCGATTAGGAAATAGTCGGGACGGAGTGTTTGCCTTACCTGATGCGCTTCCAAACCAAGTTCTTCGGCCGAGCATCTCACGACGATCATTATTTCATTACATTTGAATATTTTTAGAGTTTATTCTCCATTAGTTTGCTGTGATGGGAAATAATCCCAAAGTGGACATTTTTGAATGGAAAAAAACTTCGTATTTGCATTTCATTTCGAGCCATTTGGTCGATGCTCATCGTGAGACTTCACTTTGCCAGGCGTCAATGCCGTGCGTTGGTGATTACTGTATTAAATCTTCGTTTGCATTATTGTCCATCTTTTACTATTTAGCCAATATACATATCACATACACCTTTGAAATGAAATAGGATATCGTATTTGAAATTCAGATATATTGCCAATAGACGAGGCAATTTTTGCATTGAATTTGACCTTTTGCGTTCTAAATCCTCCGAAACTTGGGAGACCCTTACGTCCGACCGGACATTTATTAAGGGATAATAGGCAGCATTAAATGTGATGTGATTGTATTGTGTATCTTTAGACACATGATTTGTAATCAAAAAAAAAAAAAGCTGTATTTAAATTTATTATTATCGTCCAACTAAACACCATTTCTCCTGCTTAAGAAAACCAATATATCATAAATAAATAATTCGAAATAAACCCCCAAAAAAAACACCAGTTCACCAGACAACTCTATAGCACATTTGAGAGTTCTAAATACACTTGCTCAATAAACAACTTGAAAAGTACAAGAAACACAAATATAGCACAGATAAAAATACACAAACGTCATAAAAAATAAACCACTTCAAATATATATAGCAGAAGATGAGTCGTATTGATTTGTAGCATATAACTCAGTCACAGGAACAGTTGGCATGTTAAATAAATTTTCTGAATCATCAATCCCTATTAACGAGCTAGAATCAGGACCGAAAATTGATGAAGCGTAGATTTTCTGTTGCTGTTGTTGTTCATGCTGAGGTAGCTGCTGCTCAAGTTTTAGATGAAGCAGTTCAGCATCGCTCGTTAATGTAAAGTTCTCATACTCAGACATTGGCGTAGAAGAGGAAGAAGATAACCATTGATGACCAAAATCATCAATAGAGTCGACTGCTGGCGTTATACAAGGAGACTGGACAAGAGAAGAAGCGACATCGGCATCTAAGAATGGAAGACAAGCAGGCAAGTCAGGAATACGGCCAGGAACTGGGGAATTGTAATCCTCATCAGAAGCAGGGTCAGACAGGCGAGAGTGGGTGGACTCCCCAATGCTCATGGTCTGCACAGGAGATCTCTTGGACGATATCATACTCTTCTCTTCAGCACCCGTCGGCTCTTCAGGATGCATATCGAGTTGAGAATAAAGGTCCAACAAAGCATCAACCTCATTGCCGTAGTCGCGGTAGTCTTCAGTTCCAAGTACGATATAACGGACAGAAGAATAAGTTGAATCGGGAATATTCGCAACGTGCGTGGTTCGAGATTGCCAACGTAGGACAGATTTATAGCCTTCGCATTTGATATTTAGACGGCTGCAGTTGTTGCAGAAAGGAGTTCGTTGGTCGCATCGCTTATGGCGGGCACGACAAGTTAAGCATCCTACATATAAAACAACATTAACACATAAATCGTTACCTCACAGTGATACGCAATGAGTACATACCAGACCGGGAGCGAGGCTCTCTGTCGACTCTGCGCCGAGAAGCTCCATTACGGGAGCGCTGACTGGAACCCATAATGTGAATATGACAGCGTGGTAATAGGTATAAAGATTGAGCAAAAATCGCTATAAAACAACCAGTATATGAAGGTTATATGACGTTCTCTTCTGACTAAACACACCGACACAGCAGGGCAAATGTGAGGTCTTGAGCGATGTGGGAACGATACGATCAGATTATATATCGATGTAAGGCAAACACATGGCAAAAAAAAGGGGAAACAGAACACGGAAAGACCGAAACAGATGTTTTAATAGGAATGGTATGCCTTCAATCGTAAACTCGTAGACTATCATTTGACTATCGGAGATACCAACACTCGCCCCCGATTTCATTGTAGGCACTTCACCTAATAACCCTCGGAAGTCCGACCCGTTTCCACATGTAAACTCTTTCTTTGGGTATAACTTTGGGACCGCTTAAAATACTGTGGGCGGAGCAAAGAAAAAACAGAGGATGTCACCACATGGCAAAGCCTAAAATATCATTGAAACCTTCGCCTGTCTTAAATCTTTAAATGGAAGATTTCGACGTTCCGGTGCACTAATTAGATGAGCGACGAATTTCCGCGTTCTCCGAAACTTCCTAATTAGGGAACTTGCCACTTTATTCTTCGGACTACGTATAACGAAGATGGATTGCTTAGGTTTTCGAGAGTTCCAAGAAAGAAATATACCAAACCTAACGTTTTGTGGGGTTTACATGTCAAATGCCGCTCGGAGGTTTTGCTGATGATGCTAATTTGACACATTGGGGTATAAGTTAAAAAAGCGCAAACTGTTTGCTTCCTCGAATGAACAAGCGGAAACAAGACGGAATAAATGATACAGGAACCTTAATAACGCAGGGCAATCACAAGGAAACTACACAAAGTGATCAAACCTAATGTCAAAAGCTTAAGCTGGTGTCATATTGCAATATTTGCAGTACCGGATGAAATAAACAACTGAACATGACATTTCCAAGTTCTCATAAGAAGGTTTATGAACGACACGTCAAAGATAGTAAGCGCAAAATGGTATCATATATTCCGAAACAAAAACAGGAAGCAGAAAAAAAGCATTCTTCAACGAGAGATATCTTGTTGTTCATGATGTCACTTCAAGCGCGAAACTTCTTAAACAGAATACATTTTCATATACTTGCTAGAATTAGTACGTTTATAGCAGTATGCTGTATTTCTGCACAAAGATAGTTGTTGTTTAAAGCCGTAGTAGTAAAAGTTGTATGGTAGGCCCCGTTCCACCCCTGAGTGCCGCAGGCACTGCATTATACGTGCCCTAGTGGCATTGTAATCCAACAAAGATATCTGTATTGACCTTTTCCATTGCAAGAGTATAATTCGTGTTTTAATATTCAAAATTTGGTGGTTTACAAATGCTATTTACAACTTCACGTACATACTCACCGGCAGATTGATAGAGCCGTCCCAACACGAGCATAAGTTCCCTACAAAATGCCTATTATGACAGCCGGATTCAATCGTTTGCTAGCATATTGAAACGATATAAAAATGGACTATCGAGCGACACCGAGACAGCTGAAATTCTGCCATTTCTTTTGTTTCCTAGACTTTCACATATCACTAAAGAAATTGAATCAAATGATCCAAAGTTAGACAGAACTTCCGCAAATAAATCTAATTACGAGTTGGTGTGAAATGTATAATCCTTTCAATATAACAAATATGCAAAGCAAGACATGCCTCAATCTTGTAATCTGGCCTTGCATTAGCTGGCCCCCGCTTCCAATGGCTTTCTCTCCATATTATCATGCTCATTCGAATTATCCTGCTGAGCATGTGGTTCATTACCCAACTGTGATTTTGCGGCCTTTTCTGCTGCATTTTTAGATGCAGATGATTCATCCTTGTTTGTCCACGCAAACTTACTACGCTTTCGTAATCTCTCTCCATAATAGAAAAATACAAATGGGAACGGTGTACAGCCCAAGATCAAAAAAGCCAGTAAACCAGATGCCCATGTATATCCAAGATTATCGTACACTAGTTTAAAAAAAGAGACGCGTGAGGTTAGTATAAAGAATCAATAATGGTCGAGACTGTATTAAGTAAAAACTTACTCTGTACTGAAAAGAGGGGAAATGCCGCTGCAAAAGAACTTCGCAAAAATCCGTTCGCTGCGAGCGCCGAAGCCGAGTATGGTCTATAAGCCCTAATTATCAAGTAGACTTATCAGTAAAGAGTCAAATAAAAACCAACATTATTAAATTGCATACTCGACGAGATAGGTAAACACTCCAGAGAACACCAAAATAATTCCAAATCCAAACGGAATGCCAGCCAAAATCGGAACAATATAAGGAATACTGGAATAATTCGTAAACGTAAACCAAAACATCCCGATAGGTGTAAGAATACCACCAGCCATAGCTTGAGGTAATCTGAATTCAGGCCGAGCACCACCTTTTGTAGTGGACAATTTATTATATAATGATCGCCAGAAGGGCTCTGATAAAACACCCATAATCATTCCTGTCAATTGACCCATAAAACTTAAACCAACGTGCTCAGGTTTAAATCCGTGATTGTTTTCAAAGACTAAAGTGTAGGCTTGGAAAAAAAGATATACAACGCCCAAAATAATTGATGTGAATAAACATAAACAGAATACCATTGGTTCCATAAAGAGTAATTGAAATGGCCTTTTAATACTAAATAAGACAGTTCCAATAACAGATCGCTCGATCAACTCAATCGGAGCGTACAAAGTCTCGTTTCCAGTCTCTTTCCGAAGTCTTTGCGCTTTCGAGCGGAGTAAAACAGGTGCATAAGTCTCTGGGACAAAAACCACAATGAGACACAGCATTGCAAAAGTCCAAATAATCATAACATAAAAAACCCATCTCCATCCGGCCCCATGGACAATGAAATCTCCAAATAAAGGGCCTAAACAAGGGCCAGCAAATGGCGACGCGGTAAAGACCATCATCGGCTTTCCTAAGTGCTTCTTTTGAAATAAATCACTAACTGTTCCACCAGCGACCGACATGAATGCTGATCCCGAAAATCCAGCCAAAAGTCTGTTTACTAATACTGCAGTGATATTGTGTGAAAATGCGATAGGAAATTGAAAAGCTAAATAGAAAAAAAAAGAGCAGATGTAGATAATCCTGCGGCCGTAAAACTCGGAAAGTGGAGCGTAAAACTATCATTTTGTATCAGTATTGAATGCACATTTAATATTATACGTTAAAGCGGGATTTCTGAAAGATATTAGCTTACCATAGGACCAGCACCCATTCCAAACACAAAGACAGTGAGTCCGGTAATTGCTTCAATCTGCGAAGCACCAAACTCTTCCTCGATATGACTATAAGTTGCGGTATATATTGAGCTTCCACAAGCAACTGCCAGTGCACCTGTGCTGCAAATAAGTGTGATAACCCATTTTCTAAAGGTCGAAAAGTTTTGCGGGTTGCGAGGATCGTCGGGGCCATCCCAATCTACTTCATCTCGGGGGTCATGTTCCTTGTTGCTCTCAAGATCGCTCGTGTTGTTGCTGTTGCTGTTGCTGCTGATGTTTGCATTTGCGCCGTTAGCTTTGTTTGCGGCATTCTTTTTGCCATCAATAGTTGCTGTGAGAGTGGTATTTATACTAGCTGAAGGCGAGGAAATGGTCGGTTGGACAGGTCCGCACACGACGCGGTCGACCGCACTCTGAGTCACTGATGCTTGCGACTGGCTTTGCATTTCGTGTACCGCTTCAGAACGTCAGACGTTTTGATATAAAAGAAAAAAAGATCAAGCTGCTCTTTCTACTGGCATTTGCACCAGTAAATTAGTAACGAAGGACAAACGCAGAGAAAGGAAAAGTCTTTGTTTGTCTTTGCTGGGAGAAGAAAAGCATCGTCAGTGCGTAGATGGTAAATGCTGTAGTTTCGCCGATTCGCGTCGCGAGTGACTGCGAGTTTTCCACGACAAGCCTCTTAATGCGACTACGGCCGACAAATCATCCTGGTCTCGGTTGTTTATTTCGTTGGTCGTGCCTACAAATACTGTCCGAGGAGAACTTCAGTGGCGCAAAGCTGCGCTGGGTCGACGGGTTTCTCGAAATGACTTGCAGACCTGACGACAAGTACGTCATCATCCACAGGAGCAATTCCCTTCTTCTACAACACTACAAACAAACATACAAACAACAGCATTGCTTCATTTGACGCTATTTAATCGAGAAACACAAGGCTTTTCCGACAACTGACTTGTTATATTTCTCAGCAAGCAATAATTCCCTCGCTCAGCTTTCGCCGTACTCCCGAAACTCGCCGCATCTCCGTAAACTCCGAAGTCACGTGAAGATAAAACTCCCCATCACCTGTGTAATTTGAAGGCAGCCTTCTCGAGAAACAAGTAGTGTATAATCTATTAAATTTACTCGTCCTAATTTATTCTTCTACTTACATCTTCTGTGTGTATCATCTATTCTGCGTCCTTTTCGAAATCGTACCCGTAAACATATGCGCCTGCGAGTCCATGCTCTTCGCTGTATCCCTTCACGAACGCGACCTTCTTGATATGCCCAATTCTCTCGAATCCCAGACCATCCCAGATTCTTTGCGATGCAATATTAGTGTCAAACACCAAGTTGAAAATTGAAGACTTAAATCCCTGTAAACAAAAATTAGCAAACACATTATACCGAATTCCAACTCAAGGTCTACTCGAACAAATAGCGCGCATCCACTTACAAGCTTAGGAGCCCACTCGACGTATTGCTTCCCTAGAATAGAACCAATACGTTGACCTCTAGCATTCTGCGCGACCAAAAATCCAGCATTGCAAACATGCCCGCAGCGACCGATGTAATTAGGTTTTACATAGAACGTTCCCAAAATCCTCTCAGCTGCGTTAGTGAATTCAAATGGATCCTGATTCTCGGAATCGGTTGAGTCGAGTATCATAACTGCTGTGAATGTCGCGAACCAGTATGCTTTGAATTCACTCAATTGAAGCGTGTTTACTTGTGGACTTGATAGTTATATTCTTTGTTAGTACCAAATTCGAAAGACAAATAGCAAGATAAAAATAAAAAAAAGAATCTAAACTCGCAAAGAACATACTATGTCTTGCCAATTTCAATTTCCAAGTTAAACATCGTCAAAAGCACATTTGCCAGTGCATCAAACTTCTCAAGTACAATTCTTTCCCCTTCATTCTCAGTGCAGACTTCAATTTGATCATCTTCTCCATTTTTTCCAATCTCTCCTCGAAAGAAAGCATATATAGTAGCTTTCCGACCATCGGGAAGACCGACGTGAACAGGCGCAATGTATGGCGTCGCCGCTTCGATAACCGAAATTGGCAAATCTGATGAATGACTATTGGGATCCATAGAAGCGTGGTCGACTCTCATTTTTGCCTTTTTGTTATCCAATTGTTACTGATTCAATTGATGGCTTTATTCTCCGTGATAGAATCAAAGAGTGCAATATCCCCCACCTGGCAGTTTAGGTGAGGTTTCCACAAATTACGTCTAAATCCACATCGGATGTTTTAACATACACGAAATTCCTCGCCCCAACCTTTCCGCTTCGGCCAATGTCTGAGGAACAGTGAAAAGAAATTCCTAACATAAGCCATGATAAATAGAAAATTGCTATAACTATATAATTATAAGAAGATAAAACAAACACAACTGCGCAAAAAAATAAAATAAAATAAATAACATAAAATAAAAAAATATACAAAAAACTCCAAATGATACTCGTTCGCCATCTAGCTTAACTTTTTATATCTGTCATACACCCTCCTCTATATACCGCCCTTCTTTCACACTCAAAAACACAAATGATTAATAAGAACAATAAAACCGTTTATACCAAAGCTAAATGAGTTACAAAAGAAAAAAAATGAAACAATCCGACAATAAAAATACACTGACTCTCCTGAAAACTCTTCGTATATACCCACCAAAATTTAACCAAAGCCACAAGTTGAATTCCTGAACAAAGCAAAACTAAACAAAGCGCGGAAAAGCAAGTCAAAAATTAAGTTGAGAAGGTCACTCCAACTCCGAATCACTAGAAGAATCTGCAAGCGAACCATCAAACCCTCTGGATGAATCCGAAGTTTCCGATCCACCAATAGTCGTATCTTCCTCCTCGGCGCCCTCAGAGTCCTTGGCTCCAACGACACCCCACTCAATACCAGTAACATCGCGTAACCGGTCGAGTATACGAGTCATAGGAGTGAAGAGACCAAACTCGCGGTGCTCACCATCGTATGCGTGGAGCATACCAACGACGCCCAAACCAGAGATACCATCCTTGCGAAGAATCCAGGCACCAGAATCGCCACCAGTAGCAAACATTCCGGAAGGAGCGGCTGCAACTACAAACTCAGATGATTGAAGAGCACCGTCAGCCCAGTAGACAAGACGAGGTCCGTTCAATTTACCGGTAGTGAACTTTGAAGTAGAGCCGTACTTGAAAACGTTAATTCCGGGCACAAGGCGCTTAACAACGCGCCGTACGCTCAGATTAGTAAACATGAGAGAAGGATCAAATTCTGAAAATGGAACGTCGTCGCCAAGTTCATTGTCCAACGGTTTGAGATTTGGACGGCATCGTACAATAGCAACGTCAGAAATCATACCGTTAGCAAGAGTACGCTCTCCCCAGAGTACTTCACCGAAGCGAGGAGGAACGGATCGAGCATTTTGACGAGGATAATCTGCGTCAAGAGCATTGACAGCACGCTTGAATGCACGGCGTTCTTCCGAGTGAGCCGGATAGCGAGCATACTCTTTGAGGAGGGTGTCGCGGTACATGTTGACGAGAACAGGAGAAGGAACAGAAACAGGAGGACGACGAACTCTAGACTCTGTCAAGCAAACGTGAGCACAAGTCATGGCAAAGGCGGACTGCGAGTAGGCAGCGAGCGAAGGGTCGTTCGGGTCAACCTTGGGGTAAACGTAGCCACCAAGAGTTCCACTCAGGGTCTCTGCGTCTTCAGTAGCAATAGACATTGACATAGGGGGAACCTCGGCGTTATTTGTGCGGAAAGGGGCACGGAAACCAGAGGAAAGGACTTTTCCAGCGGCGACCTGAATGCGGTTGCGCTGACAGAAAAAATGTATATTATCGGTGACATCCCAGAGTGCGGTAACCGAGTCGTGGTCGGCAGCAGTAGGAGAAGGAATACCAAAGAGGACAGAAATGATAGCAAATGATTCGGAGAAACCACGAGAAATGGGAGCAACAAAAGTGCCATCTTGCTCTGAGAAGACCTTGTGCTGAGGCAATACATCCATGAGCTGATTCAACTTATCGAGAGCAGCCCTTGCCGGGGTATTCTCCTTTTCATATTCGACCGAAATTGCATAATTTCGAGGCTGAGGTGGCGCGAGACCAGGGGTGCAAGGCGGAACAAGACGAAGCGAGACACCGAGTTCAGTGGCCGACCGCAGGAGCAGCGAGCGGGAAGAGGCGTAGGGTAGACCGATGAGAAGATTGTCGGAGAAGTGAAGAACGACTTTAAGCACGGTGGCCAGGGCAGATGAGTTTGTGGGTGCAACGGACGGCGCAGCAAGACCAAGCCGGGATAAACTGGCGGTAGTTATACGCAGGTTTTGTGTGACAGACGAAGCAGCTTTTGAAAGGTCCATCATCTGGCGACCGACCTGCTCTAGGACTGAGCGGCAGTCAGCGGCGAGCACGTCGAGTTCGGCATAGAGATCAGGCCTGGTTTCTGATATCGATGCCAGAGATGAGCGTGCGTCGTGCCGAAGAGGGATTGCGAGGCCCATGCCTTCCGGGGCAGCGACGCGCAGAGGCGATATAGGGCTGGCGTAGAAGAATTGGTCATCGGCGTCACCGCTCATACGGGACATGAGAGAGTCGCCGGAGACGGACGAGGCCGACGAGTACGGGAAGGACATGGCCGAAAAGGCCGTTCTAGATGATCTGACAGAGGTCGCGTATGAACGCGCAGAGTAGACGGAGTCAGCGCGGGAGTGCTGGGGCAGGTCGCTGCGGGGGTCGCGGGTGTAGCTCATGTCCATTTCCGACCACGGCGCCGGACGCGAGAGCGCACTGACTGGATCATCGCACTCTGCCGCGGGCATTGAAAGCGCAAGATCTTTTCTATCCGCCATAAATGCTTTCAAAGGGCTTGCAATGGACTCTCAAAGGGAAGCGGAGGGGGGGGGGGGGAGGAGAAATAGGTTGAGTTGAAAGGACAAAAGGTGGTGAAGAGCGTGGCGTGGAAAGCGACGCGGCAAAGCGCTGCAGGGAAGAATTGTACGTGTGCTGGGGACTCGGATACAGGCATCACTCGGCCAGTACGCCCGACTGCTGCAGCCCAGAATAGCTGACTAAGTGAATGCGCTAACTTCAATTAAATGATGGCGCCGTGCGGCACTGAATTCAACCCTGATTAGATTTCCATTCAAGCATAAGCGACTGCTCAGATTTGGTTACTGCTGAGTAAGGCATTAGTTGTATAAGTAAGCCGGGCATAGTCAGCCCAGCAGGAGTATTCAAACATTCTCGTCATAAATAACAAACCTTCTGTCTGTCTACCGGCCGTGGCTCACAATTAATGCATTACACAAAGCCTGACTCATCAATATTTAACAGTACGAAAACCTTAGATATATGTGAGCGCTGGGACTTCTGCGGCTTGCCGACACTAGAAAAAAAAATATATCGTCCAACTTTAAGCAGTTCGACAGCAGTTGAACCGCTTCGCTACTCGTAAGACCTTTTATTCATTCTCACAACTCACTGTATTACAATTCAACATTCTCTGGATTGCTTTGCTGTTTCTGGAGATTGACTAGTTGTGTGCGCACAGTACCTCTGAGACCACGACGCACGCCTTCAATCTCCTCTTCCAGCTCCGCGGAGCCTGGAAGCATCGCACTAGTCCTCTCTCCTCGCTTTCGCTTGTCCCACAGCGCCGCTACGGCCAACCTCGAAGCTATTTGGCACCACAAGAAGAAATGATCTCAGATGTGCCTAACACTACTGGCCTACTCCATGCTCGCGTTCTAGCTCAACCAACCTACGATCTCTCGGCCTGTGCTGTCGAACTAGAAATTCAGGGCAAGTCGTATTTGTTTGGCCGCATCGGCGAGGGTTTCCAGCGATTTTGCGTAGGAAGCGGGGTCAAGACCGTCCGGTTTCGCAATCTATTTCTATCAGGTAGTATAGACTGGACTAGCCAATTGGGCGGCGTGCCTGGCCTGGTACTCACCTTGACCGATCAATTTATTGATCGTCTAGCTATCTTTGGCGACCGCAATTTACCATGGGCAATTTCTACATTGAGAAGATTTATTGTCCGAGATAAGTTTGAGCTTGACATCAATTATGCAAAGAAAGATTTCTACGACGGTCTCGTTACTGTGGTCCCCGTCGAGCTGTGCGCATCAGAGCCGGAGCAGACATCAGAGGCAGCCGAGCAATCAGCGCAAGATGAATCGCTTATACGCTCTGTGATCAATAAAATGTTCAGCACCCCGGTATCCGACGATCCAAATACCGACTTTCCGGAAGTCGTAGCGTCAGACGTTATAAAAATGAGACATTCAACTACCGGTGACAAAGCTCCTTCGATGTGCTACATTGTTCAACCTCGCCCTTCGCGTGGAAAATTCGACGCTTCCAAAGCTGAGAAATTCGGAGTTCCCGCTGGCCCACAGCGTGCGGACCTCACGAAAGGACTGAGCTGGACTAGACCTGATGGACTTGTGATTACTCCTGAGATGTTATTGGGTGCGTCAGAAGCCTTCCGACGATTTGCAGTCATTGATATCCCAACTCTGGATCACTTCGCTGATGCCAAAAAGCGGAATTGGTTTGCCAATACACCAAAGCCAAGTGAGCATGCTGAAGGAAAAACAACAAATGTCAATGACTTTGAAGAGAAGGATAATTTGACCGATGAAGAGAATGCTGCGTACACAAAACGACCTATATACGCTTTTGTTATGCACTGTTTGGGATCAGAAGTGGACCCGCTTAGTCTTGAATACTTGGAATTTATGAAATCTTTCGGTCCTGAATGTGATGTATGCCGTTTCCTTGGTTTTTTTTTTTCATTGAATGTAAAGGAGGTAATCGAAGCCCTGACTAATCATATTTTTTTGTTTAGCATTTAATATACCATCCTGATTATGCACCGAACGCAATTACTTTTGACCGAGCAGCGCAATTATCCGTTGCACTAAGAGCCATTGCGCCTAACCAGTTCCGCGAGTTTCACGTATCGCCGCCGTTAAAACTCGTTCCTGAAGAGTTTACACCAGCAAAGACACCCTCCATTGTGCTGCGTGGCTCCGCAGGGGTTAGGCGCAAGAAAGTAAAGCAGAAACAAAACAACCAAGCGACAGCCGAAGATGTGCAGGATGCTTCTGCAAAGTCCAATTTAATCTCATACAAACGTCCAGAACTCTCCGTAATGCCCGTCGTCAGCGGTACCGCATACACGTTCAAGGGCTCTGAAGTCAGTTCTAGTGCTGCTGAGTACGCTACTGGAGATTGGAAACAAGCCGACAAAGTTGCTGGAGCTCAGAAGAAGTTGTACGCTGATATGGTTGAGCGTCATAAATGGTTTCCAGCTGCTGTGCGAAAAGCCGGTATGTTATTTAAAGAAAGAGATGAAAAGGAAAGAGTGTTTGAGAATGCAAAGATTGAACGGAAGCGAAAACGCTCAGAGTTTGTTAATGGAATCTTCATGACTGAATATTCAAAAGAAGACGATATTGAAAATCAAATTAATGATGATCAAAAAACGATATTTTCGAATGTCAATTGTATTACTTTGGGTACAGGATCAGCAATACCTGCAGTCTTTCGAAATGTCAGTGCTACGTTAGTTCGGTTTCCATTTTACGAATGCCCAACAAGCCCAACACAACAAGCACCAAGGAGGTCAATTTTACTCGATGCCGGTGAAGGTTCATTCCAGAATTTAAGACGTGTTTTTGGCCCTGATCAAGTTGAAGATAAACTTCGTGAGATTAAAATTATTTCGATAAGTCATACACATGCTGATCATGTATTTGGGATTTTGACGATGATACTTGAACGAAATATTGCATTTGACAATTATGAACTAAAGAAATCACACGGAATTACTGCATTACCGCCATGCGATGAAATTCGAAATTTGTATATTATCGCTCCATCTAAAATTTTGGCATGGCTACGAGAATGGGTACAGATATATCCCAATCTTCTTCGTGATGTTAAATTTATTGATGTTTCCTCATTACTCAACAATCAAGGTCGAGAGTATGATATATCATTATATTCAACTATGTCTCAAATCAATTATCACGAAATGTGTAAAGATATGGAACTTTCTCGAGTATCAAGTTGTCGAGCAATACATCCTCAATGCGCGCATAGTATAGCCTTTACATTTAACAACGAATACAAACTTGCATATTCAGGAGATACACGGCCAAATTTTCATTTTACAGAAATCGGCCGAAATGCGGAATTATTAATTCATGAAGCTACAATGGATGATAACTTGATCGAAGGCGCGATTGCAAAACGCCACTCAACGATCTCTGAAGCAATGGGAGTTGGGTTCGTAATGAATGCAAAAAGTATTTTACTCACTCATTTCTCTCAACGATATGCACTTGTCTCTGCGTTTTCCGCTGATTCTGCTACGAAAAGGTTGTCGGCTCTCTCACGGTTAAAAGAAGATAATCATGGTCGATTTTTAACCGACCCTCGAACTGAAGCTGCATATAAAGGCACAGAAGGTGAAGAATGGAATTCAGCATTAAAATTAGCTGTTGCATATGACGGTATGGAAATAAACGTTGGGGATTTTAAATCTCAAAGAGCTTGGATAAAACCTTTAGGTAGAATGTTTGCCGAACTAGTTAGCGAACTTGCTGAACTTTCTGATGCTTCTTCAGATGAAAAATCTCAAAATTCTGAGAATGCTCAATCTAAAAAATCTGCATCGGGTCAGGCTTAATGCGTATTTAGTTATATGTGTAAAATAGTAGCATAATGTTATTTATTTTTTTCTTCCTCCTTCATCTTTTTTGTCTACCTCTTAGTATACAATTGTAAATGATGCTGTAAATTCAAGCTAAGTCATTATTAAATTATCTGTTTTTTTTTTCCTATTTTTAAAAAAAAAAAAAAAAGAGAATACAAAAAACGTAATAGGTACAATTACAAACAAAGAAGAGTTAGAATGATAATCATTAAACAAGTAGTTACAAAAAATCCAGAAATGAAAATACATAAATCAATAATTAAAATTAGAGAAAAAAAATTTTCAAATAGAAAATATAAATAAAAAATATAAATCTGAAAAAGCTCAATTTCATATCATAACCTTTATTAAATAAAAAGAAAAGAAAATGTAAATAAAGAAAACCCAATTCATATAAAACAAGAAGCAAAAGAGAAAAATTGATTGTCGCTACTTTGATTCTAAAAACATAATAATAATAAGATATTAATATGATGTTACGCACCCATTTAGTACATAGTTAATCAATAACAGTGAAGAAATGGGTGAATTCAGATGGATGCATAAAAACCAAATGCAAAGGAAGAAAGCATAAACAAAAAAAAATAATCAATTAACCTGGATAACGAAAAAAAAAAAAAATAATTATTGTTCTTTTATTTCTTTTTGATTTCTCGCTCGTTATATATCTCCTCATAAAAATGCCCTCTTTGTTTTTTAATATATATCACAACTGTAATACATATTTCCTCACTTTCTCCATAAAGAACTCAAAAGTAAGAAAAGTAAGAAAATGATCGCGTCTATCGAACATACACGGCCCAGCCGATGATTGTCAATACGGCTCCCAAAGTCAGAAAAGCGGGGCTAAGAACAGCAGACCAGCAAATGATAAGAAGGGTAGAAGCAGTCGAGATCAGGACTACGATATGAGCACTCGAAGACCACTTAATGATAAATCCGGACGATAGGAAAATTGTTAATAACAAAGTACCGCAAACGATGCAAAGGCCTGCCAACGTGAATATATTGTAGGATTGGAAAGTTGCAGAAGAAGCAGATTCCGGAGCGTAAAAATCGTATAGAAGCCATGCTCCACTGAATGGAATAAGAATTCCAAACGAAACCAAGAACGCGACATAGACAGTCGCGAGCCAAGCAGTGTTTTCAGTAGATCCTTGTTCAAGGAAAATAGCATATGACCAAAGAGTTTGCGCGACTGCGATAGGAATAGCTTCGATACCAACAGTCCAATTGCGAGAAAGAAGAGCCAAAGCTTGAGGAACGATATTAAGAACGGCACCGGCGATAGTACGCTTTGAAGTCTTGAGCTTGATGCGAAGAAGGATGAATTGGAGCACAAAATCAAGGGGAGGTAAAACGGAGAAATAATTCATGTGCATCGAGGGCATATTTTGTCTAGCAGCAGAAATCATATACATGAAAATGAAAATTGCTTGAAGAGCACCAAGAGCTAAAGCACGGTATGAACGTTTCTTATCTGCGAAAACTGACGACACTTGCATGCGCGATCCAGCAGTGATGGTCGGACCGGTACTTGAAGGGGAGAGTAAGAGCAACCGCGAAGGGACTAAAAATCTCAAAAACAAAGCCGCAACCAAGCAAGATCCAAGGGCCAGATAAGCCGGATTGGCGGCATAAGTAAACTGAATTGATGTGATTGCAACAATCGAAAGGACAAGGCTGACTGAAAGGCCAACGATAAGACTACTCGACACAATTGACACCGAACCAGTGAAATAAGAGGTAAAAGAAGAGCCGGGAGCATGAGAGCTGGTAGAGGCAGTCGTAGCAAAGGCAGGACGAACGTTGTCACTGCTGCTGCCGGGCAGAGAGAGCAAATCTCCTAAGGGAATTGCGTCTCCTCCAAAGGACACACGACCAGAAGTCGAAACCGCGTCGAGGAGGTCCTGCGGCGGCGGCGGCGCAGCGGAAAGACGACGGACTGTTGTAGGAAGTGTCTCTGCCATAGAAAACGCGTAAGATGCAGAATTGAGCAGAAGAGTTGCGGGAGAAGAGCCACTGAAACGAGTGGGCTTTCGGGACATTGGGAAGAAGACGCTCTGCGGTGTTGCGGCGTGCCGAGCGAACGCGAGCCAGTCACAATATCGAAGGGGCTTGTACTAGATCAAAAATGCTCAAGAGCTATTCAAATGATAACCTGGACCAAATATATGATGATGGAAATAGCAGAATGATGAGAGAAAATGAATGAAGAGGGAATGTGAATGATACAGTTGAAGACGACGTGAGTGACTACTTAACGTAAACACGTGCTGATTACGATGCTGCGCAGCAATAAGGGCCGTCTCGAGCACATGAGTTTTTACGATAAGTTACGACATTATCAGCTCTATTCAACAAAGCAATTAAAGGTAAAAAGGGTAGCAATTAGAATGCAGAAAGGAGAGTGAACATTGGACCAGTGAGTTATCTGATCTTTGTCGTTTACAGCGCGAAGAATCCGTGAACCATTGAAAAAAGAGTTGAGAAGTAGTGCAGACGTGACGACATAACAGCGCAACTGGATGTTTAGTGCGCAATCATATTTTTAGGCGGCTAAGTTGGCCCTGGACTCGCCACACCCAGCAATTTAGCAAAAATACAGAACCACTGCTCATCGGTCACTAAAGCATAAATACACTAGATGACGCTGTAGTCAATATACAGCCGTAAGTTGTTCTATTACGAAACTAGAGCAGTAAAAGGCTCAAGTGCAGAGAGACAACCGATTTTATATTGGTATCAAGTTCGCGGCTCTGAATCTGGCTTGATAACTGTTACGTGCAACCCAAAATAACCCACAATCGGAAGATTCCGTCATTACGCAATACACGTCCGCCAATTGCTCATTTAAAGGTATCTAGATATATTAGTAGTCATTTGTTTTTTGATTCAATTAATTCTTCAATTCATCCAAGTCCACCATTCGCTTTACAACAACTTCAACTCTGTGCGCGAAAATGGATTTATCTTCTCTTGATCTCGCTTCTCTTTCCATTCACGCGGATGATAATCTCGCGCTAGTCCGCGACGTTGCAACACCACTTCACGTTTCTACAATTTATCACTACGACGAAGATCCCGCAAATCTCTCACGTGCTAAAGATCATGATATTAGAATTAGTCAACCCGGCGAACAGATCTATTCAAGGTTTGGTACTCCAGTTACCGATCGTGTTGAAGCGGTTCTCTCGGGTATTTTAGGTGGCCATGCAGTTTTATATTCATCGGGACTTGCCGCGTTTACCGCTGCTATTACATATTTTCAACCTGGGAAAGTTGCAATTGGAAATGGATATCATGGATGCCATGGAGTTTTACAGATTTTATCAAGATTTGGAGGTCCCGAGAATGGAATTAAAAAGATTGAGTTATATGATGAATCGTTAACTGCCGGTGATTTATTCCATATTGAAACTCCACTAAATCCAACTGGAGAAGCACTTGATCTCGAAAAAGCAGTTAATTTTGCCCATTCAAGAGGTGCTAAAGTCCTTATTGATTCAACTTTTGCTCCGCCACCAATTCAAAATCCATTTGATTTCGGAGTCGATTTAGTTATGCATTCTGCCACGAAATATTTTGGCGGTCATTCAGACTTACTTGCTGGTATTTTAGTCACCAAAGATCCAGCAGTTAAAGAGAAATTAATTCAAGATAGAAGTATTTTAGGTTTGCAGGCTGGAAATTTGGAGAATTGGTTGTTATTGCGTTCACTTCGAACTTATAAAATGAGAGTTTTGCAGCAATCTACAAGTGCAAGTAAGATTGTTAAGTTTTTAAATACTTCATTAAATGATGGAACAATTCCTGCTCTTGCAAAAGTTTATCATTCATCTGTTCAAAGTGATGAATTCATTAAAAAACAAATGCCAAATGGATTACATTCACCTACATTTTCAATTGAAGTTCAAACTACTGAATTAGCTAAACAATTACCCTCAAAATTGAAATTATTCCATCATTCAACTTCTCTTGGAGGCGTTGAGAGTTTGATTGAATGGAGAGCTATGACTGATGAGCATGTTTCTGAATCATTACTTAGAATCTCAGTTGGAGCCGAGGATCCTGACGATTTAATTGCGGATCTTAAGCAAGGTCTGTTATCACTCTTGTGATTTTGATAAGATTCGAGATAAGTGAGCGCGACCGCTAGAGAGATAGTCATTTTTTTTTTGTTGATTGTGGGAAAACGAAAAAAGTGAACAGAATGGACAACAGCAAACTAGAGATAAAAATATAGATATATAAATACACTGTGTCATACTCTAAGCTAATCCAAATCCTTTAGAATGCTGAATAGCCATTCGTAGCATTTTTTCCATTTTTTCTTTACTACTATACTCTGGCAGCATCAATCTACCAAAGCATGTAAACGAAGTAGGTAAACGATCAGTATCTGGCCCATTCCTTTGTATGATAAAGACTACTCGAGAAAGTCCTCCAATAACTGGTACTAGATCTGAAGCAGTAACGAATTCTAACATTTTGCGTTTATCTTCGTTAGAGAAATTATGAACGATTTGCCAAAACCATTTAATTGCTTGATGGGATTTTGAATAACCATCATCATAACGAGCGACATTTTCAAGCTCGTCAATTGAGATTTCATCAACTTCCTGCCCTTGGACAAGTATCATTAACTCTGAGAATGTAAATAATGAAGTAACATGATCTGGCATCAAGCGCCTCCAACCTCTTCTAAATGCTTGAAAAAATGGTAGTATTAAATCAAAGCATGCATGACTGACGTATTCCGTGATATATTCAACTCGATTCTCATTTGTAACTGGCTCGGATGGTGTGCCGCGCATTGGAACTGTTATTATTTCATCATCAATATTGCGATATGTGTATTCAAATGTTAAACCAAGCTCAGAAACGTCGCCGTCATATTCTTGAATCTTTTTCAAACCAGATACCAATTCCTATAAAAAATTATCAGCACTCATTCGTTATTTGATATCAAAGATGAAAACTTACTGGATACATATCGTCAATATCATCCAAATGCACAGGCCGCGTATCCAGCAACATCATATACATCATCTTTGGAAACACTACACTGATTGAACACCCATTATATACCGCCAACGCCACAAGTGCGCCAACAACCTCAAATCTTTCGACTCCATCCACACAAGCCTTTGAAAACCAAGCTTTTTGAGAGATTGGATCGATCTCGAAAAGTCCATAATCAGGATTGCATAATAGTCTTCCAACTGAACGGAATAATTCAACTTGTACACCACCATAATCAACACCGTCCTCACCGGTTCCGAAACGAACTTTAAGCGGCTTCTCAATTGTATTGGAAAGTAAAGCGTTTCGAACCGCATATAATACAGAATTAAGAACATCAGTTCGTAAAACATCCAGTATAAAATATAATTTAACATGTTCAGCCATTGCATATTGAAGACTTACTCTCTGTCCTAATGAGCTCAAAATCACTCCACTACTGGAATTAGTCTCTGTAGTTGCTGTAGGAGTATTTGATCCACTGTCGGAAGAGAAAACAACATCACCATGCCTTCCACTCGCGCTTGCATCTCTTTCTCTTTGCTGCTCTTGCAATCGTTGTTGATAAGGTGCACGTAAACTTTGTGCTGAAGAGCTTGGATAATAACGAGTAATCAAGGAAATCAAAGTAGACTTTACAATTCCATGACGGTATTGAGCTACCATCGTACTCAATGAACGATGCCGCAGAATTTCAACCCGAACTTGTAATGAGAATAATAAATTTGCGACGTCCAGAACATGTATATGTGTTTCTCTGTTAATCGAATTAAAGGAAGCAAAAATCGTCTTTGTACTTAAATCTCCTAATTTTTCCAACGGTCTAGCTTCTAATAACATCGGTGCAAACAGAAATTTTCTGACTCGTAAAACTGTCATCGCTTTCGCAATCAAACTATTTTTTCGAATCGCAGTTGAAAACTCACCTCGAGGCCAATTATCTGCAATGTAGGCTTTTGCCCAATATGATACCGTCAAGAAAATCTCATCAGTTCGGAAGTTTCCTAATTCAGATGTCATACATCTAGCAATTGCCCAAGCTATTGGATCTTCGATTGCAATAACTCTCATAAGTTCGACGAACAAAGTTCGAAAACTGGCGTTACTTGATGACCAAAGTGAGTGATATGCAAACCCATCCGAAAGTTGAGCGTACATATCTTCTGGCTTACGTTCTGGTCGTAAACTCGTAGTTAATGTACTTTGACCGTAGCATGTTAATAAACTCATGCCTAGAGATGACGAAAAAATCAATGCAGTGACTATAGTTTCGAGTTCTGAAGGTATCGGATCATCAGCTTTATATTCTGCGCTTTCGTAGAATTTTGAGCGAGATTCGTGGATTTGGCGAATTCCAGCTGCTAGAGCGAGGATGATTTTGGAAAGTTGAGGATTATCGAAATTAGGAAACATATCAACCAACAGTCTTTCAATTAAACCAACAATACCCATTCCGCCCGTTAATACACATTCAAGGAGTTTATCATGGTCTGAAAATATGTAAACAAATGAAGCATAAACGAAAGGTAAATTCCGCTCTTCAGTTGACGCTCGTCGAAGAAGATAAATATCTTCAATTTTGGTCAAACTTGAAAGCAATCTTCCTTCATAAAATGAATTGTGAAGTTCTATTGAAGACTTTTCAAATGCAGAAAACAGCCGTGATTGAAATGTAAACGCAGAGCTTGAATGCACACATGCTCCTCTATTATCTTGATAATGATGTTGTTCGCATGCTATCGTAGTCGCATCAGTGTTTTCTTCTAATTCATTAGAATTAAAACTCCCTTTGCATGCTCTTCTCAATATTCTAGGACACAGGGATTTATCATCAGTTAAGCTAGCGAGTTTCCAGGCAATTTGCATCGCTGCATGATTATTTAAGCGTTTTCCTCTAATCCATTTTTTAAACCAACTTGATGAAGCACAGAATTTTGTTTCACACGACTCTAATCCACAATTGATGCCTCCGCAGCCTATAGTTAACTGCTGAATATATAAATTGACAGTTCGGTGAATTCTGAGTGCTCTTTTATCCGAAGGCGAGATATAATCTTTAACGTTAAATGTCAAAGATTCAAAGAAATAAGTGAGACCTAAATCCATTTCTCCATCATTTGATTCATCTTCTAATCCATTAACATCTAATTTTAGCGCTGCATTTGAATCTTGATGGTCTTGGTTTTGCATTTTTTCCGAGTTGATTTGCTGTTCATTTGCAATCGGGGCTTTCTATTGCTCGATTGTGAAATGGACTGCCCTCGGTATAATTATCGCGGATCGGGCAAAGCTCTCTAATGTATCGGCGTTTCGAAATCTATAAACCGTCAACACAAATATGCAAGTAAGTTCAAGCCATCACCACATACCCAGAACCTACTTTACACCCACTCTCCGGCACTACCGTGAAATTTCTCAGTACTGAGGGTAGGCTCTTTTACAGATTGAATATGCGAACGCGACGTGCACGTGATCTGAAATACTAAGCCGCACGTTGCGTACAAAATAGTCATTTATTGACATAAGATGAAATTTTAAGATAAAATGCAATATAATGGAGCGATAGCATAGAGTAATAATGGGAGTCGAAAAAGAATGTGTGATTTAAGTGGATTATATGAAATGGGATTCTTTTAAGGAATGATATCAGTTCGAATAACATCTCACGAGACACGAGGAAATCACTCGGTCTTGATTCATTTATCAACCTCATCTCGCAACAATGGTCCAATTAAAACACAATTACTATTCGGAAGGGTACGCGAAGGGGCGCAGAGAATTTTTTCATCACCTCTATCAAACGTAAAATTGGGATCAATTGATTCTGTATTTCTTACTGGAACTTCTACGACATGTCAAGTTAACTCATTAGCAACACTGTTAATAGCAATTTCGGAAACTAAAAATTTAGCTAAACAAAAATATGAGTTTTCAGTAAAAGGGAATAATGAAGTACCTAAACTTTTGGCAAGATTAAGAAGTATTGAATTTAGACAGAATATGTATGCAAATATCGAACACATGAAATCGAATGTTGAAATGGGCGGAGTCTGTATTATACCTGTTGAACTTCAAAGTGAGGAGAATACTGATAACAAAGAAATCAAGGATGATGATGAGTCGATAAATTTAATACTACAGAACATGTTTTCAAAATTGTCAAAGTCATCAGGGAAAGAGAATTTTGATCCATCACCAACATACCCAATTCCTCACCTTTCACCAAACAGATCTAGTTCCGCAATGTGCTATATCATTGATCCCCAGAAACCGGAACCAGAATTCGATGCTACAAAGGCTAAAGAATTAGGAGTTCCACCTGGTAAAGCGTTTAAAGATTTATTAAGCCACGGAACATATGCTTTACCCTCAGGGGCAGTCATAACAAGAGAGATGGTAATGAAGGAAATAGCTACTCCAGGGAAGATTGCCATTATTGATATTCCAAGCATGTCTTTTATAAAATTAGCGAAGACTACATTTAGTTCTGTGAAATATAAATTTTCATTGGCGATCTATATCTTGGATAAAGAAATCGAGATAAATTCAGCTGATTTTCAGGAATTTTTCAACGATATACTAATCGCTGAAGAAAGACTTATATGCCATTCATCATTTGAAAAACTAGAAGAATCATTGCCAAGACTCGCGAAACTGAATGCAGCATTAACAATGATGGCGCCCAGATATTTTCCTGATTGGCATAGCGTTAAGTTGGATAACAATGACGAAAATAAAGACGCAGGATGCTTTATTCGCGGATTGACAGGGACAAGTTTCCAAGTTAATGGTATTACTGGGTGTACTTTAACCAGCAGACCAAATGATGTTCACCCATTCGATTTCAACAATGAATTTCTTGATGGGTGCAGGGATCTTCAATTAAACTCGCCAACGCAAAAGATTGATTGCCAGCAGGACTCTGACGATGTCGAAGTTATATGTATTGGGACAGGATCATTTATGCCGAGCGCGTACAAAAATGTTTCAAGTACCTTGATAAGAATACCAGCATATGAAAATAGTAGCATTTTACTTGACTGTGGAGAAGGCACCGTTAATGGATTATTACGGATTTGCAAATTTGATCAGTACCAATTTGAGGAGATTCTGAATGAGATTGGGATTGTGTTTATAAGTCATATGCATACGGATCATGTTCTTGGGATTATCAATTTTCTTAACTCGTGGATTTCCGCACAGAGAAATATGAGAAGGAGACTGAATGTTGTAGGACCTTGCCCACTATTTACATTTCTCTCAGAGTGGCATGTCGATAGTAGGAGAATTGTTTTCATCGATGCCGCCAATACTTCGATTGAGATTGGAAGTACGAGAATTGAGACGATAGTCGCAAAGCATGGAACAGTTCATTCAGACCCGTATTCAGCAATATTCAGTATGAAAGAAGACACAAAGAGGCCATTCAAGCTCGCCTACTCTGGGGATACGCGGCCAAATATTCAATTCGCAGACCTCGCGAAAGATGCCACGATTTTAATCCACGAAGCAACGCTCGCAGACGACAAGGCTGATGATGCAAAGAGTAAACTACATTGCACAGTTACAGAAGCATATCATATTGCGCATATAATCAATGCTAAATGCACCGTGTTTACACACATATCACCGCGTTATCCTATTATCATGCCCACTACACCCGACATGGACGTCGTCATGGGTCTCGATGGATTGTGTTTTCGCGTTGGAGACTTCAGAGATGTGATACAGAACCAGGAATCCTGGAGAAAACTAATCCAGCTGGCATTTACCAAAGTTAATGTATGAATTACTAATCAATATAACTTTTGTTACATAATGAAACGGCGAGGAGAATTGAGAAATGCCGGTTATCCCGAGTTCAGTTTTACTTTCACTGGGATTGTTTCAGAGAATGCTTAAAGGGTTAGGGGTGAGTTACGGACCCGCAAAGTGCAATACAGCGCGCGTTGAGATTGTCACTAAGCAGCTAAAACGTAGACATATAAGAAAGCCGAAAAAAAAAGAGAAGCAACGAATAAATAAAAAAAAGTTTGAATTGTTCCATAAATTATATTAGTATCTATTGTACAGGAAATGCAAAAGCAAAAAATATGTGAAGGAAAAACGCCAGTGTGAAGTAATGCTCAATGCCCATCTATGTACTAATAATATCATCTCGTTTCAATCGTTAAAATTTATGTTCGCACCTTTTGCAGATACGGCGGCACGATGTCTTTGGATATCCTATCAACGCGCACAATACGGCCGGGGTCGTTTTCCGTCGAAAAGTCTGCTACGGTGTAGCGCATCGTCGCACAGGGCGAACAATGCATGGCTGCGGCGGCCTGCGCGGCAAGCTCCTTATCAGTAAACTGCCTTCGCGAGTACACGGACGAGGTAGTGCTGGAGACAGAGCTGGTGCAGCCGCCAAATGAACTCATGGAGTCACGGCTAAACGTAGACAGTTCGTTGTCGTCGTCATCTTCGTAGTATTTGTCCAACTCGTCGTCGCTGTCCTGCTCGTTGTCGGACTCATACGCGTCAGACTCGTCGTCGCACGCGAGATGTTCGGAGACGGGCCCACGCGCACGCTGCTCAAGGGAGGCCTGCTCAAGGAGCATCTTAAAGCGCTCGACCTCGTCGCGTACGTCGGTGGACACGCCGCAGTCTTCGTCTGACTCTTCGTCGTCAGAGAGCAGGGCACGCGAGGAGGAGATGACGCGCGAACCGCACGCGCAGCTGTCGTCACTCAGGTTTTCACCGCAGCGCGTGAGGGTGCGACCACGGGAAAGCTCTTCGTCGCAGTCTTCCGCATTGGTGTCTGATTCCACCGACAGATATGCCTCGTCGTCATCTGAACGGTCGGAGAAGCGGTTGTTGTGGTGGAGTCGGCGTCTGAGGTGTCGTCTGTGGCGACTAGACGCAGGCTTGGAACCAGAGACTGACTGGGAGAGTTCAGGTCGCTTTGGTGCCGTGGATGGTACAGTGGAGCCGGGCGAAATAGGAGCTAGGCCGGGGCTGTCTGCAATGAGCGCAAGACGGCGCTCGAAAAGCGCAAGGTTCGCGTTATAGCGGTCAAGCGAGGAAATGGATGTCATGTCTTCCCGGTAGCAGCAATGCATTGCGCGCAGGCGAGCGAAGGGGGGATTCTCAATGGAGCATCGCTGAGCTGAAAAAAAGAAAAGCAGGAAGAGAGGTGAGGAGAAGCGGCCTTTTTGAGTGGTCTCGGCGAGAGCGGCACCGGGGCAAGAAAACGGGTCGGATTATCTAGTGCGGCTCTCTGCGGGTCATTTTGGGTCAGGTACTACACAAGGCCAGACAAGGGCCAGGCACGGGTCTGCGCGGTGCAGACGCAAGACGCCCGAGATAGCCGGTTTGGGTGGGGCCCCTCCGCTCCGCTGCTCACTTTCCCCGTGTGTTTGTGTGTTTGTTTTGCTGTCGTCATCTGAGCGGTAGCAGGAAGCAATTTACAGTGATCAGCACAAACTCGCGTAAAGCTATGTTACTCGCCAACTCAGCCGAGTCACCACAGACAGGACACAAGCTTAGCTACAACAAAAGTCTTCTCTTCGGCGAGTTCCGCGCCAAGGTCTTCGCTCTTTGTTCTACAGAGAAGACTTGCAGACTCGGGCAGACTAAGCAGCACTGTCACGTTGTGCTTCGTTTTGTTGCTGTCGAATGCAGCAAATGCAGCAAATGCAGCAAATGCCTGTGTTCTGTAGCAAAGCACCTGCAGCGGCAATCACAGTCTTTAGCCTGCGTTTGCTCGGTCGGAGTCCGAACCGCCTTTTTTTCCTCTTTCGCTGCTCTTTCGTCCGCGCTGTTTCCGCGCTCTAAATCCGCGGCGTTCTTTTCCGTCCGCTTACCGCATTGAATTTCCACGTGACGTACGTACTCGCTAAGCGCAGAGGGCCGGGCTGACTCGTGGCCACGTTAAAAACCGTAACAGCGCCACCAAGTTCGTCGCTGTCGCCCTCGCCGCAACTTCCTCGCGACGCGTGCTTGTAAAGTGGCTCTGGAGACCATTTGCAGCTGCTAAGTTGCCGCTGTTGCCGGCAGTGGAGGACGCAGTGCGTTTAATGTAGATTATGGTCTCTTGTCGCCGCAACTGCTCTGCCTGGCAGCGTAAACGCGCGCGCGTCCTCACCGCCATCGTGTGCTGTTCCCTGTTTGGTGCTCCCCTATAACCACTCCGTCTCCGTCTCCCCCTTCTCCCGCCTCTCTTATTCTCTTCCTCTTCCCACATTTCCTATAGCGTAGTTATTTATCGTCAGTGCTTGCGTATCTTCGTATTGTACTCTCAGTCATGAAATAAGCTACCCTGCTGTCATGCCGCGGCCGGATCAGGCACCCGTCGTGCCCTTTCTCAAGTCGTCCTACTACGCGCAACCGCTGCCGCTCCTCACACCTCCTCAAGATGTCAATATTACCGCACTCCAACCAACCGATGCGCCGCCCGCCGATCCCGCTCCAGACACCGCGCAAAATCAGGATGCTGGCGAGCTGCCCGCGTCGGCCATTTCCCCGCCACCACAGACCACGAAAAGCCTCGCGGTCGTGCCACGCTCCGAAGACACTCCCTCTCCGCCTCCATTGCGATCAACACCCACTATCAGATTCGCACCTTCGACGACGACGTCTTCTTCTTCAAGACAGTCGGAACTAATTACCGCGCGGCGTTCGGCCTCATTGTCAACCAGCACTGCTGCGACCTCCGCCAGCAGCACTAGTCATTTCTGCGATGCGGCAATCCGGCGATCCAAGTCACAGCTATCTCCCTCATCCAGATGCAGCAGGCCTGTCGCAGATTGCGAGCTGAATGAAGAAGAGCTTTTTGAGCGTCGCTTGAGCTACATAAGGCGCTGTTACAATTGCTACAAGCCGTGGAATGATCTCGAGCATGCCATTTGCAGCTTATGTGTGTTTTTCAGTATGCATTCTATCAAAATCTTGACACTGACACTGACACCCCTTTTAAAGGCATGCCGGCATCGATAACCATTCCGTGGCCGTGGGTTATTAGAGCCCAGCAAATAAACGACGCGCACTTAGCAAGAGAGAAGCATTTCCGCCGTCTCACGGCTTATGCTAAATGACAGCCTCTGCAGTTCCTTGCATAATACTTGTGTTTTCTTTTGTATAGGTTAATCTCACACGGCCTGCGCACAGCAGCCTGATAATGAGCAGGTATTGCTTTCGCCACTGTTTGTCCTTCAATGGCGCAACGACCTTTAATATTCATCACCCTGATTGCCAGCAACTTATTGACTACGCCATGACTATGCCGCCGACTTGTATCATTAACAGTTCCACCGCATCACAGTTTCCTATGCTGCGAGTGCCGAGGCTGTCTTCCATGCACGGTCCTGACAAGCTTTTCCCCATTGCCTCCTTGTCAATCAAATTGACTGCGTCGGACCCGCATGAACAACATCAATCTCGCTAGCCCTAGCCCAATGCGGGTCTTCTCAAATCGATGGCTCTCTATTGTAAAATGCCAATCAATCAGTTGAGGTCAATTATCAACCCGCAAAAGATTTTCATCACCGCTATCAGAAAATTTTTTTACTGTCATTCCTTTCTTTTTCTTTTAATTTTGTTTTTGTCTTTCTTTTTTTTCGAATCATTGGTTTTATTCTGGATAATGATCTCTGACTGCTGAAAATATTTTCATTCATGCCTATTCTGATGAACGAAAATGTTCCGCAATACGGCTCAACTACGTGATAGCATTGTTTCAACCGCACCACCTTGCCAGCCGCTGTTGGAACTCTGGCATTTGTGATTAGCCTAAAGTAGTCCGCTACTTGTAACTACAGTGCCTTGGAGTTGAGTCTAGGTCTTACTGAGTATACCCAAGTGTACCTGGCTCAAAACCAGCGCAAATGGCTCTCGTCTTTTATAATGTAGTGAAAATAAAGTATCTTTTGCACTTGATCAAGTTCCTGACTTGAGAAAATCAAAGGGCCAGTCTAAGTTAAATTCTTCGTACGTACGGCCTAATGAGACCCGAATTTATGTATAAAAAACGACCCACTGTGTAGGTTTTGTAAATTTATCAATTCAGTCAGTACTGAAAATGGGGAGAGATATATTCGCGTTACACGTTGTTCGCAGTTGTCGTTGTTTTAATTTCTCACAAGGAGCTCTAAATTTTTGATTTTTAAATTTTAAATTTTAATTATTTATTATTTATTTTTTATTTTTTATTTTTGTTTCGATTTTTTAGAAACAAAAAAAAAATAGGAAGCAACTCCCAACGACTAAACTTTCACTTTTCTCTACAACACAATTTTTATTCCCCATATGGTTACATCTTTGCACTTGTATAAATAATACGAAAAGAAAATATGGCGGACCAAGAACAAATATCTTCTTCCGCTACAACTGCGACTGCTTCCAACGACGATGCTAATAAGCCTTCGAATCCATCATCCAAGCGAATTAATCGCAAGACAGCTCATAAATACAGATTAGTTCATCGATCCCAAGAAGATCCGCTGATTTACGACCCAAATGCTCCTACTGGAGTTTTTGTCGAAGTCCAAAAGAAGCCTAAACGGAAACATGTATACCCTGGTACTATCGCTGCTTCGATGAAGAAAGTCGAGGAAGGGGATGCTGAGGAAGAAGAGGGTGACGAAGAAGAGGGTGACGAAGAAGAGGGTGATGATGATGAAAATTATGAAGATTATTCCTCCGGTGACGAGCAAATCGAAGAGTCCAAGACAGAACTAGATCTTCCACGTCCTACAACGGGACCGTCGCAAATTCAAACGCTTGACGATTTAAAGGCTTCCATTGCAGCTAGTCAAGTTCGTGAAAACGAAGGCGAGGCAGCTCTGTATGGAATCGCATTTGATGATAGCAAGTATGATTATATGCAACATTTACGAGAAATTGGACGAAATCAAGACGGAACTGCTGTTTTTATTCCGGCTCCTAAGGCCGCTAATTCTGAAGACAAAAGTAGAAGAAGAGGTGTTAGATTTAGAGAAGATTTAAATCAACCCGCTCCACCACTTCCCACTGTGTCGTTACCAACTGAAGTTTTACCAAGCGATGAGACTATGAAAAGAACGTATCAAGATCAACAAGCTATTCCTGATGCTATTGCCGGTTTGCAACCTGATATGGATCCCGAGTTACGAGAGGTACTTGAAGCATTAGAAGACGAGGCATATGTTGAAGATGACGAAGATATTTTTCAAGCTATTGTCAAAGGTGATCGTTCACTTGCTAAAGACTTACAAGAAGAAGATGACGAATTTGATGAGGATGATTTTTTTGATGAAGAAGGTGAAGAAAATGACAAAGAACAAACTTGGGAACAAAGATTCTCCAAATTCAAAATCTCATCACAAAAGGGAAAAAATAATGGAGACTCATCTGATGAATTTGATGAAGACGAAGATTTAGATGATTTAGGCTCATTAGCTTCATTTACGCAAAAGATGGGAGTCGGAAAATCATCCAAGCAAAAGAAAACTGGAGCCAGAACTTCAACTACTGGATTTTCAATGTCAAGCTCTGCAATGTTTAGAAATGAAGGACTTACTTTGATCGATGATCGATTCGACCAGATTGAAAAAATGTATAACGATTCATCTGATGAAGATGATGAGGAAGAAGAGGACGATGCCGAAGATTTAATTACTTCATTGACTCGAGGCGATTACGATGAAGATGAAGACGACGACGCGAAAAGCACAGTTACTACCGCCACCGATCAAACTACGGCTGCCGCAAACAGACAAATGCAATCTGCAGCTTTCGATGCTATTATGGATGATTTTCTCGAAAACTATAACGTTGTCGGTAAAAAGCTATTGAAAGAAGCACCTAGTACATCAGCTGGTGTTGGTGTTTCTTCTGGTTTACCTGGAGTTAGTAGAGGAAAAGTTAACAAATGGACTGGAAGAGGACTTGATCAACTGAGAGAAATTAAGGATGAATTAGGAACTCCTCAGAAGGAGTATCTGAAAAAGAGATACCATATTAAAAATTGAGATATTTTCGAATTATGCCTGAATAGGTTTTATGCATTTTTTTTTCGGAGCAGTCTAAACAAATAAAATTGACATCTTCAAATATTTTCTTGCAGCTCATTTCACTAACACGTAGTGCGATACAATAACAACAAAGCCCTAATATGTAAGCGAAGCTTCTAATATCTTTGCTAAATCCTCTCTCTTTCGATCATCGTCATTCTGGAAATTAGGAGCCAACATCAAAACACGAGATTGAGGTAAAGCACCTTCAACGAGTGCAGGAATATCATCTTTAGTAAATCCTAAATCACTTATACCTCTAGGTTGATCACCTAATTTAAGTAAAAATTTCTGAATTGCTTCACCTAAAATTTCACCTGCACTTTCTGCTTTCGCGTTTGAAATATCTTCGCCAAAGATTTCTGCAGCAGCAAGATGGCGATCTGGATTGGTGGCACCGGTAAACCGGAATACTTGAGGTGCCGTGACAGCTACAGAAACTCCATGAGGAATAATTGCATGATCAACTTTATATCCAGCATGTTTGTACCCTTTGTTCATTCCCGATATAGGATAAGAAAGACCATGACAGAGATGAACGCCTGCGTTTCCAAAACCTACACCTGCAAGAGTAGCGGCTAAAAGCATCTTTTCCTGAGCTTCCGTATCTTCTGCATCATGAACTGTACGAGGTAAATATTTGACAGTCATGCGAAGTGCTTCAAGTGAGAAAATATCCGAAATGGGATTTGCTCCTTGGTATGCTGGACGTAGGAGCGGATTAGAAGGCCTTGGGACACGTTCATAGTATGGAATGGCGGTCCATGATTCGAGGGAATGACACAGAACGTCAAGTCCGGATGACGACTTTACTTGAGAAGGCATTGACTGAGTGTTCAAAGGATCCACAATTCCTAAAAGCGGTTTGAGTGCGCGATGAGCGATACCTGTCTTTGCTTTGGCGGAGACGAGATCAACTAGAAACATGTCAACGTAACTCATGAGAGAAATAAAACGAAACAATACTTACAAATAGCAGTTCCAGTAGTTTCTGAAAAGCAACAAGTCAGTAAATATACTACACTGATTACAAGACACTAAGCTTACCTGATCCAGTTCCAGCAGTAGTCGGAATAGCAATCAATGGTTTCAATTTTTTATCAATCGGGCGTCCTTTACCAAGCGGCGCATTAACAAAATCAAGAAAATCAGCTTCAGGATAACTTTCATAAAGACTTGCGATCTTGCAGGTGTCCATTACAGAACCGCCTCCGACTGCTAAATAAGCGTCAGGCGCGATATTCTTGGCCCATGCAATTGCATCTTTGACACTATAGTTGGACAGGTTAGTCAAAGTGCATTGCACAGTTACACAGTATTAAACGTACGCAGCGTCCTTGGGCTCGACGCGAACTTTGCTATAAATTTCATAGTGTACACCTTCAGCTTCTAAAGCAGCAATTGCATTCTTCATAGGCGCAAGATCAATGATCTGAATTTCAGGTTAGTCCGCGCACTAGTCAATAGAGGGCAAGCCGCGTACGTTTGAATCGGTAAATACAGCTACTTTCTTTGCACCCAGGTTTTTGAAGTCCATCCCAACTTCTCTAGTAACTCCATTTCCGTATCTAATATTACTAGCCGCAAGCTCAAAAGCGTATTCCTTTTGCGGGGGAGCTGTATGTGCAAGCTTCCTAGCAGCGTTCAATGCACCTCCAATCAATCCGTTAGATGGACTTGTACATGCGTGACAGGGACAGTTTCCTGAGTGATTTTGGATCGTGCGAAGGAGCGATGTCGCTCGTTGACGCACTGTAGGAGCTACTTTAGTGATCATTTTTCGAATCTGAATTTAATAGTTGAAGACTGGAGCAGTATTTTAGACTCGGGCGTAGACTGTATATACCAATAATTTCCTATAAACAATTGTTATGAATTAAAAAGTGAAGACAGCAACAAGTCTAATGGAAAAAGTTGGCTATCGAGTCAGAGAAGTTGCAATCGGAAAACCGGGACAGATTTTGAACGAGCCCTTGCGACCCCGCAAAGCCGCACATCCTGTAGTAAAACGTATAAGCAAGGTTCTTACTATATATCTCATTTTAATTCCGATTTAGTATATAGCTATTTCCTCTTTCGTACTAATGTTCGATCAGATCCTGTGTATGAAACCTGCTTTGCTCCCCCCGAACCTAGGCTTTTTCGCTTGTTAACAGAGTGCCAACTGACAGTTATATTCTTCGTTTGGCCGTCAACGGGGTTCTCTGAAGCCGAGGCCATGCCGACGAATGGGCGGCGATAGGCTGGCAGTTATAGTGTATCCTGGTGCGTTAAACACGGCCATTCACAGGGGTTTAAGGATGGTAACGGCGCGCCCAAAATTATACTTTGTAGTAGGCGATAAGCTGCTGGCTGGGTGTTCAGCCTTCTCTGCGATCACAAAACGTCACCGTTGGCTTGTGCTCTCTCACGCTTGTGTTTCTTGACCAGGTCGCGGCATTGTTGTTTTCTTACGTCTGCTTTTCAGCTGTTTGGAACATTTGCCATCAGCTTGCGGTGATTTATCAAAACTATGGGATTTCTCACCGACCATCCGTATACGGCGATCACGGTCACTATCGACCGCTTGGTTACCGATCAGTTTGATGAGGACGATGTTGCCGGTGTTTTCGATCTCACCGAGACCATTCGTCTCAGTCCGACTGGGTGAGAATACCACATTCTTTCATAATGTGTAATTGGAATACTAAATTGTTGAAAAAAGACCTACTGAAGCCGCGCGTGCTTTGCGTAAGAAGATGAAGTATGGTAGTGTTCACAATCAGCTGCGATCGTTGACCGTGAGTATTCTATCCACTCATTTCAAGTATATCGATTCAATTCAACTAATATCTTAATGTTCAGATTCTTGACGCTTTAATTGAGAATGGCGGTAAACGATTTCGAGGTTCGAATAATTTTCAATCAGATTGCGGTTGTAATTTAACGATACTAACGATCCTGTTTAGCTTCATTCGCTGATGAGCCTCTTCTCGAGCGCATGCGTATTCTCGCAACCGATAATTTCACTGATATTCGTGTCCGAAAAAAGACTAGTCAGCTTTTCGTTAAATGGGCAAATAATTATAAAGATGTTCAAGGCATGCGTCAGGTTTGTCTTCTATATAAACAACTGCCGCAAAGAAAACGCGCTCCTCCTAAGCGTCAGAGATTCGTTGATATGGATGATGATATGGAAGATGATGAGGAAGAGGAGGAAGAAGATGAATCACCACCTCCGAAACCATCTCGTCCTCGTGCTTCGTCAGGACCTGGACCTAGTGCTACTCGTTATCGTGAACGTGAACGAGAGCGTGACCGCGACCGCGACCGCGACGATTATGATAGAGACGACGACCGTGAACGTTCAAGGTCTGATAGATCAAGCCGTGCTTCTTCTCCTTCGTTTGGAAATAGCTCAAATTACAGCCGTCATACCTCTCAAGTCAGACAAGCTCCTACAGCCTCTTTAAACTCGACATCAACGAAAAAGAGCAGCAAGGGCAAGAAAAAGCGAGTTCCATTTGATCTACAGAAGGAAAAGCCTCTTTTGATGCAGACATTAGCAGAAGCTGGAACCTCGGCTACAAATTTGCAAAACGCACTCAAACTCGTCAATCGTGAACATGAACTTGCTACTGACAACATGCGTGCGACTGAGTGCTTTAATAAATGCCGAAAATTACGACGACTTGTGCTACGATTTATTCAACATATTGAATCTGAAGATTACATTGGATCGCTTATTCATGCTAACGAAGAATTGGTTGCCGCTTTACAGTTGTACGATAAAATGAGTCAACCAATTGATGAGGATTCCGATTCTGAAGATTACGAAAGTGAATCTGAAGACGAATTAGATAAAAATTTAGATCGTCACAGAAGCTCACGCTCGACAGCCAAACAGCGCTCTTCCTCAGCTTCAGCTCCTAACAACGCAGTTAACTCTCACCGTCGAGCTCCATCTGCAGGACACGCACCTACTCCGGAACAATTAGCGCATAAACGACGACCTCCGCCTATTCCAATTAAGAGCCCCCGCTTATCTGAATTTAAAGCCAAATTGGTAATTAACGATGAGAAAGAAGAAGAGGAAGAGAATGATCCGTTTGGAGATGGTGCAAGAATCGAAACCCCTAGTGTGGAAAAGTCACAGATGACTTGGAAAGAAGTATAGTCATTTTGCAATTATTATTGGCTCTCTTGTCAAACTCTTTCCTTTTTTCAGCTATGTGTTACTAAGAGTTCTATTTTTCATTTGTTGATGATTAGTAATTAGTACTTTTGAGCCTCCCTTCTACAATTGTTTTAATTATGTTATTTACCTCCATATATACTTCCATCTTCATTATTCATTTTTTTTATTTTTCTACTTTTTGTTCTATTATTCCTATTTTGCTTTTTAATGCGTGATTTGTTTATTTTTGCTTCACTGCCATCTAAGATTATTATTTGCAAGGTTTGTAGTAGTCTGTGCTGCATCTTTTTGTACTAGTTTTTATCCTTTATCTACTGTATTTTCTCAAATATACACTATACACTATCCTTTTTTTTTTTTTTTTTTTTTTTTGCTATATTCTATTTGACTCATTAAGTTTGGATTTCAGAATTTTTAGCTTTATAAGGGTGATTGTTTGAAAATTCATATGTACAAACCAAACCGAAAAGCTCAGTCCGTGCAGCAAACAAAAACTTTTTGATAGTAGTCATCGTCTTGCAAATATATCTTTTCAAAGCATCACTTTGAAAAGAAAATAGTGTATTCCATATTTGGCAAAAATTCACCCAATTAAGCCACCTGTCCCTAGGAACGGGGCGCAAACTTCCATAGTTCCAAATAGCATTAAACATCATTTGAATATTATATATAAAGATAATATGTCCTCAGACCCGCAATGACTACAATATAAATTGATTCCGCTACCGCAAAAAGACACAACACACTACAAAAAAAATTAAAAACCAAAACCATAGACGAAATGTCAAATGAAATGCATATTAGTTGCAATTTGAGACAAACGTGGTGGATAGTTGATGGTACTTATACTAACATAAAGAGCTATAAAAGGATCCAGCGCTCATAAAACTGCAACCAGGACCATACTCTGGGCAACACACAGTTCCCCGTCCGATCAACACTCGTTAAGCCCCAGTAGGCCTACTTAGTACTGCGGTGGGAGACCACGCTGGAATCGTAGGTGTCCTAGTTTTTCTTATTTTTTTTGAAGTTTCTGCTATTGCTTTTTTTTTTGTGCTCTAGAGTGGGTAAAAATGCGTGTTAGACCTGTAGAGAGGTCAATGGTCAGGAATCTTTTGTCGTGGCGTTGCGGCCTTGACTTGTATACTCTCAGTCACTAAAGCATCTCTGCAAAATCCCCTCAACAATTGACCAAGATTATACTGCATTGTGTTTAGAAGAGCTTTTTAAATATACGAATATAAAAGTTACTATTTTAAGTGGACTATTTGCTTTTTGGAACACATATAATCCGTTTGGCACGCCTGCTCTCATCTATCCTCTCCATCCACCCTCTCCTCCATCTACGTTTAACCCTACTCTATACACAAACAGGAAGAAGCGGAAATACAGTAATAGCTACTTAAATCAATTTGTTTTATTTCTATCCATCTCCATCAACTTATACTCGTACTCATCCATGTTAGTGCGCGTGTATAGATTCTCGCCCCTGCAAGAATCTGCTACCAGTGGGTGCCAGGATAGGGGTATAATTTAATCATTCTCGGCAACAACTCTCACTGTAGCCATCAAGTTATGTGGGACCTGAAGCTTCCAACGATAAAT
>JAKTPV010000040.1:0-126443 GCA_030556335.1 Myxozyma vanderwaltii
AAACCCTATGATAAAACCCTATGATAAAACCCTATGATAAAACCCTATGATAAAACCCTGTGATAAAACCCTGTGATAAAACCCTGTGATAAAACCCTGTGATAAAACCCTGTGATAAAACCCTGTGATAAAACCCTGTGATAAAACCCTGTGATAAACCCTGTGAGCTTGTCAATTTTTGAAATTGCGCGTTTGTGCACGCAACTTGGCGGCTCTTGTGCAGTAGGCTGTGCAAAGTTGCAAGAAATTTTATTGTAGTACTAGCTGCGATACGAAGAAGCCTATTAACTTCACGTTTACACAATGGGAAAGCAACAAACGCTCTGTAGCGTGTTCACGTCTGCGCGCAGAGAGCCTAGGTATCAGCCATGGAAAGTGGGCGCCACGCGAATCAAAAGCTATATGCACTGCCCCAGCGAATTAATTACTTGTGTTTATGATCCGCACTCTGAGACCAGCTGGCAATGTATGCCGAAACGTATTATCATGGGTTTTATGATCTTACGATATGTTCAATTGAATAACATGAAAGCGATCTAATGCTTTACGAGCTCCCACTAATAATTGATAATGAGTGAAAATGATGTCCTACATACAACACATGCTACGGTACTTCGGGAACCCACTTTCGCCCTGAAATTTGCGGCGACTCATACTGGGCAGTCCGAGGCAGTGCAGAACTGGATGCTTGCAAAATAACCACCCGCCCAGAGTCTGCTTATCACTCACTGCCCGATTGCCAACGGCAGCTACAGCAGAAACTGGAGTAATTTTGTGTGTCAAGATTTTAAGATGTGCCCTAGACGAAGTTTCGTGCGCTTTCTGGCTTTGCACGGGAGAGTGGAAGAGCCGCGATGCCGCGTGAGTTGTGCAGGGGTAGTCTACACAGCCCCGCTGGTCGTCAAACTAGGCACAACGCGATACGCATCCGTAATTTGCGGTGGCCGCACAGTGACAATGCTGGCTGGACGGCACTGTACACTAGTCTACAGTACGTTCCGTGACCAGCAAGAATACAGAATTTGTAAGTATAGTCTGCTGCTTGCTGTTGTTGTTGCTCAGCTACGTCCTCAAGCCGTGTCAATAGCGTCAAGGGCTAGGGGCAATTAGGCTCTGCACGAAACAAAGTCTAATTATTCTTCAGCACGATCTACGCCTTTTGAGCCTTGGTTGTCGCGCATCTGGAGTCAAGTCAACCAACCCTCTCTTCCTCAAAATACATAACAGCGCCTGGTCGCCTTTCCTCTAACCTGCGTCCTCGTATAAAGAGCGCAGTATCGCGCACTTGCAGCTGCAATCGCCCGCTTTTCGCCTCTTTCGTCGAGCTCGTGTGTGCAAGCCTTCACGTGCCTCTCGCTGCGCCCTCGGTAGTTTATGACCCAATCGCCTGCTTTCCAAGGTACGTTCCCATACGCGGACAACTCGTCCGGCTCCGCCTCTCTGTCTCTCCTGATTCTTACTATAGATTGCAGAACCAAAGTGCTACCCTCTTATTTTTATTGCTTGGTTTCGGCATATCAAGAACAAATACGTTCATAATGCCACGGCCGGCCCCCCCTACTATCACAATAGATACTACGGTACGCACCTATTAGCTATACTCGATAGACCACCCTTCTAATTTTGGTCATGCAGGTTTCAAATACACTATCTCCTTTTCAGTCTCCAAAACAGGTCAATTCTGGTGAAGATAATCTTTCCCCGGATTCGCCTTCCGGCAAGCGTCGCCCCTCTGCGACTTCATTTACCCCTTCTGATTACACAAACGCCTCTTCGCATCCCACTCTCTCTCCTTCTCAAGTTTTAAAGCAAGCTTTCGAAGACGAAAAGTCTGGTCTTCTCGATGGTACTCCGTACAAAGTCTCTCCGAAGCAGCTCGGATTACTTAACCACCATGAGCAACATGCACTGTATATTCTACATGAACTGGGAGGCCTTGATGGTCTGCAGGATAAATTGCAGTGCAATATTGAAACTGGTCTTTCCGCAGACGAAGATTTTACACAGCGTCAAAATGTCTATGATCGAAATCTTCTTCCTGATAAAAAGACAAAGCCCTTGTGGAAGCTGATGCTCCTTGCTCTATCTGACAAGATGTTAATTCTGCTCTCTATTGCAGCTGTTGTCTCTTTTGCTCTCGGGATGTATGAAAGTTTTGGTACGCCTCCAAAGTACGACAAGGCAGGTAACGAGGAGCCCAAGGTCGACTGGATTGAAGGTGTTGCCATTTTAGTTGCTGTCGTTGTGGTTGTTTCAGTTGGTGCTCTTAATGATTGGCAGAAGGAGCTTCAGTTTGCAAAACTTAATAAACGCAAGGACGATCGGATGGTTAAAGTCATTCGATCAGGAAAAACTAGCTCGATCTCGGTCTATGACATTATGGCCGGTGATGTCATGCTTATTGAGCCTGGTGATATGGTTCCTGTCGATGGTGTCTATATTCAAGGTCATGGTCTGCGATGCGACGAGTCTGCCGCCACTGGCGAAACTGATGCTCTCAAGAAGATGCCATGCAATGAGGCTATGGCCGCTGTTGACAAATCCGGTGGGTCTCCTGTTGAAAAAGTCGATCCCTTTATTCTTTCTGGATCAAAAGTTCTCGAAGGATTTGGTACGTTTCTTGTAGTTGCAGTAGGTCCCAACTCTGCGCACGGAAAAACGATGATGGATTTACGATCAGATGAGGGTGAAGAAGCTACCCCATTACAGAGCAAACTCAACAATATCGCAGAGACTATTGCAAAGTGGGGTGGTGGTACTTCAGTTCTCTTGTTCTTCGTCTTGCTTTTCAGATTCCTAGGTGAACTTCCCTCAAATCACAAGACATCCACTGAAAAGGGCGAACAGTTTTTAGGGTATTTAATTACTTCTGTGACGCTTATCGCGGTTGCAGTCCCTGAAGGTTTGCCGCTTGCTGTGACACTTGCTCTTGCCTTTGCCACTAAGCGAATGCTCAAAGATAACAATCTGGTTCGAGTCCTCAAATCTTGTGAAACTATGGGAAACGCAACTACAATTTGCTCAGATAAAACCGGTACTTTGACTCAGAATAAGATGACCGTTGTTGAAGGTACTGTTGGTTTAGACATGAATTTCTCACACAAGACTGAGGCCGCAGCTGCTGAAGGCGAAGATCGAGAAAAATCCGCCGTTTCTGGAGTGACTGTATCCATTAGCGATGTTAAGTTGCATATCAGCTCTGTAGTCAAAAACATTTTATCGCAGAGTATTTATTACAACACAACTGCTTTTGAAGATGAAACCTCTGCGGAGATCTTCGTTGGTTCCAAGACTGAAACTGCTTTGCTCAACTTTGCTCGCAACTACTTAGCTATGGGCCCTCTTGCGTCCGAGCGCTCAGATATGAAGATGGCTCAGTTATTTCCATTTGATTCCGCAAAGAAATGTATGGGTGTCGCTGTCGAACTTCCTGACCCTTCTAATCCTGGTCAGACTTTTGTTCGTGTGTTTGTCAAGGGCGCTTCTGAAATTGTTTTGGCCCAAGCCACTTCTGCTGTTGTCGCTAACGATGATCCTCGTCCAGGAATGATTGTGATGATAGACTCTGATGGTGTATTGTACACTGAAATGGACGAGGATAATAAATCACATATTGACAATTTGATTAATACCTACGCCGAAAAATCGCTTCGTACTATCGGTTTGGTTTATCGCGATTTTCCAGCTTGGCCTCCCGCTGGATTCGAACTCAGCGACGATGATTCTAAACAGATCAGAAACTTTTCTGATGTGACCTGTGATATGCGATGGGTTGGACTCGTTGGTATTATGGACCCTTTGCGTGATGGAGTTGTGGAAGCGGTCCAAGATTGTCAGCGCGCTGGCGTCATCGTTCGTATGGTAACTGGAGACAACGTCGTCACCGCAAAGGCTATTGCTACAGATTGTGGTATCTATACTGGCGGAATCGTCATGCAGGGTCCTGAATTCCGTAACATGAATTCCAAGGAACGTGATGCTATGATTCCCAAGCTGCAAGTCCTTGCTCGGTCAAGTCCTCAAGATAAGCGTCTTCTTGTCCAGAGACTGAAGAAGATGGGTGCGACTGTTGCTGTAACTGGTGATGGTACTAACGATGCTCCAGCTTTAACTATGGCTGATGTGGGTTTCTCTATGGGTATTGCTGGAACTGAGGTCGCCAAAGAGGCTTCCGATATTATTCTTATGGATGATAATTTTGCCAGTATTGTCAAAGCTCTTTTGTGGGGTCGTGCAGTCAATGATGCTGTCAAGAAGTTCTTACAGGTGAGTCCAGCTCTTTTACAATTACAATTTACTTGTTAACCTTTAAAACCGAACAGTTTCAAGTTACTGTCAATATTACTGCCGTTCTTCTCACCTTTGTTTCCGCTGTCGAGTCTTCTGAGGGCGAGTCGGTTATGACTGCAGTCCAGCTTTTATGGGTCAATTTGATTATGGATACTTTTGCTGCCTTAGCCCTCGCCACTGATCCTCCTACTCGTTCTATGCTTGACCGTCCTCCTTCACCAAAGAACGAGGGCATGATTACCTTGACTATGTGGAAAATGATGATTGGCCAAGCTATCTTCCAACTTGCTGCTACATTTACTCTTCATTTTGGGGGACAGCAAATTTGGGGAATCGATGATAATGATAGCCAAGGTCTTCAGCGTATGTCATCTGTTGTGTTCAATACTTTCGTCTGGATGCAATTCTTCAACATGTTTGTCAACCGCCGTCTTGATAACAGGTTGAACTTTTTTGAGGGAATTTCTCGCAACCATCTTTTTATGATGATTGCTTGCGTTATGTGCGGCGGTCAAGTTTTGATCATGTTTGTCGGTGGAAGTGCCTTTTCGATTGTTCGCATTACTGGTGTCGACTGGGCTGTTTCGATTGTTATCGGTATGCTTTCGATTCCCGTCGGTATATTCCTTCGTCTCTGTGTTCCTGATCAGCTCGCGTACGCGATTTACAAGCCTTTCGGAATTGTCTTTAGATTCATCTGGGGCTGGTTTGTCAGGTGTATTATGTTCCTTTGGCCATTCAAAAGGAAAGAAAAGACAACTTATGAAGAGGAAGCTGGTTATGAACCCCCTCGCTCACCTGGTGGGACTCGCTTACCTGGCAACTATGAATGGAATCCTGCTATTGAGCAAGTTCGTGAAGAGCTCATTTTTATCAATACCATCCGCGGTGGACGTGCGAAGGAACTCAAATTTAGGCCTACAAAGATGTACCAACAGTGGAAAGCTAGTCGTTCTTCAGTATCGGGTGCTTCGTCACCAGATCGGGTGGGAACTCCTAGCGCTTTGGCATCTTCAGCTCGAAGAAGATCTGGAAGTTCACTTGGAGCTTTAGCAATGGTTCCTTCTATTGTTGGAGGTGCGGTTGCTGGATGGAGTCCCGTTGAGAAACCCGAGGTCAGTAATATTGTTGGGGAGGATGGGCTTTTATCACCCAGTAGCGCTGCTATTAGAGGACGCAAGGTGTCTTTTTCTGATAAGTCTTCAACTTCAGATAAGTCTGAAGTCTAATTATTTGTATGATGAGATTTTGCCATATGGTTCTGACTTTTATAATATTGGTTTTTTTCGGTTATAGCTACTTGTTGTGCAAATTTGGTTTTTTTCCGGGATTTTTGTTGTCTTATTCTAATGCTATCAGGCGTTTGACTATATTCTCTCCTTCTTTTTTAATTGTGCTTTCATTTTTGTAAGACCTTGCGTCCTAAGAACTGAAAACTAGATTTGGAAATTGGTATAAAGTTTGTTTGTGCATATATCTTCGAACTTCGTATTTAGTAGCTTAATATTTATGATTAGTTTTTGAGGCTGACACCTGTCTGCTCAGATGCTACCACCTTGAATTCTTCTCATCTACAACGACTTCAACAAAGAGATATGTTATAGCGCGCGTTGTACGGTGTTTGAGTCAAAGGAAGGTTGAATTCTAAGATAATGTAGCGTGAATTTTTGAATTCGTCAAAATACTCCAACACCCGCCATACAATTTTGCCGGTCCTTCCTTTGTATTCGTAAGAAGTTGCTCGAAAAAACAAGAGCCTTGCTCACTATAGGATTGGTTCCTTTGACAGGCTCATGTCACATATGGCCAAGTTTGTATGAGAGATGTCAACGGTGTTTGAAGTTCCAGGTATCCGTGAGAAAATGACGAAATCAGGTGAAGAGCCTTTAAGAACATCTGCTAATAGAATTTTAAGCCCATTGCTCTCCACTTTCGGTTCAATCCACATAAAGCTTTTTCTTTTAAGATAAGGAGGTATAGGTTCAAACTGTGTAACTTAATGGTACGAATGAATGCTAATTGAGGTAGAAATACGCGTTGGACACGTCAAGCTGTTTTCGGTTTCCCACGTACATTCCACCAAAGCTCTGATACCTAGAAGATCGTGAATATGAGCTTCTCAAACGGCAGTATTAAGACCGAGATGAAGATTTTTAAACATCGCAAAGTCCTCCGTTATGAGTTTGTGTCTTACTTCTTGTTCTGTAACCTTTATCTATTTGGAATATCCAGAATCTGCAGTGCAAAGTCAGTATTCCGTTGATGGCGATGACTTGCTCAAGATCTTGCTGTATGGCAAACACTTTATCATCCAAACGGGTGAGCATTAAATCAAATGTACGTCTGTAAGCTTAGCAAGTATCTATCTAATTATTGATAGAAACTACAGATCCTATAACATCCCTGCTGAGTGTTCAAAGTCGGATACCGATGTTCGTGTAAAGATCTCTACGCTGGAATGGCCTGACTTGATAGTTATAAGAAAATATTTGCTGCATCCTATCACGAACTCTACAATGAATCTGGAGGAAAGGAGTTTGATTAGATTATGCTTAAATTGAGCAAGAAGACCCAATATGACGGCGCTGAATCAAGCCAGGGATTTGATGAAAGCTCAGTTATACAACCATCATTTTGACTTTTTACTTGTATGAGAGCAGTACAGTTCTAGCATTTCAACTGCATGCAGATTCAGGCTGTTTTAGGTCATATCTATTGTCGCTTGCCACTCTGCCAGACGTTAACTTGCTTTGGAATCTGAAGCTGTAAAGACCTTCAGCCAATGCTTCGCAACAGTACTGGCTAGAGACAAATACAATTGTGGCTCAGGTTGCTTGTGATATGCGTCTTGTAAAATGGTATGCTTTACCTTTTGTTCATGTAGAAGCGCATGCAGCTGAACCTATGGTCAATAAACATGTTGGAGATATCTTCCCTAATGCCTTTTTGCTATTCCAAAACGTTGGCACCTATCTTATACTAAAATCAAAATTTATGACCTGAAAGGTATTTAAAATGAGCAATGATATTTTAATTGCTTTGCATGAAGGGCACTTAGATAGTACTGTATGTGCAGATTTTGATGCTGCTAAATATACGATGGTCTTGGGATCCTTGGACGGTAGTATTAGAGTTTGGGATATGTATAAATTGCGAACTTCTAGTGTCGTTGAGGCAAACGGAGGTGGAGTTATGGACTTAGCTTATAATGATCGATATACTGTCTCTGCGAGCAGAGTCTGCGAGCAGAGATACAAAAGTAGATTTTGTGGCCCCTAAAGGCTCCATTCACTAATTTGCTTACTTGAAGGTACACATTGGCATAATTAGCATTTTGAAGCTCGAAAAGCATAAAAATTGTGACAGATTCAGCTGGTCGGACATTTTGAGATTGGAATACTGAAACTAAAACATACTTTATTCTAGTCACTGATCATTCTGGAAACGTTACAGCTATTGATTTTGATCGTCATTTAATTTCGAGGGTGTGCTTGAAGTACCGGCATTTGGTTACTGGAGAAGAGGAAGCAGTAGAGAGTGCTCACAGTAATAATATTTGTACTCTAAGGTACATTACTAATACGCATAATCGTTCGGTAGCTGACTCTCATAATGGTACAATCAAGATGTGGGAAGAGAACCTCAAACCCGTGCGTTTTTTTCGCGGTCATAAATAGATATTACAACGAACATTTTTACTATTTTCTGGGGTGGGGTCGTATATCTGGATTGACAATTTAATTAAAGAGGGATTGCTGTTTTTGCTGGTTTAAAAAAAAATATCTGCATTGATATGGCGCAATATGTACTTGGAATTGATGATTTAGAGAGATTTATCCTGGTTAGACGTCACTTGTCAGACTGTACTTTTGCATTGTGGATCACAAGTAATGCCCCACTTGACATTCACTAGCCGTTAAAAAAAGCTTTCCATATCCCAATTCCATTAATGAATCAATTGATTGGTGAATGTCGTCCATCCGACACGCCCTCCAATAACTAACGCGAGCCAGCCAAACGCGTGCGGTTTATCCCACTACTACGGCGTGTTTTTATACCGGAAAAATAGTTCTCGTGCTTGTAAAAATATTGCTCTAAATGAATTGTACCAATCTTAAAAAAGAGGGCTGAAGTTCGGGATTAAGACTTCCAACAGCGATGCCTGCTACATGACAAGTTTGTAGCCTACACGCGCTATTCCAAAACAGTATTTCGTCGACAAACGCGCCGCAGCGAACTCCACGCTCGCATCTTTCCTGTCCCTCGCCAACGCCTAACATATTTTTCCGTTTTTTACTCTTTGATTTTATTGCAAAGCTTTGTTTTTTTTCTTGCTACTGAATCCTGAATGTACATTGATTTGTGCTCGCATGGCATCCCGGAGCGCAAGCTTTTAAGTATCGTATGCCGTGAATATAGATACTCCGTATGCCTTTTGGACATGGTCGCGTATAGAGTGCTAGTTTATTTGAACCCTTGTACAAGCAATCCCAATGGTCGAGGCATACATAGCGCATTTACGTCCACCGAGCATTATATCGGCAGGTCGTAGTGCCTCTAGCTGGTTTGCTACAATTATAAGTCAGCTTTACAGCACATTTCCTCCCCTCACTCTCAATAGCACGTTATATTCCATAACCCAGCACTCTATATCCATTTCTTTCTAATACATATCTTTATCCACTTGCAGTTACTGGCTGGATTCTCAGATTAATACTTTGAACTCTGGTTGTCTAGTACCTCAAACCTCATGCTGGTGTGTATCTTTCTCGTATTGCATCTACTGCGCTGTGTCTGTTGGGGGTCATAGTCGGTGCTCATACCAAAGTAAGCTAAGGTCTATTGTGAGTGACGATTCTTAGTTGCATCTACCTGAGGAAAGTAGGATCTTTGTGCTTAAATTAACTCGGATACAGTTTAAAAATCGGTAGATAATACTTTAAATTTTACCCAACTTCGTCATCCTATATATCTGTATTTCTCTTGTCGGCCGCTAGAAAGCTTCAACGCGATGACTATTGGGAGCTGTCGTACGTATGTGTTGACAAGTTTATTTGTCACTAATATACATAAAAAGCAAATCGGTATTTTGTTCTTCAATTATCAAAATGAGTTTTAAAAGGTCTTTTTGGCTTAGCAAACTTTGCTTCTTTCTGCTTTCGAGTTAATCTCGGAGCTTTACCGGTTTTACTCCAGTCATAGAATTTCCAATTTCGAAGTTTTCCATCTTTGAATTTTTTCGAACTTTCTTCTCGTTCTTTTCTTTTTAACTCTTGCGCTTTCAGTAATAATCTTCTTTTTTTGCTAGGTTTTGATTTGGTTTTGGAAAGTGCTGGGGATGGGAGTGGAAGATGAATGACTCGCCATGGTAGGGACATTGCTGGCCAGTGCATTGTTGATTGAGAGAGAATTTCTTGGCCTGTAATAGCACAAGATTCGGCTTGTTGTATTCGATGTTCGTCGCTAAAGATTCTAATTAACTCGCTGTTTTATTCAAGTAGATGCTCAGGGTAGCAGGGTAGCACAAGGTTTGGCGTACTCATCTGGTTGGAAATAATATGAATCAGGACGTTTATTGACAACGATTTCTGGAGCTTGAGGAATATCTTCGAGGCCAGTTTGGAGAATACTTGGTTGAGATTCCGGCTCTTCAATTTTAACAATTGATCGAGATGTTGAAAATAAACTAAATTCAAATTCATCTTAAATTGAAGTTATTGTCAATATACACAGTTCTATCATCTTTTAAGTAGATAGTAAACAAATTAACACAAATTACCATTATCGGTTTCCATCGCTGAAGCACTTGGCGGTTCTATACTTGTTGTTTCCACGAACTCAAGTTCGAAAGGTAACTTTGACGTTTTTGTACCTTCATCTTCACTATCTTTGTCTTCCGTTACTTTTTTGTGCTTTTTTTTCTTTTCTTTGTGCTTTGTTAAAGAATCATTCGTCGTTGCTGGTGAATTATGTTTCAAGTCGTCAAATATACCTGCCCTCGAGATTCTTTATTTGTTAATTAGCTATGAATATTCTGCATTTGTTCCCGTTAAATAAACATACACAGCAGAATCCTTAGACGGCGGAGGAGGTATTAACCTAACTTTTTCTGATTTAACCATGGCTACTTTTGTTTTAAGACTAATAATTTCATAATTTAGAGATTTTTTAGTGGAATTTAGCAATGAGCAAAAATAATAATCCGCATCCATCGTGCGGCTTTCATCTGATTTTCAACAATTAAACCAATTTAATTCTATTTCAGTTATTCACATCAGTTTCAAAGATTAAATATTACAAAGATATGATTATTTAAATGGATTTGTTGAACCCTGACGATATCGCGGCACAAAATCGCAATATGGGAGGGTCAGGTAGCAATCTGCGGCATCAATTTCCTAAACTTGCATCAAGTAAATCGAATTTGATTTCTGTCATTGGAACTACAGGAGTTGGTAAATCAAAGGTATTTAAAGCTATTTATTGACGTTCTTTTTTAACTGGTGCTAACTACCTTTGAGAATTTAGCTGAGTATATCGTTGGCGTTAGCCTTGAATGGTGAAGTCATAAATGGCGATTCTATGCAGATTTATAAAGGTCTTGATACGATGACCAACAAGCATCCAATTTCCGAACGATTCAACATTGAGCATTTTCTACTAGGGCATATATCAGATTTAACAATACAATATACAGTCAAGCAATTTGAAATTGAAGCTGAAAAGGCAGTTTCCAAAATAATCGAAGAGGATAAAAAATTACCGATCTTAGTGGGTGGAACACATTATTATATTCAAAGTTTTTTGTTCAAAAATTCGACTATCAAAGTTGAAAAAGAACTATCCAACGAGGAAAATGAATTTTTAGAATCTGCAGAAACAAAAGATATTCTCGAGAGGTTAAAGGAATTGGATCCTGTTGTTGCGCAAAAATTTCATCCTAAAGATCGAAGAAAACTATCTACTGCTCTGAAGATTTGTTTTACTACGGGCCAAAAAGCTAGCGATATTTATAAAGCTCAGAGATTAAGTAGCAACTTGTCTGGTCTACCAACACAATCAACTACAAGATACAGAAATTTAATCTTTTGGGTTTGGTCAGAATCAACAGTTTTAGACTCCCGTCTCGATAAACGCGTTGACCAAATGCTTCAAAATGGAGATTTACTTGCTGAAGTTAAACAGATGAGTGATCTCTATACTTCTTTAGATCCTAAACCAAATATGGAAACGGGGATATGGCAAGTTATTGGTTTTAAAGAGTTCTCTCCATATGTATTAGACCCAACGGAAGAAAATAAAATTACAGGATTAGATGAAATGAAACGGGCGACTAGGAAATATGCGGATTCACAGATTCGATGGATCCGAACAAAACTACTACCGCCATCAATAGCAGCTGGTGATGATGTCACGATTGTCATATTAGACGCGACTGATCTTTCTAAGTGGAAAGAAGATGTTGAAGATAAAGCTATTCAAATTTCACAGGAGTTTTTAAAAGGCAGGAGTATTCCGATCCAAGATCGAGCACCTAAACATTTATCTAGTTTATTGATTGCTGATGAGAAGCATCTAAATAAAAATAAGTGGGAGCCTGAAAAGTGGAAACATTTTGAGTGCGACATTTGTATCGTCGATGGAGAGAGATTCGTGTGTATAGGTGAAGAGAAGTGGAAAGATCATTTACGACATCGCAAGCATAGACAGAGGGTTAAACGGATAAAGGAGCGAGAAGCGTTTGAAAAATGGAAAGCTCAGCAGGAATTGAAAGAGGAAAGTGCAGTTGAATAGGACTGTACTTTAAATGTAAATCCAACATTGTTATTAACCAAACTAAACATGACCGTAACTCCAAATTCAAACGCAAGTACACAAAATCGTAAATCACCGGATCTCACTCTTTTTTGTTCTCCTTCTTTTTAATGGCGGAGGTACTGACACAGCTTTTTCATTAGTATTTCCGGATGTCGTTGTTGTGTTGGTACTGTTCGTACTACTACTTGGATTTTTTCCCGGATTTTGAGCGGGTGCCATTACCGATTCTCTTGATTTCTGAGAGGCGTCCAGGTATAAGTTATTTTCGTTTGCAGAAGCTGAACTATTTTCGAATTGTAGGGCGGTTCCCAAAGCTCTGGCCATCATTTGTTGTTGAGCTTTTAATTTAGCTAAGCCATCTTCTTCTTGAACTGTTGACGCATATGAATAACCAGTTGTCGGAGAGAAATTTGGTAGTTTATCAGATATTATTGATAACGCTTCTGTGAGTTCTTTTGAGCACGCCATGATTCGGCTCGAGACGACAGAGTATACAGCCGGAGCCATGTATATATTTTCCTCAATGACGAAATAAGTGGCTAACGGAATAGCTTCGGTTTGAGAGATTCTATTCTGCTTTCGTATGACCCAAAGAGCACTACTTGGACTTGGGATTGCGATTGCAAATTCAATTCCTCGCATTGATTCAAGCAGTTTTTGAACATCTTGTGGTTGCATCATTGGCGAACTAAACTGCGATTGCATTTTAAGTACTTGATTATTACTTGATCGATCATAAAATGGAGATTGTGCAAAGTATTCGAGAACTGTTTTGATTTCATTAGCACAGTTGTAATTAGCCCGTTTGGGTGGAAAATACCATTATCAGTCCTAAGTCCCCATTGAGCAATCCATTCTGGAGCTCGCCATTGAAGTTCATCAAGTGGAGGCTCTGGATTTGCCATTTATTAACCTCAATCCTGTATTTCTTTGATGCTAAAGAAGAGATAAACAATATTCAATTCATTAAGTAGAATATTTGATTGATAAAGCCCTAACCCTACATTGAAGGAAGGCAATAGCAATAGTTTGTTTAAGTTGATACATTTACATCTACATCAAGAGTTTGTAGATTGATATGAAATGATTCATCTTAACAGGTAAGAATAATATAATGATCGCAACCTTTCACGGGCCATTAAACATGAACGGGTGGGTCATCTCCACCCACAAGTAAACGACCCCATTTGTTCGCAATGCGTTATGCATTGCTGCATTGCAAATCTCCCTAATTCTCGTTAAAATATCTTTTCACTAAAACTGGGCTTGTGGAAAAAGTTTCAAGACTGTCGTCACAGTAACTAAAAGCAGAATAAGGCACGCCAGTCTTAGAGTGAGTAGTGCTTACTTGCCCCTCTGGGTATCTGTAAAGAAAACTTTCGATCTGAATATCCAAGAAACAGACTATACTGAAACAGACTATACCGGGTCTTCAGAAAAAATCAGATTGAAGGGTATTAAAATAAGCCAATCTGGCACTTTTACAGAGCTGAGATAGGACGACCACACAAAAGGCGGTCCAGCAGCCAAATCCAACACCAGTGCATCAGTTACCTTTTCCAACAAGATGTCACATATGTATATCCGTAAACCCTATATTAGTAAGACTTTCTTAACCACTCATGCTGTAGAGCAAAAGAGTCCAGACATGGCTGGCACGTAGACTTGAGTATGAATGTATACCGAACGCTCTGATAGTGTCGCGTAAAACAAGAACAGAAACGAATAAGAAGCAAAAAAATGTTCAACAAACATATGGTATTACCCAAAGCTTTTCTATGTCAAGTAGTCAATTGAGCAGTGTGGCGAGGTTTGAATTTGGCATGCCAGGTCGGCATATCTATCGCTCAGATAGTATGATCATGTTTTGACATGTAGTACTGCTTTGGAATAAGATGGGCCATGTATAAATGATGGCACAACTGGATAAGAAGATTGTAAAGGAGAAAAAGAAGGATGTACCATGGAAAACTGGCTGGCAAAGTCTTTCGGGCCTGCGTGAAGTTGCAAAGATGCCTAATATGGATTAGCGCTCAATACTACTCGTTCGCGCTATAATAATCCTCGTTCCATACATGAGACTTTTCTGTGTTTCTTCGAATCATGTCAATTTAACCATTCTAATTTTACACTAAAGAAACATGCACTAATAGCAAGGTAGGGGCGCGAATGATTTAGGCTGATAAAAGCTTTCAAAATATCATTCAAGCGTTTTGTGAAGTTACTACGTGCCTTTGGCAAGCAAACTTATTTATAGAGCAATTCCTTTTCAATATTTAAATCGATTACAACATCTCTGTCAACTGTGATTCTCATCTCTTACCCCGACAGCTCGACAACTGCTGATCTAATAACTTATAGCCAACATATCCTCATAGATGATTTAAATCCCAAGTGTGAATATTTCAAACCAACAATTCTTTCGTCATTCAATCTACGCATGAAGGATGTCAACCGCGAAAAGCAGTGCATGGTTTCGTCACCTTTTGTCTCTATGATTTGTTAGTATCCTCGACAGGTCTAAGTTCGACGGCTTGAGAAAGCCACTTTTCCTTCTTTCCTACTGCGCATGAATTTGAATAGTGATCCCTTGATAGTGGCAACTATACGCGACTCATCAGAGACAGCGAACAGAAAGGGAAACAGAAATACAACCAAAAGCGGAATCAGAAGCAGTAGTTTGTTTTCATGCAGATCTGGCTTTTTTATACTTGGCTATATATCTTTACTTAAAGCCCAAAGCTAACTAACTGTCTTGATGTCAACAGTTGCCTCTGGAAAAAATATTGAATAAATTAATATATATTCCAATTTTTATCCCTATATTACATAATAAACCAAAACACTAAATTTACTTGATATCCCCTTCCAAAATGTAACAAAAAACTATGACAAAAAATGTAGAGGTGAGGTTTAAAAAAAAAATTTCTTCTTGCCTCTAGCATGTTCTCAATCCTTGTGCACCAAAAAAAACGAGGCATCATCTCGCATTTATCAAATATGAAGACAAGAAAATAAGTAAGTGAAGAAAAAAAAAATATCGAAAACAGTCTGTTAGATGTATCGAATAGGTAAATGTTGAGACACCTTTTAATCCACCAAAACGAAAAGAACAAAATATAATAATAACACGCAAAAACTTTTTTCCAAAAACATCTTTCAAAGAGAAGTAAAGAGGAAATGTTTTTGAACGAGAACGTAATTTTCACATCCATCCAACCAATACAGAAATAAAAACAAATTAATGCTCCTTCCGTCTTTTACGAGTTAAGGACAGTGGAGATAGTGGTGGACTTTCAGTGCTCTCATCTTTCTCTAGTGGATTCAATAAAGAATGAACACCATAACTCATTGACTGTCTAGCAGGCGCAGGTGGCGGTAAATGCGGTTTTTGCAGAGTCGATTGTGCTGGTTCGCGTAGTTGCGTTGATGGTGGAGGAAGAGCTGGCGCAAGCTGCAATTGAACTGGTTGTTGAGGAGCTGCCATTTGCGTTGGTGGTTGAGACTGCTGCGCAAGAGGTGGTAGTGGAGGAGGTGGAGCTGGTTGGGACATTGGTTGCTGTTGATGAATAAGTGTAGGAAGTGAGGGCGGGGGAGGTAGTTGAGGTGCAGAAAGTGGCCCGTTGTTCTTGGGTGCAGAGGTTGGCGACATCTTTGGAGAAATAGCTCGCAATCTATATTGCTGATTGACACTCACAAATTGCCCAGGATTAACACTTTCTCGACGTCCTGAAGGTCCAGGATGTAATGGCGACAGAGATGCTGGTGACGGGGTATGAGGCGATCCTTGCGGTTGCTGCGACTGTTGCTGCTGAGAAGTAATTCCAAAAGATGCTTCACTTCCATAACTAGGGCGATAAAGATGTCCTGCCTCTCCGCCACTACTATCAGTCAAAGATGAAACATCACTCCAACTTCTGCTGGGAGCCTCTGTTCTTCCATCACCAGATGTGTGCCTCCGTAAAGCAAGCTGGTCCACTATTCTTGCCGCATGTGACGGCGAGGGGTATGATCCCGGTCTGTGCCTCAATAGCGGAGGATTAAGTGGATGATTAGTATACCCAGCAACGTGAGGTGGGGGAGGATGGAGATATTGTTGTTGCATATACTGAGGAGGTAGGGGAGCTGGGATGTTGTTTGTGGGGTGAGGATGAATAGGATGGTGCATTATAGGATACTGTCCAGGATTGGAGTATGGAGGATGGTAGCTTACTGAGGAGCGAGAGGCGCGATCTTCAGAAAATTGACGGGGTGAAAGAGGAGGTGCGCCGGGGTCGGGTTTGATATAAAATGGCGGACCGTGATCTTCAGCTAAATATTGACCACGTCGAGTGATATCGTCATGAATTCTTCGTACTAGTAAATGTTAGTTGAATATTGAGAGTAAAATAAATAGGATATTACATTCGGATTCGATAGCAGAAGCCTCTGATCCAAGAGGCAGTCTTAAGACGATCATTATTAAACTCCGCAGCCACTAAGTTTTGTTAACAACGAAAGATTTTCCGAAATATACGTTGTATTTACCTCTTGGCACGATCTGACAGAGTCAAGTGCCATCTCAACCTGCGGCATCGCTCTCATATGAGCATCCTGCAACTGCCACATATTTCCTTCCAAAGTCGCAAGTCGCATAGATTCTGAGTTTTCAGTTATACTGCTATCACGATGTGGGATTTGTGAGGGTCCATTCGCGCCTTCCCTTGCTACTGCGGTTCCCGCCGAAGATGATACTGACATCCTCGATTGCTGGCTTTGAGCTTGAACTTGAGCTTGAGTTTGAGCAGCGGCACTCGAATCAAGCATGTAACCAGGTGAGGCAGTGTTCAAGACCTGAGTTGATCCGTTCGGCGAGACGGGAGTTGCTGGCATTGAAATTGAGCCTGATTTTGATGAGCTCACAGAGTCTCGATGGACTACTGACTGGCGAGAGGTACGGCGTTTGATTGCGCGTAGGGATTCGACGTCGCCGCGACGGAAGATACCATCTCCGTGCTTGAATTCCCACTGGCCCATGTCAGCGGCAGAGCCGGCGTGGAAGACGTCGTTGACTATAAAATCAGTTAGTGCTGCAGATACGATATGGAAGAGGTGTAAGTTGCGTACCTTTGTGGAATCCGTACATGTTGAGCTGGCGGACAAAGGACGAGACGTTTGTGTGCTTAAAGTATTGGCTAGAGAAGAAGGATGAGTATGTCGCGAGAGATGCAGCTGGCTCTAATGGGGCAAGTACCTCAAAACGCGCGAGAACTCTTCGTTCGGGGAGACCACGAAGGAGTCACCGGCGGGGGTCCAAGAGATGAGGTGCTGGATGGAGGGGTCCTCGAGCATGCTGAACACGGTGTTAGCGGGGTGCGCGCGCAAGGGAGAGGAGAGATAGAGAGAGGGCGCGCGGTGAGGACGCACTTGTAGAGTTTGTGGATGAAGGCCGACTGATTGACCTTTGGCGGAGGGCCCGGCGGGAAGAGGGCAGGCGCGGGCGAGTTGGCGGCGGAGGAGGGCTGGGGACTGGTTTTATGCGGTTGCACAGGCTGTGCGGGACGTGGGTGCGCAGGCGATGGCGGGCGGCGGTGGACGAGCAGCGGCGACGTGAGGGCGCCGGAGGACGGCTGCGACGTGCCGTTCAGCGACATTTGCGGGCGGGGGGCATGAGAGGGAAGCGGGATGGAGGATAAGGAGAAGGAGAAGCGTGGGGGAGCGTGGTAGCGTAAACAAAGTCAGGTGACGAAGGGCAGGAAGAGAGGCGGTTGCTGTGCGGCAACCTGACGGCGGAACAGGCAGCAGCAGTAAAACAGTGACGATGGACGAGCAACTTTCGGCGGCGGGCATGCGCGAGACTCACCGCGTGCAAGAGCGCCGATGCGTTTGGGTTTTTCCCGTCCTCGACCCACTGTGGCAGTGCCGAGCAGGTGCGGCGCGCCACCTCCGCCCCAAGCGATTGTTGACAATCTGCCGAGTGCGGCAGCGCACAAACCCTATGAAAAAACCCTATGATAAAAAGCCCTGGGTTGTGGCTACAGTCCTCGGTCGACCCTCGTTCCCATAGTGGCGGCTCTAATTGCCCGGCTGCTGCTATAGCTTGCTGCTGTCGCTGTCGCTGCTACTGCACCCAATTGATTCAATTGTCAACTGGTTGCTTGCGCGCACAAGACGCCAGCACCGAGTGGCAGCATTGCCGAGCACATAGCTGAATTACGGTTTTGCTAGGACAGGGCGGAATCTCGCAGACGTCATTTTCCTCGGCTGTAGTGGTTTAGTTTTGCAACCAGCTGCAAGCGAGCCACATCGGGAAACGAGAAGAAAGGCGGCTCCGCTTTAGAGACTCGCCTCACTTGTTGCCATAAATAAGAAAATTGGCCGAACAGTAAGATGGTGGTCCTTCATGTTACATCTAATATGCAATTGTGTTTACAGTACGTCATCTAGCATCATCGCCTTGGTACTGCGCGAGGCCACATTCAATCCGCACCTCTGCAAGTATACACTTGCCGCGCGCCCTCTCCAAACGCCGACAGCTCCGAAGCTCTGCAAAAAAGCACACGATACGCAACTAGTAACAATATTAAATCTATTTACCACTACCATGACTGCTGATCCTCAGCCGATCTTTCCCGCCCAAGCCACACGCAAAACCTCCTTCACCGGCCGCAGGACCTTAGTGCGTAGTCCGGCCCTACTTTAATCCGTCTCCATCTCTGTCCCCATCCGACCTTCGCCGCGCTCAACGCCCTCCTTCAGCTCTCTCCGTATCTCTGGCCCTATCTTCACATGGCCTTTTGCCCGAACAACATCTAGCAGCGCTTCCCGCTGCTCCTCTGTGATGTCGTTCTTGTACCGCTGAGCAAATGCAAGGAGTGCCTGATGCCACAGTACCGGCAGATCTTCCGCACTGCTGTTCCGGAACCGCAAAAAGTGGAAAACGACGCCATCTACAACCTTATAAGGCAACGCATACTTCTTGTCAATCAACACCCGCATAAATAACGAGTAAGCTCCGCTATAGTGCTCCATTTCAGCGAGGCGGAGTAGCGCGGCTGACGAGTGCAGCGCAGGAATAGAAATTTTTGTCAACACCGAGCCCACAATCACAGCCTCTCGGAGAGTGCACGACCCAGACTATCCACAAACGTTAGAAATTAACCGCCTATAGTTACCCCCAAAAACTGCTGGAACTTACCTCACACAGTGGAAACAAAAATCCTTTAAAGAAAGCTGCCGGCTTGTACAACGCCTTTTTCAATGACCGATACAAATGGTAATTTAATGTCTTGTTTTCCCGAATATCATCCCGCACCCGATCAAGCAAGATATGCGATAGAAACCTAAAAGGACAGTTTAGTACTTACTTAAAATTTGTGGATAAGTCCGACACACCTTTGCGACTGCTTGGATTTCAGCGCAGATACAAATAACTTTGTGGCTTCATAGCATGCATTTGGCGACCACGAGTCTGGCTCAGTGAGAAAGAGCACATCTTCCCAATTTTTGAGTGCTGGAATAATTTTAAAAGCTCTCGGAAGTTTTCCTGATCGATATCTAGATAATAGTAATCCAACTCTGAAAGAATGAATGATTAGCTCGAGATCAACCTCAGACCATCACGTATATATGCTCACTTTTCATAAACCTCAACCACTTTGGGAGGAAACTCAGGCTCTTCTTTCGTCTCGGCTCTCTTTCTATCCATTTCTTGTTCTGCTAATTTTTCCATGATTTTATCTGCCAAAGTAACTGGTCTATCAAGTCCGAGAAGTCCGCCACCAGAACCACGTCCAGGTAAAAATTTCTCAAACAATGCGGCATCTTCGTCGTCGGCTTCTAATTCTTCGATTTCGTCTCTTTGAAATTCTTCAAACTCAGCATAGTCAGCTTCATCATCTTCATCGTCATCAATGTCTTCATATGCAAGTTCGTCGTCCTCTGAATCATTAGTTATTGCCTTCCCATTTTTTGTGGTTTCTTCAGCTTCTTCATCTTGCTGTGCTCGTGCCATTTGCAGAATCTTCCTTGATAAAGCAGAATCTACGAATTTCTCATCCTCCTCTTCGTTCAACTCATCGTCGTTGCTTCGTCGTCGCTTCTTTTTACTATCACTCTTCAGCCGCCCATCTCCCAGAGCAGCAGCCTCGTAGTCGGCATGCAACGGAGCATGTTTAGTACCTTCCGTCTTTTTTGACGATGCCAGTGGCCTTGAAGGCATATTGTACTGAATGTTTTCAATGATTTAGAACAAGATCTGTTAAGTGAGAATTCAACTTTGCAGTTTTTTTTTTTTCCTTTTCCCAATTTTCCTCTGTCCCAAAACCTTAACGCGCCTGCGTTTCTCGCCGCAGGTCCCTGAGCTTTAGTTGTATTTCACGTGATTCTATTTTGGAGCCCACGACTTTCGACACCAGCCGGGTTCTGACTCGGTTTCGGCCAACGAATTCAATTTCACGGCTTCGATAGTGAAATTGCGCGCTTAGGAACTATTAAATAAACGAATAAAAATAAGGTAAACCAAAATAAGATAAAATAAAATAAAATGGAATAAAAGGAAAAATTTTGTAGGGAAGGAAAGACAAAATGAAACAAATATGGCTTCTTTCGTTCGAAAACAGCTACGGTTTATTGTAATATTAGTAATATATATTACAATTCCATTTTGAAAAAAAATATATATAAGCAATCATCGAATATCCTTGCTTGCGCAATCAATTGCAGCATTGAGTGGCCGAACATCTTGCTGCAACGATGATTCTCAGTACAGCGCGCGCGCTGAAAAGAACAGAAAAGAACAGAAAAGCTCAGACTTTAGTCGGCAGCAGCGCTTTTCCTTGCTTCTGGGCCATGCCCAAGCGGCCTAGCGGCCTTTCAGTGCATGCACAATCCCGGGTTCCGGCTTTGACCCAGGCTTCTCTAGTCATTTTTGTCTGTAGGTCCCCTTTTCAGATGCAAAGGCAGTAACTGCATATATAAAATGCCTATGAAAGAGCAAGTAAAACCGAATGTGCATGACGTCTCCGACCAGCTGCAGCAACCAAGAGATTTTGGAAAGCGGGTATTATGCAGTTACTATTTGAATCAGAGTTCAATCTGTAATTGCAACTGGCTGCAATGCGAGATGCGACTTTGCATGGAGCCTCTACTAATTGACTGCTCCAACGCTTGGTCTCGCTCGCGACAGGCTCGCTGTCAGTCTTGTAAGGCTTAGTGTGCTGCATTCGGACTGCTAGCAAACGGATGGGATTGGTCTGTTCTCCTTCGAAGAAATTATCAGACCGCGAAAGACCTCGTCTTATTTACCGGTGCAAGTGAGCCGAAACAGCCGCCTTCATTGTAATGACGTGACAATACGACGACAGATCTTGCCAACATCGGTTCATGCACTCATTTCCGCCCGTCGAGGTTAGGTTGCGTACGGCCGCATCGGCAATCTCGCAATCTGCCAATTCTTTGATCCTTCGTGGCCACATGCGTATTCGGCTGCTACTGCTGCTGCCTCGGCACGCACTGACTGATGTGCCCGCAAAAGGTCGTATGGCTAAGCATTCCTCTATCTGCGTGGCTGCACGAGATAAGTGTCTACACGTATGGTTTTCAGGAAACTAGCGACAAAACCAAATAGGCTGAATGCAGGAAGGAGAGCCATTCACTGTCTGAGTATTTGTCTGTCTGTCTGTCTGTCCTATCGCAAATCGACCAACTGAACTTCCACATGCTGTCACCAGGACATGTACGAGCCGATTCTTAATCTCTCTCTCACGAGTTCGCTGTGCCGTGCAGTTCGACCGCTTTTAGCCTCCATCTAAATTTGGAGTTAGTTGGCTACAATTATAGCCCTAACGCTGGGCTGGGAACTCTATCTATGCCCCTTGCCTTAGCCAGACCTCATATTGTTCTCTACATTAATTAGTGTGTTTGCGCTAATTCAAGTAAGAGATGTGGCATATGTAAGGGTTTTCAACGTAGCTGTATTTATTGCTTGATTGAGCGCAGCAAAACGAAGTTCTCCAAAGCATTTAAATAAGTGAGTTGCATGTTCTCAGTTTAGTAAACGGATGAAAGGTTAGCATAAAACTTGTGAGTGAAATGAAGTGCTTCCGAAATGAGTTGGAGGCACGCACTGCCACACTGTCAGTTTCGGTTAGCGCTACTTGCGTCTCTGCAGTCAAATTTAATCAAGTAGCTTTTTCCGAGTCGAATAGGCGGCTCGTTGATATCGTGGTCGCATGGGCGCATGCGCGCGTGCAGGCAAACATATCAATAGACTGCATTTCCACAGATCTTCTTGACGCCTTAAATCGTGGGTGTTAAAAATCACGGTATCCTTCTTCGGTCGTTGAATATATAAAAACGGCAAATATATATATGCTTACTTGATGGAACTTCTGTTGAATATGTTGTGCCATATATACAGGATATCAAACAAGTAAACATATTGGTGAACGTTTATTTGTTTATGTCATTATGTTGTGCAGAGCTTTCAATTCAGCTGTTATATAAACTGATATTAGCTCGGTAGATAGTAACTGAATGGCCAAATATTAGTTCTGTCTCTTCTTAGGGTTTTTATAGGGTTTTCAATAGCAGATGAAGAGCGCTTACATATCAAGGGTCTTGTGCCTGCGGGATCCGGAAGCGCTATTATGTGGGCTGGATGTGTGCAGCCGACAGCACAAAATCCAACTGAATCTCGCTCACTCTCCTCCAACTTTTCTTCCTCCCATCCTCACTCTTTCCTTATCTTCTTTCTCTTTTTCTCCGTATACAACAAATGCTGCTTAAGGGTGCTTATCGTTTGGCTGCTGCCTCGCGCGCTGGCGCGCTCAGAGGGGTAAGTAAAACTCCTCTCATTGGTTGAGCGCACTCTATCCCACGCGAAGTTCATCGCGACAGTGACTTCCGCCCCCACCTGCACTCGTCCTCGTCGCAGCAGCATTATTTTAATTGATCAAGTCGTGGTTGTGCTCTATGGATTGGATTTCTGCGATTGCTCGCTAAAACCAACTGTTTCTTTGCTTGAACGAGCGCGAAAGTTGCTGCGAATGTTCGGCTTGACCGTCGGATGTTTGACACAGATTCCGGCAGCGCGATTCTGGTCATCCGCCCAACCTATCGACTTTCCGCTTCAATCCGCTTCAATTGTATTGGAAACAAGTCCAAGGCTGCAACTGCGATTTGAGAGCTTTCGTACTTTTTTGCTGCTGATTGACTCAACGACTGCGCGGTGCTGCTCTTACTTGAGATCACTCCTCTTCAAGCCGTACTAACAAACTCATCCAGAACGTCTCTGCTGTGCAGAAGCGTTTCCTGTCACTTCACGAATTCCGCTCGGCTGCTATCTTGAAGGAGGTAATTACCCACTGAAAGGTTTGGCTTGAGTAACTCATCATTAATGAATCAATAGTATGGTGTTCCCGTCCCTGGCGGTGAAGCCGCCGTCACTCCCGAGGAAGCCGAAAAGGTTGCCATTCAACTCGGTACGTAAAAACTGTTTATTTTTGCTGCACTATTGTAGTGTGCTAACGCGTTTACCAGGAAAGGAGGACATGGTTATCAAGGCGCAGGTTCTCGCCGGTGGTCGTGGAAAGGGAACTTTCGACAACGGACTCAAGGGTGGTGTGAAGCTTATTTCATCCCCCGTAGAGGCCAAAATCTATGCTGAGCAGATGCTCGGCCACAAGCTCATTACCAAGCAGACTGGTGCTGCTGGAAAACTTTGCACTGCCGTCTACATTGTCGAGCGCGAGTTCGTTCGTCATGAAAGCTACCTCGCTATTCTTCTTGACCGTACCACTCGTGGACCCGTAATTGTCGCCTCTTCCCAGGGTGGTATGGATATTGAGACTGTTGCGCATGATACCCCTGAGGCTATCTTTTCGACCCCTATCGACATTCACACTGGTGTGACTGACGATGTCGCCGTCAAGGTTGCTGAGAAGCTCGGATTCTCCAGTGCTTGTGTCCCCGAAGCTGCTGACATTGTCAAGAAGCTTTACAAGGTCTTCAAGGAGAAGGATGCTACTCAAATTGAGATTAACCCTCTCTCTGAGACTGTTGACAAGCGTGTTCTCGCTATGGATGCTAAGCTCGGATTCGATGACAATGCCTCGTTCCGCCAGAAAGAAGTTTGGTCGTACAGAGATAGTACCCAGGAGGATCCTGACGAGATTGAAGCTGCTAGCTACAATCTCAATTTCATCAAGCTTGATGGAAACATTGGATGCCTTGTCAATGGTGCCGGTCTCGCCATGGCTACCATGGATATCATCAAGCTTTACGGTGGTGAGCCTGCTAACTTCCTCGATTGCGGTGGTGGTGCTACTGCTGAAGCTATTCGCGAGGCGTTCAACCTTCTCCTTCGCGAGTCTAAGGTCACTGCTATCTTTGTCAACATTTTCGGTGGAATCGTCCGTTGCGACAACATTGCTAAGGGTCTTATTGCCACTACTCAAGCGATGAACATCACTGTCCCTATTGTTGCTCGTTTACAGGGTACTAATGTCGAGGAGGCTCACCGTCTTATCAGCGACTCTGGACTTAAGATCTTCTCATTCACTGAGCTTGATGAAGCTGCTCAGAAGGTCTGTCAACTTTCCAAGGTCGTCTCGATGGCGCGTGAAATTGATGTTAACGTTTCGTTTGAGCTTCCTTTGTAAGGACGCTATAAATGTATCAAAGTACTTGCCTTTGTAAATTTTTATTTTTTTTTTATTTTGACGAGGGTGAAAAATAAATTTTGTTTTTTGTTGTGAACAGTATATATTTGGTTAAAGTTACAGGGTAGTCAGTTTGTGAAGCTGTTCTCGAGTCCTCTATATAAATCTCAGATAGTTACATATAACAGTTATATCTCTGTTCTTTAATGTCATTTTATTGTCATATTATTGTTTTGAAACGAGCGAACGGGACAGAACGAGGACATAATACAGAAATGCTGAAATCATTTGTAGATCTAGAAGAGATAAAACATGTAGATCGTGTTTTGTGTTGTTTTGTTACAATGAAGGATTAAAATCAGTTTTGTTGTTATATTTGTTATGTATATTTTGTCGAGTGTTAATTGCTGATAATAATATTTATTAAGGTATAAGAAAGAGAATTGTAAATGTATTGACAAATAGTTACAAACTAAACAAATACTCAATCTGTAAGTTAATAATTAAACTCGACTCGAGTCCGGATGATTTATGCTGGAATTTAAATTTGGGACATTTGTGTATCTTTGGTACAAATAATTCCAACAATAACAGAACCATTGTTCATTAATTAGATTGTAATTTATGTCCTGATATATGTACACATTTATGCTTATTTAACTATTTGTTTGTCAATAAGTGCATATTTCTAATTGAAAAAAAGACGAGATTTGCTGGTTTAATTTACAATTCCAGCTTCCATAATTATTTCAAAGAGGTTTACAGGTTAGTTTTCAAGGGATTTGAGATATTCAGAAAAGAGACGACATTCAAATAGTTTTATTTAGTCAAAAGTGAAGATAGAAAGTGATGCCTGGAAAGATATTGTTTTTGCATGGCTTTACTCAGGTAAATTGCTGATATATATACCCATTTACAATATTCGTTTTATTATATTCCATCTAATGATAATAGTCCGGTGAACTGTTTTATAAAAAATCATCGGCTCTTCGAAAGAATTTAATGAAACTTGGAGGACTTTCAGCGTATTTTCCAACTGCACCTATAAAATTAACAGTTCCGGACCCCTCAGATCCAGAAGAAAGAGCAACGGTTCAAAGTCAAGGTATTGATGATGACAGTTATGGCTGGTGGACTAAGGATAATGTTACTGGAGAATTCCTCGGCATTGATAAAACTTGGGAGTTTTTAAAGGAATATATTGAAAAAGAGGTTTGTATCATATATTCTTCTTCTAAGAGCGTTTATTCCTATATTATAAATACTAATCGGTTTACAGGGTCCCTTTGAAGGTGTAATTGGATTCTCTCAAGGCGCAGGTTTAGCAGGCATGCTATGCACAAACCTGCCAATGCTTCTTCCTAATCATCCTCCTTTCAAATTCGCAGTGTTATACTCAGGATTCAGATCAACGCTTAAAGAACACGACCATTTGTATCCTATAACCACAAAAACACTGCATGTATTAGGATCTCTGGATACGGTCGTATCTGAGGAGAGAAGTGTGGCCTTAATCGATGCGTGCGATAAAAAGACCAGAACTGTTTATAGACATCCTGGTGGACATTTTGTTCCTAGTTCAAAGGAATCTTTGAATGTCGTCGTGGGTTGGATATTAGCAGCTATAAAAGAAAGTGAAGAACCTAAAGCTGATGATGATGGTTGGGAAAGCGACGAATTCGATAATATTGGTGGTGGAATGTAATTGGGAATAGATTTATTTTGATAGACGGCAAGAATTGCTTACAGCTAACATGTTTTATAAAATATATTTTGTTAATTCTTATTAATCAACACGACAATCTCTCTCTAAACTGTTTTATCGTGCTGTTTAGCAACTCTTCTATAAGCCGAAGCAAACTGCTGAATATAAGTTTCCGCAAAAAACGAATGCCGTTGACCATGCGATACTTCCAAATTATGCGCCAGTTCATGCGCCATAACAGGGAACCAGTAATCCATCGATTTAGCCATGTTAAATCCTCCACTAGCTAATGATTGCGTATTTCGAACATCTCGTACGAAATAGCGTAAGTTGAAAAATAAACTTCCGCCCATGTTGAAAGCAACTGAATCACCATGATCATCGTAATAAACATGAATAGCATCCCAACGGACCTTGAATACGTTGAGTGCTAACTCACGCAAAGTATGTCCAAATAACTTCGAATGCCCTTGGAATTCTCTAGGTACTTGACCACCGGGTACAGCGCGCGAAACATACATTTTAGGTCCAACATTAGTTACTAAGCCCACGAATTCAAGATCATGAGCAACGTTACGATCACACATTTTCTCAGCAGAAGCGGCTGCTGATTGAGCTACATCTTGACCTGGCGTCCATACCTGCTGATCATTTTGAAGTGTATCGCCTCTATATGCTGCTGTATGTTGTATCCCTTGCTGCAAAAGTTGACGAGTAGCGGCGTCTGTAAGAGGTGCACTCCCAGTGCTATTTCCTGTGCTTTGGGTTTGCTGGACTTGTTGCTGTCCTTGTTGTTGGAGTTGAATTTGCTGGTTTTGCTGCTGTTGTTCAGAAGTATCATCCCACCCTCCAGGAATACTAGTCTGCATCTGAGCTTCATTTCCAGAGGATTTTCTAGAACCTTGTTTACTTGATTTCCCAAGACTACCATTCTTTTTCCAGCGATTGAAAAATCCTCCACTGAAACTATCAAGTTCCTTCTGCATCTGATCCTTTGGTGAAGTTCCTGGTGCATTGTGAGTAAAATCACCACTCACATTACCACTACTACTGCCTGTGGATTTCACAGATATTCCATGTGGTCGAGTTTGATTATTCGCAAATGGTGGTAAATCAAGATCGTCATCACTAGGAGGCGCAGGTTCACCTGTCAAAGCACCAGGTTGCATTAATTTCAATTTCAAATTTGTAAGCTCTGCTTCTTCGGCCTTTTTCCGTTCATTTTCTTTCTGACGAGCTTCTTCTAGAAGTTTATCGTGAGCAGCTTTTGCAATTTGTTTCTCACGCCCCTGATGCTTGATTAATCTCTTGACATTATATCCTCGTCTTTCAAGACTACTAAGTGAAGAATTCATGAGCGATTCCAAGACAGTTGCTGCATCAGGTGTAGGTCTTTCCAGTAAAATTTTTACTAAAGATTGCGCAACGTCGAAATATTCGAATTTAGGAACAAGAAACATAGTCCAACCACCATCAGATCGTTTACTCATGGTTGCAGTAGTAGATGTTATTACAGGATCTTGACGTTTCTTTAATTTCATACGAATAATCGATCGTTGAATTTCAATTCTCGAAACTGAACTGATTCTAAACGTTTTTTCAAAATGTGGATATGCTACTTTAACAACTTCCTTTCGCGTATCAAGATCTATATAAAGCTTTGTACGTTCAAGTATCCGTTTGCGAATATTAGCTGTATCAGTAGAATTGATTTCTGCACCGATAGATTTTGATTCTTGAACAATATTTGACATTTTTTGTGATCCGATTCGCTGATAAAGTTTACTTTTGGTTAGCTATTTGACACACATCATAAGCAAGATTGATAATTATATTTACCATATAGAATTTTTCAAGGTCACCAAATGGAGCAGATAAAATTTCCATTTTGAAAAAATTATAGTTCACGACATCATCATTAATGACAATCTCTGAAGCACGAGCAAGGACATATTCCACATCCTCTTCGCCCATTTTTTCATATTCATCAAAGTCATTCTCCACATCTTCTAACAATAAACTTTCTTCATTTGCAGGTAATTTTTCATCACTTTTTTCAACCGTACTAAATTTACGACCGAGTAAAAATGATGAATTTTTCATATCTTGGACAAGAATGGGATCAGCAGAAATTTGCGCCCAATGACGCTCAAATTCAATCAAAAGGTCGTTGTATTTTGAATACCCACCAGCTTGAACGTACATTGCATTAGGTTCAGAAACAGTCAAGCGAGCAAGTTCAAGCATGTTTGGTTTGTCTCTAGCACCGCAATATCTCAAGAATGCATTAGCACCAACGTCAAAGCTGACAAAATCGAAAAACCTGCGGTAAAATAGTTCACCGCTTGGTGAATCGGTTGTAGATCCAGATTCGATAAAGACTAGAGAAGGAGGTCGATAACATGACACTTTCTCTTTATCTTCTCCAAAGATAGGAATAAAAGCTGAATCTCTTAATAGATCTATATCTTTTGTTTTAAAATCAGAAATACTACCAGCCATATAAGTAAACATCTGATTAGCTTGAGCAAGTGAAATAGGAGGTTTTGCAATCAAACGCTGTACAATGGCGTCTATACGAGGATACATTTCAACTCCGAATTTCCATGCTTCAGCTTGTAAATCTCCACGAAGAACAGGAAAGTCGAATAAAGCAGCTGAAGGTGATGAAAAACATTCACTAGGTGAAACTATTATCTGCTCAGTTTGATTTCCATCCTTTTTACTGATAATAGTTGCTGGAAGAAATTTCTGTGTGAAACGAGCATTATAAACAGATCGGTATTTGTTCTGATCGAAATAACGAATAAAATATTCGAGGGCTTTATTTCTGTTTTGTTCATCTTTTGCAGTTGTAGCGAGATTGACAAGCGTATGAACAGTCGGAAAGTTTACAAGTCCAAGTTTGAACAAGAATGCTGCTTCGGTAGATCTAGAGTTCCATTCTGTGTCAGACCATTTTAATATTGGCAATCCAAGTTCACGAAGTTCCTCTGTCGGTTGGTATAGCTCATTTACAAAGTGTAACCTATCGTCACCTTCACTAGCGACAATATTATTAGCTTTAAGAAATGTGATATCACTTTGCTGCATATCTTTTTGTTGACTAGCAAGGTAAGTAATCATATCTTGTGAAGACCACTTTCGCGACACTTCATCAGAATGCAAACGTTCCATGACATATTTAAGTTCAATGGTTTTTCGAACTCCAAGGTATACCAAAACTTCCTCCAAAACATCCTTCTTAACATCTTCAGTAACGACAGGCAAATCAGGAAACATCTTGACATCGTGAAGATACGACTCACTAGGAGCTTTCATTCCTTTTTGTGTAGGAATACACGTTACATTACGAAGTAACTCAAACAGTGCAGTTTTAATGTGATTGACTAATGAATTCCATTGCTTTGAAATTGTAGAGAGAACAGCTGTTGCAAAATTTGGAGAGATAGTAAGATTTTGCTCAAGTGGAAGGGAGTTTGAATAAGTCCCAGTAAGATAAATAACCCAAGAGTACACATCAAGAGGTTTCCATCCACTAATTTGAGGTTAGTACGCGTATCTTCAAAAAGCTTGAGAATTCACTTACAGTAATTCAAGATCTGCATTTCTAAACTCCTTCGCAACCTCATATGGCAAGCAATTATATGGAGAGGGCATATCTGCGGGAATTATAGCTGTGCTATGATAATACACCAAGGATCTCATTTCGATTGTGCCCGTCTTTTCAGCAGCGAGCAATGCATAACCAATTATAGCCCTGACATCAGACATTGTCAATTCATCGATTTTGAATTTTCTGATAGCCCATTTAAGAAATGCGGCCATATCTTCAGAGTTTAGAGTACGCCGTGAAAATTCGTCTTTAACATCATCAACACCGACGGAACGGATTAAACCCAATGACTTTACTTGATCATGGAATTTCGGCGCACCATCATACATATCCTTTGGAATCATAGCAACGTCTCTTAAAAAGGTAATATTCTCCATAGATCTAGCTTCAGATGATGGTTTCAAACCTTTGGTAGTAATTAATGGTACGGATTTTGCTGATTTCCAAAATCCTGTGGCGATATATTGACCGATACGGGCATCAGGAGTTGAATTCCCGAAATGGAATTGACTCATAGTAAATGAAGCTTTTTCATAAATATCAGGTGCAATAGAAGTCTGAGAATTGTTTACATCAGGTTTTGGAAACAATACCCCAACTGAATCCATCTCTGCTCCATAAACAATTCGAGCCAAAATACCAGCCATATACATCATTTCTTTGTTCCAATCTTTAACATAGGCATTCGCGGTATCGACTGCGGCACGTTCCATAGTAGGAATAGCTTGTGGAGTAGCTATATGAGATTTCAAAGCAGTAGTTTGCTTTGTAGGGAATCCAATAAAAACCTTTGCATCTTCAAATTCTTTGGGAAAAATTTGAGTTGCGATGCCAGATTTTAGTTGCGAAGTATCAGCTTCGGTTTTATTTAGTGCAATCATTGAAATTGAAGCATGACGAGGAGGAGGTTTCATAATTGCTCCTTGAAGTTTTTTTGCAAATGCAGCTGAAGGATTAGTACTCAAATATCCAGTGATATTTCTCAAAAATAAAACAGCATCAGTATATTCGTCTGGTTTCTCAGCATCAGCAGTGAACGCATGAATAAACTTCAAACCAAAAGACACAATTCCCTTGCTTTCTGTTTCTGATTTACCTAGTTGAGTCACATTCAAATATCGAGCTTTAATCTGCACTGATTCAGCTTCAACACGATCAATTTGCATAGTTCGATCTAATGACTTTAAACCAATTTCTTTTGGAATATCTATTTTCAAAGGATCAGATTTAACTTTTTGAATGACTAAAAGCGGAATATCATCAACTATAAATTCAATCTGCTGTAATTTTACAAATGTTAAACTCTGAGCAAGAAAGCTAGTGAAATGCGGTAAATCTGGTAATGGCTTAGCAGAAGAATAAGGTAAATCAATAGCTGTCCACTCTTTTGTAGAGCGTTTTTGAATTTCCTCTGAAATATTGAATCTTCTATAATGAAGCTGATCACCTTCATAATAAAAGTTCATTCCAGTTTCACCACTTAAAACCATTGGCTCGTCAGTAACCGCAAAGACGGAATAGAAACCGACGCCAAATGCTCCGATTTTGGTCTCGTCAGGATTTCCTTTTGCAATCTCTCGAAGACGGTCCCAATCTTCTGGACGGAAACTCATACCGTTGTTTCTGATACGTAGGCGTTTGACAGTTTGCTTTTGAATATCCCTTTGCGCAGTAACACGTCAGCTTCTCATTAGTTCAAAACAGTAACAAGGAAGTTAACCTACATTATCTTGTCTAGCTTGATAGGACCTTTAGGGCCAGTAGTAAAGAATTCAATTTTAACAGTCGACGCACCAGCATCAGCACTATTCTGAATCAATTCGCGAAACAAGGCATGGTCAACAGGATATTTTGACAACGTCCGAGTAATAAGACTATAAAAGCAATAAATCAGATACCGACTCTGATTGAAATCATTCATATACATCGAGAGTAATTACATACGCTCTATGATTAACAGCAACAGTTTCGCTCACAGCACCAGCAGCACCTTTTGGCGGTCGTCGAAAGGCATCGTAATCTATTGCTGACGCCATTATTATCCACAACTCTTTCTATCTAACAGACAAAAAGAAAAAAAAGAGTGAAATAACTAATGTTGTCTAATAAACTTGATGATTGGGAAACTGACTGGGAGCATTTGGCCCGCTTACTCGCCCTGATTAGTCGTGCGGCGCAGCTTACTCGCGTCTGGTCACGTGAAACAGTAAAGTCTTTGACATTTGCATCAAACCCTATACACCCTATACACCCTATAAACCCTATAAGTTTCATGATTAAACCCTATGATGTTAAATTTCAATCATGAGAATAATCTGTTTACACTACTGTTTGAGGTACTTCATACAAGCACTAGCAACAGAACTATTAACATAGTGCAAAAAGGCAGTTGAGTATAGTAGATAAACACATCATCTTATATAATATTGAGCCAATTGCGCATTGTTGTGGTTCTCTGTGTGCTGTAAATATCAGTGACATTGAATTCAATAAAGTTGACCAGATCACTGTATAGTTTTCGTGAGATCTCTTCACTTAGGTAACAAACCAAATTAACACAAGACTCCATTCATATACACAGTATCATTAATATCCTACACTAATATACAGTATTTCAAAAAGCAAAATTTATTCTTCCTCAGAATCATCTGCCTTTGAAGGTTTTCCAAATTTCCTCAAACATATGTTTGGACCATGTTCAAGATATTCTTTTCTCGTAACTTGTAAAGATCGAAGCTTCATCTTTTGTTGACCCAGTCTTGCTCCTCCGTGCCACGCATATGTAATTGGACTGCGTAATTCTCAAAGTTAGTACTGGATATCAGTGTAAAATATAGATAGCTTACTCTTTAGGAAATCCGAGTCTAAGAAACATGTCATCCGGCACGAAAGATTTTAATTCCCTTTCCAGTCTTTCTTTAAATCCGGGGAATTTTGAGCTTCCGCCAACAACAACTGTATTTGCAAATAATAATCCACGAATATCTTTATCAGGAACAGTTTGGATACTTTGCATTATAACTTCTGGAATTCCTGCTTGGTTGATTCCGATATCGCCCGGATTAAATAGTACTTCTGGAATACTAAATCTCTCGTTTGATAAGACTAAAACTTGATCATCATCTTCGCTGATTTCAGATTTCCGCCGTACATGACCTTCTTTAAATCCCGACATTGAAGCTCGAGGTAAGACGTATTCTATAGCAAGAGGATTTTTCGCCTGAGAGATTCTTTTACAAAGGTCCAAATCATGCGAAAAATTTGTTGATATGAAACAGCATTTCTCTTTAATTTCATTGACGATGTAAGATTCATCCATCATATTATAATGACGATACGATATTGTTTCTTTGAGGTAGTTTCGGAGGATTTTTCCACCGATCATCAACCGCTTGATACCTGGATAAAACACCTTATTGTCAATTATTGGTGTGACTGTAGTAGCTGAATATCCAGCATCGATGACCAATGTCGTATCTGATTTTGGGAATTTTGAAGTTTTCTTTGTGGTTGTATCGTCGATTTCCATTGCAACGTCATCTTCGTTCAAATACAATCTTTGATTATGTTCATTCTCGTGCACCAAAAAGGCAGATGGGCTCCTAAAGTACGTAGAGAATCCATACTCCTCAAAGACTACCTGATCTGTATTTGCTGAGCAAACCGGTAACTGAGCACTTGGTTCGCCTAATATTAACGCAGTTTCCTCCGGTTTCACTGAATTATAAACAACCCGGTCCCAAATAACCTTTTCACTTTCCCAATTTGTTAAATGGCCTTTTTCATACGGCCGACGGTAAATCAAGCCCGAATAATCCTTACAATGTGTGTAAAGTTCATCTGCGATGTGAACGCGTCGGTCGCGACTTCGAGTTATCGCATTTGGGTAAAGTGACGGAGAGGGTGAATTTGCAAAGCCAGCTTTAATTTCAGAAGCCCCATTGTCAAGCACAAATACATTTGAAGGCTGTGGTTGTGGTGCCATAACAATAAATACTGTGCTGCATATGACTTTTGCATATATGGGATAGCAGAGCGGTGATTATAAGGTTTATTTCTTTGGTGGGGCGTCACGTGATAATCAACAACTCAATTCTTTACAAAACATCTTTCACAATCTCAGTTAACTTACATAGTAAATTTCGTCATTTCAGAATACACACCAAATACAAACAGAAGGAGAAAAAAGAAACAATTACGTAGTATCAACCATTTAAAAAAAACCCAGTTAAAAACTGCTTAGTGCTAACATGAAGATCACCTTTAACCATTACATCAACATCGACAACCCCACAAGAGAAGGGTCCATCAGAATGATTAAATAATAACAAAAAGATACCAAGTACAACTGTGAAATAATACATTAAAAAAAATGTTTGACCACATCCATAACAAACATCTAGTAAGGGAGAAAAATACGCCCTCTAAAAGCAGAAGAGGGCGAAAGACAGCGAGACGCAGAAACGAAATTAAAAACAAACTCAAACACTAACGCACTAGATAATGAAACAAAGTAGTATATATGGAGCGGCAAATTGTAAGCTTGCAAAACGAATGAAAAGAAATGAAACCGAAAAGCTCAGCGTTCAATTAGACTCGATATCAATGTTTGAGAATGGGCGTATCCATTACGCGCAAGATATCAACCAATGGTCATGGATTTTATAAAGTGTTTGACTTAGAGTACAGCCTAAGCAATAATACAGCACGAATTTGTCCTATGAAAAGTCAGCACAAGGTATTAAATTAGAAATAAACGGCGCGTCACACGTACTTTTTAGCTTCCTTGTAAAACATTTTTGAAGTAGTTGACAAAGCCGACGACTTCGCAACTAGGGAGTCTAATTCTTCACCTCTTTGCAAAACAGATTCTATAGCTTTATGAAGAACGATCTTGGTCTCGTCCAATTCCTGCTGAACTCGCATGATACTATCAGCTTGTTGAGGGTTTTGATATTTAGCTAAACTAGCTTCAAGTTCAGGGAAAGAGAGGACAACTTCGCCTTCAGCCCATTGATCTCGAGGGAATTGAGTAAGGAATTGGTCGAGAATTTTGTTGAGAAGACTGTAGGCGACTCGGATCGGGTATTCCTTATCGGCAATGATAACACCAGCAACACCTTCCGCCCGGGAATAAGTGTGAGCCATGTAGTCTATAGATACGTTAGCATTTAAGTAATATTATAATACATATAGAAAGTATCTTTTTGTGGCATACTGTTCTCCTCAACACTTTGTCGCTGACTTGGTGATGTTCGCTCAGCGACTGTGCTTCCAAAAAAAGTCAGAAATTCGCCGACACTATCAACATCAGTTAGTAATTAAAACGTAAATATAATAGAGAATAACTACTACAATAAGTCGAAAGAAAGCGCAAGTGATCGTCGTGTTGATGATGATCAATACGAGATAAGAATTACATCCACTGCGACAGATAACAACAGAGAAGTTCAAACGCACCTTTTACGCTCGAAAAAACTGAATGAAGAAAGCTCTTTGGCAACTGCAATTTCCTTCGCAGGCTTGCTGGAGTTTCTGAAGATGGCGATATAGAAGAGCTTCATGATGATTGTGAATGACGTATGCTAGTTGTATTTGTCGAGGAAGTTGCGTGTGTTGGATGAAGCAACGTGATAATCCGATAGTAATATTAAATAAAAAAAAATTCAACGCGGTGAATAACTGATAAAGTACAGAAAACACAATAGAACCAGGAGCTCGTTGATACTAAAAAGAGATGTAATGATAATCGTGGATGGTTTACAAGTGGCTGCGGTCGAGACGGTAGCATCTAATGCGGCGCCTAAATATATGAGGTGTTAACTAAGCAGTTGCTGTGCGGATATGCCACAACAACGAGTGCAGCACTGCGATTGCCACTGCTACTTGTATAGGATACAATACATATTAGCCTTGTTATTCCTCAGTCTTCATCGTCAATAGCAGCAGTTTACTCTGCTGTTGTACATTGAGATTCATATATATTTTTGTCATTATCTGCTTAATGAGGAAGACATGTCACAGTCACTTGCAGCAGATCTTTCAGCGTTTAAAAACCGACTCAAGGCTCAGCCAGTTCTTCAGAAACGCGTGATTGCCGTCGATTCCACCGCGAATTCGTCTGCGAACTCGGAAGATGAAGGACGGAAGCGGAAAAAGGCAAAGACGTCGACTGGTACGAGTACAGAGTGAGATATGATTTGAGGTATGTGTGGGCTTATACAGTATTTGTAGTGTTTTCGCAGCCGGCGGATACAGGCATTGGAAGCCATATGTTGACGCAATTGCACCATGCCGTTGAATATGTTAAAGTACGTTTGATGATGGATACATAGTGATTATACGATTATGCTAATTGCTTGTTCTTAGGAACAAGATAGACCGGTTTCTGTGAGAGATCTCCAGGACTATTTGAATGGAGTTGGTGGTCCTGAATTACTAGTGCATCTGCAGCACATTGAGAGAATCAACTATGATGCAGCAAGAAGGACATACGAGTATAGACCTTTACATAATATAAGAACAGCAGAGGGATTATTAGCATATCTACGGCGACAGCAGACATTCCGAGGATTATCCGTTAAAGAACTACAAGATGGTTGGACCGGATGCAACGAGACTATCGACAAATTAGAGGCTTCTGGAGACATCCTTGTGCTGCGAACTCGTAAAGAAGGCACCCCTCGACTTGTTTGGGCTAATATGGGCGGTGAAATGGGCGGCGTTGAAGAGGAATTCAAGAACATGTGGAACAGACTGTCAATACCACCTTCAGCCGAATTGCCTGGCCGTCTCGAGGAAGTTGGACTCAAACCAACCAGCGTGGACCCGGCTACTATTAAGAAAGCAGGGAATTTGCACGAAAAGAAGCAGAAGAAGCCGCGGAAAGGAAAGATCACAAATACGCATATTGCTGGTGTTTTGAAGGACTTTGGAAGAGTGTAGCACGTTTACGGCAATACATCAACATTTCACGATAATATGCGCGGTGACGTACGTACTGCTTGCTGCCCCCTGAACTTGGCTGACTAAGTCGCCATCCCCGAGTAGTTGTAATCAGTACGCAGTATTCCTATTTGATAAACAGTAATCTGCAGGCAGTATTATATACTCTTATGAAATACATATGTTATAAAAGCAGGCACTTGGGCAGCTAAGTGATATAATGTTGCTATTGGTATTATGTGCCTGAGACTGTTTTGGTGTTGTTCGCGCCAGTACACTCTACTATAAAACTCCGCATTTTATCTCCCAACACAACCCTCATCTCCTGGAACCATGCCAACCTAAAACATGGTGCAGCTGGCAGGCCTTCTCCCAGCCAAAGAAAGCCCCTTCGTCGTCCCATTAGATCCTTTTCAGTGTGTTGTTTGCTTGTTTTGCTTGCTGTTGCTGTTGTTTCTGCTATTGTTAATTGCTATTATTACTGCGCGGGTTAGCTGTTGTTCCAGCAATGATCGCAGACGCAAAAGTCGTGCTTTTGGGCGCGCAAGGTATCGTGGTTGTTGTTCTGAAAGTGCTTTGTTTATCCCCAGCTGACGTCTTCAAAAGGTGCCGGCAAAACATCTCTTGTTGTTCGATATGTTCATAATACTTTTCACGATAGTCAGTGTTTGTTTGTTTATGCGTGTTCACGCGACGGCTGCTGACTGGTCGCTCATCATTAGGCCAACCAACAACTATCGGCGCCTCCTTTCTCGCAAAGAAAATAGTCATTGACAGAGTTGTTGTTCGTCTTCAGATCTGGGATACGGCCGGGCAAGAACGGTTCCGCAGTATGGCACCGATGTACTACAGATCCGCTGCTTGTGGAATACTCTGCTACGATATCACATCGGAGTCGTCCTTTGATGCCATGCATTCGTGGCTCCAGGAGCTCAAAGCGAATCTCAACTCGGATATCATAATTCACTTTGTTGGGACCAAGCTGGATTTAGTGCGCGAGGACCCTTCACGTCGTGCTGTGCCGTACGAGAGATGCGTGCAGTACGCAGAGAAATGGCTTCGTGATTCGGAAATCGTTGATAACCCGAATTGGACCGGCCGTGATTCTTGCCATGAAATCTGCGCCAAAGACGACGAGGGTATTATTCCAATCTAATTTTATTGCTCTATATCAATATGCTAACGTATTTTATGCAAGGCGTCAAAGAAGTTTTTGAAAGCATAACCAGAACAATTATCCGTCGACGTCCAATCCTCAAGAAATCTCGCCGCAACTCTGTACACTACGTTTCCGATTCCTTCTCCTCAGACGACGATGAAACTGACGCATTTGCTGGAACTATGCGTAGTATGGGATCTGTTAATTTAAATCAAACGATTGCAACTGACGATAAATTATCCCGATGCTGTTAGCCTCATTTCGACACGTCTCTTTTGTTAATGCTATGTTTTAGTTTCTTTTTGCGCTCTCTATTTCAATTTATTATTTGACGGGAGTTGGTTTTTATATCTATGTTTTACTTTTTTTACGTTTTCTTGGGGGGAATTTCATCTTGTGTCCTTTCCTTTATTTTTATGTGTATCAATTTAAGGCTACGTGATGTAGCTTCTTCTTTTACTTTTTTTAGGCGCATTCATTTTCTTACTGTTTGTTATTTGCTTTACTGTTATGTTTTCATTATTTCCGCGCGAATGTACTATACACACACATACCACAGACCGCACCGCATTGCCTACCAACTTCAGGCTTTCATTTGTATTTATATTGTCTTTTCCTTTTCTTTTTATGCTTTTAGTTTTTGTTTTCAGTTAGTTGAGTGTTTTTACTTTAGCAAGAGAGTCCCAGTTTACCACTGGTTATGTTTGATTTGCGACTTTGCATTATTTGTTGGAGATGTCGATGATGTCGAAGCTGCGATATTGTGGTGTTTGATGTCGAAGTTGATATTATGGAACGGGCTTGATGTATCAAAATCGTGTTACGTTTCCATAGTTATCAAAGAGTTGAAAATTCTTGATAGTTCTAGTTGGCAAGTGGAAAAGAGAGAGAATAGTGAATATTCTCTGCTTTGTATCGAAATCTTTTGTGGGTGAATGCGTAGGTGGATGAAGTGGATGAATTTTATCAACTTTTGTTTGATTATATGAGAGAAGTGGAGCGGGAGAACTAATGATTATGGGTGATGAGTAAAGTTGAACGATTTGCGATAGATTTCACATTTCGTCTTTCAACTCTTTTCTGTGTTTTATTTTGTTTTGATTTGTTTTGATTTGTTTTGGCTTTGAGCATTATTCCATTTGCTACTTTTGATTTTAGTGATTTAAATATTCTACTCATTCATACAAATTGGTTCAAAATTTCGTTTGTTTTGATATTGCTGGTTATGGATATTTGTAAAATGTCCGTGCTCAGCGCGGTTGATTTCAATATATGTTCCACGCTCTCTCGCTTTTGTGACTTTGTCATGATTCGTCGTTATGATGGAGCACGTGCTTGGTTTTTCTTTTATAAGTGTGACCAGTTATAGCTGTTCATTTCAGTTGGAATATCTCGAGTGTGCAGATACCACTTTGGGCAATTTAACTGCACTTTGATTGATTATCTTTGTTCACGGTACATTCTCTCCACAACAAGTAGAAACAATAATAGCGACATGTTATTGAATGCTTTACGACACTACATCAGTTATCTGGCAATGGCCACGATAGGGGAAATTAGCAAGTGAAACTGAACGGATGGTCGTAGCTCCATGATTATGTAAATGCTTTGTCATTTGCATTGATTGATATAGATTCTTTTACAGGCACCAAGTACATTACTGTAACAGCAGCACCGATTGAAGAACATAGATACAAAAAGCAGGAACAGGATATATAATACAAATACTACAAAGTCGGCTTATATCGGGAGTGTCGCGCTGGACCGGGCAGGGTTTTCTGGAATAGGGTTTATGCGGCTATCACTCGGCCGGGTTGACCACTCGCGTGCGCGCTTCGTCGAAAGTAGCTCCCCTTTGCACAGTTACACACTCACTATTATCACTGCTATTTTGTATCCCGCTTCAACAGCTCGAACCAGCAGTTTGTTTGCATAGAAATATATATAGATATAGATATATATTACTGCCATCAAGCGCTCTATTTGAAATGGCAAAGTCAGATGCTCAGATCCGTCACCGCTCAGTGGCAGCAGACGCTACAAACACTGCCGCAGCAGCAACAGTGCCAGTCCTCGTAGCAGACGCTGCTGTTCAGACTTCTCCGCAGAATGCAGCAGGCGCACAGGTGAAGACCTCGCTGCTGCTCAAGAGCAAGCGTAGGCTGCTCTCGAACAAGGAGCTGCTGGCAAAGAAGTACCTACAGCGCAAGGCAGCACTGGTTCAAAGGGGCAAAAAGCTGAAGAAGGAAATCCAGATCAGCAATTACCTAAAGCCAGATACTTCAAAGGTTACTTACGGACGCACTCCGGACGGAACTGGTATGTGTTTTGCTCATTGTTTACTGGATCTTTCAGTGTGTTGTGTGCATTGTCGTGGTGGTGGGTCGCGTGCCTGCAACTTCAAGTATACTAACAACGCGCTCGCAGTCTTCCCCGTTCCAACTACCGAAGACATGGTCACTGCTCTTCTCGACCCGAGCAAGCCAAAGTCTTTCTCAGACTATCTCACTCTCACGATCCTCGCCTTCTACGTCGTCCTCTTCTTCCTGCTTCCTTCTTCCGTCTGCAAATGGACATTCCTTGGCATTTACGCCGTCTCCAGAATCGCCTACAACGGTGGCCTTGGTTACCTGCTCTATCAGCAATCCTTCCACAAAGCCATGACCCGCTGGGCTGAGGAGTCAAAGGTCTTCAGCAAACCCGCTCCCACCGCTCCCTGGCTCAAAAAGTACTCGTACGGCCTTATCAAGCGAGAGCTCTCGTCCAAGATGGGCTCCGACTACGACTTTGAGTCCGTTCCCCTCGAGTACAACACCTGGCTTTTGTATCGCCGCGTCGTCGATCTCATTCTCATGTCTGATTTTACTTCCTACATTCTCTTTGCTTTCTGCTGTGCCAATATCCCCGAGAACCAAAGCATGACACTCCATATCGGCCGCTGGCTCGCCGGTATCTCTCTCTTCATCTTCAATCTCTGGGTGAAATTAGATGCTCATCGCGTCGTGAAAGACTACGCCTGGTACTGGGGTGACTTCTTCTTTCTTGAGGATCTCGAACTCTGCTTTGACGGAGTGTTTGAGCTTGTTCCTCATCCTATGTATTCCGTTGGATACGCTGGATACTACGGAATTTCATTGATGGCTTCTAGTTATACATTACTTGCAGTCTCGGTCGCAGCTCATGCTATGCAATTTGCATTCTTGTTTATTGTTGAGAATCCTCATATCGCAAAGACTTATGGCACTCCTGCAAAGGCTTAATAGGTTTATGAAATTCATTCCTATATCCACAATCCTTTTCTTCTCTTTTTTTTTTTTTTTTTATTTTTTACATTAAATTTTGTATTTTATAGAAAAAGCTTTTGACTTTTTATTATGATGGGATTTAACTTTGCAGCTAGTGATTTATATACAGTGAACAACAGAAGATTACATATTGCTCGGGTATTTTTTTAGTGGCAGAGTGACAGATTGTGAGAAGAGGAGGAGTACTTTTCTTTGCGAAAAAAAAGATGAGGGCTTTCTGGCGGACAATGAACGAGGGAAAATAATACTAAAAAACTAAATACTCTTCCACTCTTTTAGCTTCTTTTTTTGTCGCTGTTGGTGGTCGTGATGGTGGTGATGGTATGTGTTGTTGGGGAGGTGAAAAGGGGACTAAGGATTGCTCTATCTACATATTGTAGAAAACTTCAACAGTTTTCATTGTTTTTATGTACGATTCCTTTGTACCCTTTTTTTCATGCTTTACCCTTTTTCGAAAGACTAGTGATTTGAGAGTGAATTGAGATAAAACCGTGATGGCATTTGATTCAGTGTGAATGGGATAAAGAGAATAAACAAATAAATAAACATATAAATAAATAATAAACAATGAACAATGAACAAAGAGAAAGAAGTAAAAAAATTGAGCATTATAAAATAAGATGGTAGATTAATACAAAAAGATTTCTGAAAAAGTGGTTTTATCTGCTTTTTTTTCTTTTCTTGCTTTTGTGCCCTTTATTCTATTTATCTTCATATTTCATATTGTTTATATAGATAATGCAGTTTTTTGCTCGTTTAATTTACAAATCGAAGCAAAAGGAAGATAGATAAAATATTTCTATTTATTGTAATATGATTCTTTATAGTGGATACCCATATATATGTATATATATTCTGTAAAATAGACATCGAATAATAAAAACAGAAAAGAAGCATGAGTACTTCAAAATACCTAAACAAACACCATACTTTTCAAACCCGTCATATCATAGTTGGTAAAAAAACACCATACTTTGCAAACCCGTCATATCACAGTTAGTAAAAAAACACCATACTTTGCAAAAGTCGTCATAATCATATATTATATATTTTAATACAGTCTTGGTTTCAAGAATTCCTCTTTCATAAGTTTTAAATCTTTTTCTCTTTTTTCCGTTGTATCTTTGATTCTAATACTTTTCTTTTTTGATAATTGACTTTTACTTTTCGTTGCTTTTGGCGCATTTAACATTATCCTTCCATCTTTATTTTGTCCAGTGGCTGGTTGTTGTAACCGTGGTTTTCCTTTAGGAGGAGTTAGGAATTTATCTTCAGGATTAGGACATCGAGGCCAATCATTTGCGTAGCAAGAATCTGATAATTCGTTCCATGAATAAAGATTTGAAAATCCTGCTGCTGACCATATTTTCAAGATTGGTTTTTCAATGTACGAATTCCATTTTTTGACTAAAGGTGTTCTTAAAAAGTAAGAATAATACCACCACCATTTGTGATCATACGCAACAATAACTGTTGGATCTAAGACGACTCTTGGACTGATTTTTCCATCACTTGGAACTCGGAAACTATTGACGAGTGCAAGTGGTAATAAAGCGCATTCAGAAATTAAGCATGATGTTGGCGGTGATGGGAATCGTAACGGAGTCGTTAATTGTCTGTGAATATCAACTGACATTGCATCAGCTGCATTTGTAACTTCGGTATTATGACCTGAATATGTTCGCGGTGGAGTCATAAATGGTCCAGCATGCATAACAACGATTCCATTCCAGCAAGTTCCTACTTCCACAACCCCATCATTTTCAACTATACTTCTCTCGTGTGGGGATGTGAAAAATGGGTATAAACCATTCACACTGCGGCCACACGAATCTCGAAGAACCCACTGGTCGTACAACGTACCACCATCAAAATCAACAGCACAAGCCATGACAGTGGGTGTTGTAGGTGTGCCTTGCGGATCATCTGATAGTTCGGGATCCGCCACTGCAGAAAGTAGTTTCAAAACATCAGAATAATGGTACAGCACATCATTCAAGAAGATAATTCTCGAAATTCGAGATCCTAGTTCGGTGTCTGATACTTTGGATAGCGGCTCAAGAGCAGTATTGCGGACTGCAGTCATGTAGGCTATCCGATGAGGAGTATCAATCCAGGGGTTGTGATATGGTAATGGGTGCATCGTTGAGGAAATGTTTAATGTATGTTGCACGCCGCGGTGGGATAAATAACGCCCGAAATGAATCAGTTGAGAAGCTGTTTTATCGCCAAAGTCATTTTCTGCAATAGAGATGTATACCTGTATTTAATCAATTAGCAGCCGTCGCCGGCCATCATGCTGTCAAGAGTACATACGTTCTCCTCACCAAGGATGTCGATCAACTTCAGTGTCTCTGCCATCCAAAAAGGGAGAATCTTCTCACTATTGTAAAAATTTGCCGCAATGAAGTATGCTTCAGAGCGAGGTTCACTCATATTTGGACCATAATTCTCGCCAACATAAGGAAGTGATGAATGGCTTTTGTCTGCAGTTGGAAATGGATCTGCTAGACCTGGGCCGTAGACGAGGACAATATAGAGAATCGCGAGGAGAAGTGCAAGAATGTTGCGGAATGTGCACTTTTTAATAAAAGTTTCTGAATATCGTCGCGACCTTTGTCTTTCACTGAACCGATAGTTTGAAAAAAAAGAGAAAAAAGAAGAGCCAGATGATTTGATATGGTGATTTAAAGCTGCTTTCTCGAGGAAGTAGCTTGAATCCAAAGCTGTGGGTTGAGAGTCCGAGAACCGTCTTCTTGCACGAGAATCATGTCTCGTGAATTTGGAAAAAGCGAGAAGAAGTAGTTTTGCGGGTATATAGACGTAGATTGCAGCAACAAAGGCTGAAAGAGATATTGAATTGTGCGTGAGGATGAAGAAGTGGAAACGGAAGACTAAGGCGGGGAGGAGCCAGAAAATGACTTCGGTGAAGTAATTTGTGAAAATGAGTGTTGTTTGCGAGAACAAGTTTTTAAAGGATAAATGCCGTCTTTCCATGTTTCTTTTGCAATTGTTTAAATTAGCTGAAGAAGAGGAAGAAGAAAGGAAAGAGAAAGAGCAAAAGGAGACGTGCGCTCTTTACTTTGTCTCGGCTCAAAAGTCAAAGAACCGCAGCCGGTACCAGTTTTCCGAATGCAGTATCTTCACTACAAACAGTCCTGACGCGTCTTTCTCCATCCCCGATAGCTTTTTCCCTTTTTCTACTAGTAGATTTTTCTACTATGCTCACATGATTGTTTTTAGTAATAAAGTATTCACCAATTTGCTGATAACCTCGCGGCATTCATCTGCCGGGCGCGCCACTGTTGAGGTTTTTTGGCGCGCGCGTCGGAAATGGCGCTTTTTGCCCTTGGTCTAAGCTATTACACTCCTAGAAATAAGCATTGACTCGTGTATCAGTGTATAGTTATGTGTAGGGTTTTATCGGTTATATCATAGGGTTTTATCACCTATGGTGTTATATGTAAATGTAATTACTATTACTACTGGTGATATTAATAGTACAATTAAACTAGTAATATGTGACTGAATAGAGTATACAGCAAACAATGTAGTGAAATCTGCTCGTTGAACATCTCCTCAATTGTTCCCACAATCCCTTTGTTCACGACTGAGCCAATCACCGAACTTTGATACAATCCAGTTATCGCTACTTGTTGTCTTCCTCTTCCTGTATATATGTATATAAAAACCAACACGCGTCCGTTGCGGTTATAATTACATTTACTCTGCTCTACCCAAAAACCCTATCTCTATTAATACCACTTTAAATCTACCTTCCTAATACAGAATATCTCCTAATAAAGAAATTCCTGATTTACAACCCTAAACGTAGTATTTTCCATACATCGGCTCTCATCTCCTAAACCACACAGTCTATCGCGAGATCAAATCCATTCCCCCCACAAATATCATGGATCCTTCTCAGAGCACACTTGCTTTAACTGTATGGCACTAATCTTTGTTATTCTTTGTTAATTGCTTTTGGAATTGAATTTGCTGTTTAATTCCAATTGCTTTGTAACGCATTCTAGCTGCTGTGTTCTCTGGTTCTCTGGTTATGAGAGCTATCACGCATATATTAACATTATAATATAGCAATTCGTCAAAAGACCAGACTTTGGAAAATCTGGTCAAAAGGTCAAATTCTGTCTTAATCATTTTCGTATTTCCAGCTTTCCTGATGTAGAAATTGTTCAATACGATGTGCGTTGATCTGACAGTCTTTCAAGCGTCTCAACACTAATAATACATATTCCCAGGTTAAAATCAATGGTGGTGATGATGATATTCCGCGTGCTTTGATTCGAAAAGTTTGGAATTCTGATGCACTACAAAGTTCCCTTGGTTCTAGAGGAAAACCTTTAATCTTTGATGGTATGCTCCTATACGTACTTATCTACCTCAAATCAACACCATTATTAATGCTATTTGTCAGGAAATCGCCTTGCTTGGTCTAAGGGACCTCTCGATATTCCGGATGACTTCTCTGTTGTCGTGGATTTGGATCATTGTATGACACTCTCCTCTCCCTCATGGCTTAATTGTGCTTACACATATCTAGTGCCCCGCCCTGCAAGCAAACGCCCTCCTAATCGCCATCGTGTTGAGATCAGAAAGACTGCTACTGTCTCTATGCACGTATTGAAGGAATTCATTGCAAACCGATATACAATGGATAATTCAGTCGTCAGTTCAATCGCATTTCTTGACCACGTCTTCCGCAACACGCCCGCTGAAAAGTTCATTGCTATCAGGCGCTCGTATTTTTCTAATGAGCCGAAACTTGTCTTTCCTATTATAGGCGGTATAGAAGCTTGGAAAGGAATTTTTCAATCTGTGCGCGTTTCGCGTGGTCAGCTTACTTTAAACGTCGATGTTGCAACTACTACGTTTTGGTCTTCGGGTCCAATGCTTGAAGTTCTTGGAAAAGTACTAGGATGCCGCGATGTTAATGAGACTATTCAGCGTTTGGGAAAACCTGATGCTATTAACCATCTTAAGCGGTTCAAGAGATTGGGATTTTATATAAAGTATCGTGGTCCTGAGTTGGAGAAGAAAATTTTCGTTGTTGATGGATTTACTTCTCGCGGCGCTGCGCAGACTACGTTTAAGACTCAGGAAGGTGAAACGCTTTCTGTTGCGCAGTACTTTCAGCGTGCGTATAATGTGCGCTTGCGTTATCCCAGTCTTCCTCTTGTGGAGACTAAGAGAGGCGCTGCGTTCCCTATTGAACTCTGCTTTGTGCAGGAAGGCCAGAAATATCCTTATAAACTAGGAGAAGTGCAGACTGCGGAAATGATCAAGGTCACTTCTCAAAGGCCCGATGCTCGTTTGCAGGCAATTCGTGATAACGTGCGTAAACTTGATTGGAACAACGATCCAGTTTTAAAGTCATACGATGTTCGCGTTGAACCTGATTTGATCAAGACTGATGGGCGTGTTTTACCTACTCCTACTATTGAATATGGCGCTAAATCAAAGATGAGAAAAATGTCTCCACGGGAAGGCAAGTGGAATCTTAGAGATCAGACATTTGCTGCACCAAAAAATCTGGAATCATGGGGTGTGGTTGTGTTTGCGAATAAAAGAATGGTTCAAGAGCCCGCTGTTCAAAATTTTGTTCGTGCGTTTGTACGAACTCATGAGAGTCACGGAGGAAATGTTTCGCAGAAACAACCTCCTATCATGTACGCTGATGGACAGCGAGATGTTGGTCCTATTTTGCGTAATATTTATAACCAGGCTGGAAATGCAGTCAAGAAGAGACCCCAGCTTATTATGTGTGTTCTTGGGTCCAAGTCTTCGGAGCCTTATAATAGTATCAAAGCATTTTGCGACCTTGAACTCGGAGTTTGTTCGCAATGTGTTCAGAGTCGTCACGTCCAACAAGCTCAAGGGCAATACTGCTCTAATGTTGACATGAAGGTCACGAGCAAGCTTGGTGGTACGAACGTTTACCTTGATCCTGCTTCGTATCCTCTTCATGGAAGAGAACCTTCTATTATCCTTGGGGTTGATGTATCGCATCCTGCGCCTGGTTCTAATCGTGCGTCTTTTGCGTCGATGGTTGGATCTGTTGATTTACGAGCGACCCGATATGCAGGACTTGTTAATACCAATGGACATCGAGTTGAAATTCTTAGTCCTGCGAATGTCAACAACTTCACAAAGACGTTACTTCGTGAGTTTAAAAAAAGCACAGGGCAAATTCCTAGTCGAATTTTTTACTTCCGAGATGGTGTCAGTGAGGGACAATATGCGCAAGTGATTGCTGAAGAGCTTGCGGGCCTTCGAAAGGCTTGCTCTGAACTTTCGGAGACTTACAAACCCAAGATTACGATTATTATTTGCTCAAAGAGGCATCATTCGCGAATATTTCCGATGAGTAAAGGAGGTCCTGGATCTGATCGGAATGGAAATGCTGTTCCTGGAACTATTGTTGAGAGAGATATTACTCATCCTTCAGAGTATGACTTTTATCTTGTTTCACATACTGCTTTACAAGGAACGGCAAGGCCGGTTCACTATCATGTAATTCATGATGAGAATAAGATGCCAGTTGATTTATTCCAAGCATTTGTGTACAACATGTGTTATATCTATGCACGATCCACAACCTCGGTATCGCTTTGTCCACCAGTTTATTACGCACATTTAGCGGGACAAAGAGGGCGAGCGCACGAAGATAATTTCGACGATGATTCGTCATCAGTTTTTTCTGGCAAGACAGGAAAGTCGAGTGAACCTCGTCCTATTGCGCCTGTGAGGCCGCTTCACGAGAATTTGAGAGGTTTAATGTGGTTCATATAAGAGCGGTAAAAACAAATGGGGAGTTTGCAAGTTTGATGTGTTTTTCTTCTTTCGTTTGCTGTTTGGGAGTTGTTTTGCCAGGTATAGGTTTTGTTTTTTTTTTCAAAATTTCAAATTCATAATAATAATAAACAAAATACTAAAGACAAATAAATGTATGTTCCGCCGCCCACCCAAACAATTAAGCAAGAAGCAATAACAACTTCTTGAGTCGTGATGTATAATCAACAACCTGGAGCGACAGAACCGACCCAATTTCCTCGTAAGAAAAAAATGAGTTTTAAATTTCTCTGAGGCTTAAAAGAACCATGAGCACGCAGAGTCGCACATTAGACGACGTGAATGACAGTCTTGGGTATTAAAATACACTATCAAACCGTGACTCTAAATGGTGCCTGTGGTAAAAAGACATTAAAGAAGAAAAAAAGGAAAAGAAGAGAGAAAGAGAGGGAGAAAAGACGTGGGAAATAGTTTTGCGACGAGAGTGGGTTGGGGTAGGGTTATAGTAGGGTTTTTCTAGTAGTAAGATATTATTAATAGTACTCTATCTAGGGTTATTTCGAGTAAGACTTTGCTTTTCGGGATTGCCTAATATTTTTAAACCGGTGGGATCACCGCCGTATGCAAGCCAGTATTTTAGAGGGTGCCATTCGAGTGAAGGGACGTTGAATGCTGATGATTTCGAGATTGAGTGCATTATTTGACCTGTTTCCACATGGATCTATAATCGTTGTTAGTGAAGTAGCAAGAGTGGGTTCGTAGTTTATATATCATACAATATGAATTGGATCTCCACCTGATTCAAGTGATACGGCGAGATATGCACCGTCGAATGAGAGTGATATTGATTTTACCGGGAACGCTGCATTTGAAATTGTTCTTATACAGGATAATTCTTTCGTATCCCAGATTGATACTAGGGAATCGTTTGAGCCTAATGCGAGATAATTTCCTTTAGGATCAAATTCGATGCAGTTGATGCCAGTTCGATGAGCGTTGGTTGTCCATATACAGTCTGGGCTGATGTATCCCTTTGCAGAATTGAAAGCGTAGAATTTAACTACCCCAGATGAAAATCCAAACACGACGACATTGCAAGAGAAGGCAACTGTGAAACTTGTAATGCTGGAATCATGACCTCGACTGTCTGCTTTGAATATCCCTTCAGGGTGAGATTCACTAGGCGTTAATGTATGAGAATCTACTATCATTATAGAGCGTCCTCTTGTTCCTGATATTAAAATCCATTTTCCATCAGGAGTATACCGCACTGTTGACGGGCAGAATGAGCTGCTGCTGTTTGATGAGGAATCTGCTAGAGGGGCATTTGAGGAAGATTTAGATCCGCCCGTAGGTGAATTTGATGATTGTGCCAATTTCAGAACTTGTAAGGTTTGTTTTAATCGAACGTCCCATAGCCTAACCATTCCGTCACTTGAAGAGCAAGAAATTAATCGATCAGCCAATGTGGGATCCCAATCGATACTATCAATTGATTTTAAATGTCCGCGCAACTCAGTAGAGTATTTAGCATCGTGTTTATCAGGATTCCATATTCTAATTATATTAATTCCACCGGTAATAGTTGTTCCGCTCGCCGCAATTAAATTTCCAAGCGCATTCCAAGATACACGACGAACTACCGCGTTTGGCGATGGACGCGCTGTTTCATGGTACTCCCGAGTATGTTGAGCTCGAAAGAATATCTCGGCTGTATCACGACCTAGTGAAATTTGAGTCTGAATTGGAGTTGCCATTGTTTTTTTTGTTTTGTTGTTCTGCGCATGGCTTTTAACAAGAGAGATTTGTCGCTGCTAAGTTTTGAGAAGCACACCCCCGTGGACGAGATTTGAGCCGCACACTGGAGATAGATGTTATTTGAAACCCTAGATAAAACCCTATGCTAACTCCTTGCTATAAACCCTATAATAAAGCCCTATACAGAAACCCTATTGATAAACCCTATGAATTACATGCCTAGGCGTCTACGTCATAATTAAGTAATTTACTAACATTTTACTAATACTATTGTGTCATGATGATGATGATTGATAAATGTCCGGTCGAGCGGGATTCTTAAAAAGTAATCAGATAATTTGTTTCGCAGAATACAAAAGAAAGAATATAATACACGTATTCAGAGATTTTTGATGCTCAGAATTTCCCAAATACGAAGGACATTTAAGCCTGCTGTTATAAATATCAATAATATCAAACATTCATATCAATATCGCACACCTTCAGCAAGCTCAATGTCAAAGCCAAATATGGCATATACAGGTGTTTCATTAAATGAACTGCCCAAATCGCATGTTTTCACTGATAAACTCCCTCCTGATCCATTAGTTCCTACGCCTGAATCATCTCGAAATCCAGAAGACGCAAGGGTTTTACTTCCTCGTGCGGTTACAGATGCTGCGTATACATTTGTTCGACCTGATACTCATAATTTTGAGAAAGCGAAATTGGTAGCGGTTAGTGATGCAGCATTACGAGATTTAGGACTAAGTCTAGACGTGAAAAATACGGATGAATTTAAAGAATTGGTGATTGGTAATAAAATTTATAAAGAGCATTATCCTTGGGCTCAGGTATATGGTGGATATCAATTTGGAGAATGGGCAGGTCAATTAGGTGATGGAAGAGCTATTAGTATTTTTGAAGCTACTAATCCTGACACTGGAGCTCGTTATGAAGTGCAATTAAAGGTATTGAACTATTTTTCGCGTCTCAATGGCTCTGATTAACGATGGTAGGGTGCTGGACGAACGCCGTATTCAAGATTCGCGTATGTGGTTTTATGTGCTTTTGTTGTGTTTATTTTTTTTTTTTTAAAGAATTAAGATCTAATAGTGGGTAATAGCGATGGTATGGCAGTTTTTCGATCTAGTCTTCGAGAATTCCTCGTGTCTGAAGGTGTGCTTAAAAACCCTATGATAATGAGACAAAGACTTATATGATATAGGTTTAAATGCGCTGTCGATTCCAACTACTCGAGCACTTTCACTATCGTTACTTCCTAACGAGGGAGTCCGTCGTGAGACTCTTGAACCTCGAGCGATAGTATGTCGAATGTCACCAACCTGGATTCGATTTGGAAATTTTGATATTCATCGCCGCCGAGGAAACCGCAAACTTCTCAAATCTTTAGCTGATTATTGTATTGATGAAGTCTACGGTGGTCTTGAGAATATTAAAAGTAACGATGATGAAAATGAATTCAATGGACTTTCGAAATATAATGTTTTCTATAAAGAAGTTGCCAGAAGAACTGCAGAAACAACTGCTTTATGGCAAGCTTATGGATTTATGAAGTATGTTTTGAAAAGTTATATAGCTATCTTGAATTATAGAAAATACTGACTTGCATAGTGGTGTTTTGAATACTGATAATATTTCAATTTCTGGATTAAGTCTTGATTTTGGTCCTTTTGCTTTTATGGATGTAAGTTTGTGCAAAGTAGTTTGTATTTAGATTAATTTGCTAACAGTGGATAGATTTATGATCCAATGTATACACCAAACCATGTAAGTCGTTACCGCTCATATTTAATTTAGAAATAAATATCTAACGATTTGAATAGGACGATCATCGATTACGATATTCATACCGGAACACGCCGACGATAATGTGGTGGAATTTAGTTCGGCTAGGTGAAGATTTAGCTGAGCTTTTTGCCAGTAAAAATGAAGAGTTTGTCAATTCTCAAGAATTCCTAGATTCTGGAATTCCTGAAGATGATATTGATGAATTCGTATCCCGGGCTGAGAAGATAATTGAAGAGACAGGAAATTATTATAAGAGAATACTAGAATCTTCGCATACTAAGGCATTTTCTAAAAGACTTGGATTATTAACTGTTAAAGAAGGTGATTCAACTGATGGGATTGTTGATTCAATTTTGCAAATCATGTCTGAACAAGCACTTGATTTTAATCACTTTTTCCGAAAATTAGGAAAGATTCGAATATTTCCTAATGAAGATGAAACTGAGGATGTTATTTCTAGTATTGATGATATTAAAACATTATTCTTATCACATGAAAGGGGATATGCTGTTCCGCATGTTGACGACTCTGCAGAGATTATTCATAACTGGATATTTGAAAAATATAAAACTCGATTAATCGAAGAAGGCAATACTAACGATGAAGCACGAAGAACTTCAATGAACAAAGTAAATCCGAATTTTACATTACGCACATGGATTATGGATGAAGCCATTGATAGAGCTCAAAGAAAAGGAGATTTTGACTATTTAAATCATGTGTTGCAAGTTACTTTAAATCCTTTTGAAGAGTTTTGGACAAGGGAAGATCAAGATGAGGAAAAGTATAAAAGGGAAATGAGTTGGATTGCAGATGTTCCGAGATCGAAACAGGCTTTGACTTGTAGTTGTAGTTCGTGAGTTGTTTAATCATGAGAGTAATAAATATTTCTGTATTTGCAATTAGTATGAATGTTTTTGTATAAGAATAATTAGTGTTGTTATATTTGCATAAAAATACATAAATGTAACTACTTCAGGTCAACTGTGAAAGTCCCAACGATTATTAAATCTGACGAGTTTCATAATCTACCAATTCCATGAAATAGCAATTACAATACATTAAAAGATTGCCCATTATTCACCTATATTCTTTTTATACTATATATGTTTACAGAAAACAACACAAGGCAAAAATAATAATGTCCAAAAAAATTAATTTATCGTTCGGTAGTTTTTACCACTTTGTGTTTACTTTTACAGACTATTCGTCATTAAAGTCGTAATATAACTAATTTTATTAAAATAGAAAGAAAGACTCCTAAATTTCTTCAAATTTTAAAAGGCGAATTACCATCAATTTCAACAGTTGAAACGAAACTAGATACACGAGAAACGTCCGAAAATAATCAAAGAAGAGACGATGATGATGATGAGGTTCCTGAATATGTGTTTGAAGGGGAAAGTGTATCTAAAGAAGAATTAGAACAAGTGAAGAATGGAAAAACAGTCGAGGAGATCAAGTATGTTTGTTTTGTTCTCATATTATTTTATTTTGTGTTTTAATTGTTTAGGCTAAGGAATTGAAGGGCTAATGATGTGAATTTAGGAAACTGCGAGAAAGGAAAGTTGATAAAGAAATATCGGACCAAACTACAATATCAAAACAATCTGGAAATATTTCTGAATTAGGAAGTAGAAAACGAAAAGCTGTTTCTACAAAGATTAAAATTACAAAGGAAGAAGAAGAAGAAGAAGAAGGGGATTTAAATGATAAAGGTAAATATATAAAGAAACTGGTTAAGAATGAAAGGAAAAAGAAATCTAAAAAAAATACTGTTCAACTTTCTTTTGAAGATGGAGATGAATAAGAATTTTAATTCTATTATGTTTTGTAATGTAATGTAATGTGTTGTATTGTATATGTAATATTAGGCGGGGAAATATGTGAATTTTAAATACAAACGGCGTTTTGATTTCTTCAATACAATTTCAATTGGAAATAAATATATACTACATAATGCCACCTATTTTCAACAATAAATAAAAGAAATGAATATATTTATTTATTGACACCTTTCTTCTTCTTCCCCTTTGTTTTCTTTTTATCTTTCTTTTTCAATCCCGTAATTCCGGATTTAACAACTTCTGAATATTTCTTCCAAAAGTCGTCTAATTTCTCACTTTCTACAATTGTTGTAATTTTCGTCTTTTTAGATTTATCTGATGATCCATCTGTTGCTCGAAATATTAAACTATGTGTTTGGTTTCCAGTATTTGTTAGTTCTGAAAGATCTGTAGGATTTGGATTATGTTTGCTTTCAACGGGGTCAAAAGGAGTTACTATAACAATTTGATTATATTAGAATTTCCATTCAATCCAATGATACCATATCTAAATAGATAAAAATGATAGTTGGAAAACATACATCTTTTTTGTTGTAAAAAAACTGTTCCAGATTCAGCTTGTTTTTTGAAAAGTATTGTTAATTGAGTAAGAAACTAAATCCATTTCGTTGTTGTTAGTCTTTTTAAATGCACGGTCTATAAATATATTTTAAATACTAACCTCTTCGTTTCCTAGCCTCGACTTTGTTGCCATCTCAGATATAAATGTATATATATGTTTATATATATATATATTAATAATATGCGTTAACACAAGATACTAACAGTTGAAAATGCACTAAAAAGAATAAGCTCATACATGCATTTTAGTTAAAGCTTTAAAGCAATAGTATACGTGAGGAATATGCAGGGGTTTAAACTGATGCGGCGGAAAGATTTTATTTAAACATGATTACTATTTTTTTTTTTGTTGTTTAATAGTTTTGATATATTTGGTTTACTATTAGATAAATATATTTAGATAAAATATACTGCTGATTGATATTGAATATGCCTCGACAATTTAATAAAAATCATAAACTTCCTTCACAAAGAAATACTATAATCAAACGTTCTCCAGTTTCAACAACATCGAATTCAAAAAAGATAAAAAAGCGAAAAGTTGATAATTCTTTTACTTCAGCCAAGTCAAAAGTCGAGTATGATCCACTTTTAAAGCGCGATGAAGATGATATTTTATACTATGCAAAGAAATTAAAAAGTAAATCTGGAAAACTGTCAAAGAGTGGTGATGGTGATGAAGATGATGGACTTGGAAGTATGTATTTCTCATTTTAGCCTGAAAGGTCTAAATGTTAGAATAAATGGATATTTTACTAATCAAATATGGTAATAGGTATCACAGAAGGTCTTGACTTAGATTTTTTAGGTGATATGTTTGGAAATAAGAAAGTGAAAAATTCAAAGAAATCAAATATTCAAGGAAACTCCGAAAATGATGATGAAAGTGAATTTGAAGATGAAGAAATTACTGATGAAGATGACAATGATGATGAAAATGAAGAGGACCAAGATATGGACGAATTCAACGGATTTACTGACGAGGAACAGACTAATTCTTCCTCCAAAGAAGAAGAGGAAGTTATTGCTGAACCCAGAAAACCTCGTGAAAATCCATATTTACCCCCCGTCGCGCCAACTACACAGACCTCAAATTCTCCTACAGCGGGGAAATACGTCCCTCCTTCTTTACGAAAAAAACTCGAGAGTTCATCAACTAGTGAGTCCGATGAACTTCGGGGGTTAAAAAGACAATGCCACGGCTTATTAAATCGACTTTCCGAAGCAAATATTGCGTCTATTGTTTCTGAATTCCAGCAGATTTTTTTAAACAATTCAAGACAAAACGTTACATTAACAATCACATCAATTTTAATAGAAATGACAGGTCAGAAATCTATTTTATATGATAATTTTGTAATTGTTTATGGAGCTTTAGTAGCTTCACTTTATAAACATATTGGTATTGATTTTGGAGCGTATTTCATTCAGACATTAGTAGAAACTTTTGAAAAACATTTAAAAGATTCACAAATGGGTAAAGAATGTTCTAATCTAATGGTTTTATTAAGTCAACTTTATTCTTTCCAAGTCGTTGGTTGTTTGTTAATTTATGACTTTATAAGAGTTTTTCTTGCGGATATTACAGAACTTAACACGGAACTTTTACTTAAACTTATTACAAGTATGTTTTTATTAAATTTATGTGCCTTTCTTAATATAACTAACTGGCGGTTTAGATGCCGGTGCACAATTAAGACATGATGATCCTGCCGCGTTAAAAGATATTATAAATCTCCTTCAAAGTTCAGTCAAGAAGATACCATCTGAAAATCTCAAGTAAGTTTTCACTTGTCATCTTGACATTATCTTATAATACAATAAAATAGACTATTAAATGAATCAAATTACTAACGACAAAATAGCTCGCGAACAAAATTCTTGATCGAAACAGTAACATCATGGAAGAATAATCGATTAAAAAATTCATCTACAGTTACAAGTGAATCAATAACTCGAATGAGAAAGTATTTGGGAAATATCCCCCGCTCAATCGAACCGCTTCGAGTTTCTCTGGATGATATTCATAACGTCGAATCGAGAGGAAAATGGTGGTTAGTAGGTTCAGCATGGTCAGGAGATGGCACGTCTGGGATTAAAATCCGTGATGCTAATATTGCTATTTCAAATGACGACGTTGATTTTTCTGCTGTTAAAGATATTCTAGATACCGCTGAACCAGATTGGTTAACATTAGCTCGTCAACAACGCATGAACACAGACATTCGACGAGCTATTTTCGTGGCGATAATGGGTAGTGAAGATTATATTGATGCGAATGAGCGTTTAATGAGTTTAAAATTAAGACGAGTTCAAGAACGAGAAGTTCCCAGAGTTATCTTACATTGTTGTGGGAATGAAAAGGAATTTAATCCCTTTTACGCTTATGTTTCCGCAGAGTTGTGTAAACAACATTCGATTAAAAAAACATTTCAATTTAGTTTATGGGATTATTTTAAAGAGTTGGATGGGGAATTAGATGAAGATCAACAAAACTCTGACTCTGCCAACGACGACGACGAAGATAAAGAAGAAGATTTACGATTTATAGGAAGAGGAGAAATTGACGACAAAACGCGTCGTCGAAAAACCAAAAACTACGCAAAATTGTACGCGATTTTAATATCCGAATCCAGAATATCTCTTGATATTTTAAAAAATGTCAACTTTTTGACAACTACACCAGAAATGCATGAATTTCTCAAAATCCTGTTTACAATGCTATTTACTCAAATTCGAATTAAATCATCTAGACAAAAAGATCGATTAGCTGGTGAAAAACTTTTAGTTCAACTTGTGGTTAAAATCAAAGACAACAATGTACTTTTAAAAGGCATTGAATATTTTTTAAAGACTAAACTGGAAAGTGAACTGTCAAATAAGAAAAAGAAGAAGGAAAATGAAATTATAAAATGGGGTGTGGCGATTTTTTGCGATTCTATTGAACGTTTGGAACGATCAAAGGAGTTTTAATGTATTTTTTTTTTTCATTATTATTTCTTGTTTTTCTCTGGATTTGTTTTGTGAAATATGTATAGTTTTTTTTCAAATAAAAGTCCTGAAAAACTCCTTGTAATTAGCTTTGCAAAAAGACTTTCATTCTTTCATTCTTTAATTCTTTTCTCATTTAGAATAAAATTGCATAATATAAATATAAAAACATATAAGCACACACAACACACACAAAACAACCTCATATAATAACAAACTAGAATTACAAATATAGAGACTAATCTAGCTCAAAAGAACATACAAAACAAAACATAGAAAAACACGAAGCAAAACGTGAAGCAAAAGAACAAAAACAAAAAAAAACGAAGCATAGACCATGGATTCTGAGAGATACATAATATCACGGTAATACTATCGTAATTGAAGAAAGACTATATTTCGTAATTTATTCCTTTTGGATTTTTTTATATTTTTGGTTTTCCTTGTTGTTGTTAAAGCTATTCAATCATATAATTCAGAGAAAAGCACTCGTGAAATTGATACAACTTCAAACAAATGATGAAAAGAAGAGAGTAACTATATAATTATTCTCTTTTGTTCTCATTTGCAGTTTTCTTGAATCTTTGTATGATTTTTGATTTACAATACTCTTGTATACTTAAAAAGATCCGCCAACCTTTACAAACCCCGCGTATTAGTAAAATTCAAACGAGAAAAATCAAGGTGAATAAGTGAATACATACTTGTTCTTGTACAACTTCAAGGATGTCGCCATCTTGCATTCCGAGCTACAGAGAAGAGCAGAGTTAGGCATTTTCGAGTACTTGCAGATCACGCTTTCTACAGTTATGTTCTATGCGTATTTGAAGTATGACAATGTATCAAATCGTCATATCTCCATAAATACAACACACACAACAAAAACAATCATAGCACAAGGAAAGAGAAAAGAGAAATAAACATACGGCATCGGGAGTATCGGTTTCATTCACCCGTTCACCATCGAACAAGAAACGAACACTTGATCGACTTTTTCCTTGACGATCACAAAAAGTGTCCATAAGTTTCTTTAAAGCGGTTGTTTTTCTGATACGGAAAAAGACTTCATTGTTATTGTCAGTCACTTTAATGTTGAAATGCTCGTTGCTTCCTTGAGCTCCTGCACCGCCTTCTGGTTTAACTGCTGATGAATCTTCGGCCATTTCTTATATTGTATATTATACGTTATATATATATATATGTGTGTGTATATATGTACTGTGTCAATAGCAATTAATATTAACAGACAATGATCGAATTACTATTATATTTGTGTATCAAATATAATTCAGTAAAGAATTGCTTAATACGAGCAAACAAACTAGTTTCTTTCTCACCGTCTCACTAGAATAGACACCTAACCCTATGTCTAATAATCATTAGCAACTGGAATATGTTTATACGACATTATTCATATTCAAGATATAACGAGAAGAGTATTTAAATGTCTATTTTACAGGATTTAGCAAAGTTTGCTAGAGAAGGTATGTATATATATATATGTAATCATAATTGAGGAATAATGACTAATAACTAATGTAGCTCAAAAAAGAGCGGATCTTCAATCAACACAAACAACTTCCTCCTCTTCTTCTTCTCCAACTCTTTTCTCATCCAGGATTTCTGAAGTTGATAAAGTAGATACAAATAGTCGAATTGAAGAACTTCCAGACTCAGACTCAGACTCGAATTCAGAATTAGAGGATTTCAAAAATGCTGAAGAGACAATTCCCGGTCATGAAGAGCATGGAATGAATGAATCTGAACACGAACAAGTAATTGAACAATCAGTTGATGAATCCGAAACTATCAAATTCTCACCAGAAGAAGAAGATTCGTTACTAAAACAAGCTGACGAATTAAAACTTGCCGGAAATACTTTGTTCGCCGAGCATGTTTACGATTCTGCAATTGAGAAATACACCGAAGCTTTGAAAACCTGTCCGTCATATCTTTCTACACCTCGTTCGATCTTATATAGTAATATCTCTGCATGCTATTCAAAGCAAGAAAAATGGAAAGAGTGTGTTGAAAACTGTACCAATTCACTAAAGCTAAATCCGGACTATATAAAACCATTATTAAGAAGAGCTGCAGCTAATGAACAGATTGGTTCATGGGCTTCTTTGCAGTCTTCCATCGATGATTTAAAGCATGCTCAAGAGTTATCTCCATGCAAAGAGAATCTTTCATCTATCAAAAGAATTGAACCGAAAATATCTGAAGCTCAAAAAGCCGAAACTGCAGAAATGATTGGAAAATTAAAGGATTTGGGAAATGGCTTATTGAAACCTTTTGGTTTAAGTACTGATATGTTTAAAATGCAACCTGATGGGAAAGGCGGTTATAGCATGAATTTTTCAAAATGAGTACTTTGATTCTCCAATTTCATTTATAGGCGTTTTTTTTTATTATTTAAAATCATAGTGAATACAATAATTAGTAATATCTAGCAAATATATATAAAAGTAATTCGAATCGATGGATTTCATTCGTTATTCAAATCCAAGTGGTGCATCAACCAACTTCGCAAATTGATCCTACAAAACACAGATCAAATAAATTAGTATCTGCCCAACATAAACGACAAATTTATTCACCTCATACTAAAACCTGTATCCCTACCAAATTAGAAAACTTTCTTTTTCGCTCATCGTCACCGCATTTGATAAATGTAGGTAAAGGCATTTGTTTTAGAATTTCTTGTGCTGCGTATGCGTTTATACCTGCATGTCGTAAAAATCTTTCCCACTATTTCAACATAATTAATACCCGTTATCAACAAAAGAAACTTATAATAAAGAAACTTATAATAAAGAAACTTATAATAAAGAAGCTTATCGATAAAGAAGCTTATCAATAAAGAAAAAGTAAAAAGACAAGAAATAAGAAAAAAGGGGGGGCAAACCGTAGTATCAACCTCAGCTACTCCATTCCCACTACCGCCGAATTTTTTAAAAACATTTAAAAACCATTTCAGAGTATCAAACATTTCATCATCAATCTCATTTTTAACTAAAAATACTCTAATACCCGCCATATTAGCCATGAAATCAGTCAATGCGTTCCAATCATTTTGACTTTTTTCGAGGATCTGTAATGGTGGTAATTGAACTACTACATACAAAGTTTGAACTTTTTGCGATAGTGAACGAGAGTGTTTAATTGCTGATCTGGTACCATCTAATTCTCGTTGTAAAATTAATGGGAACGTGAAATAAATTATCGAAAAAGAAGATGAAACTAGTATATCAGGCTGATCAGATCCATAATCACGTTCAATCATTTTTAAATTTTCTGAAACTGTTGATATCGATTTATATAAATTTCGGTTTAGTGTTAAAAACGAAGTATTGAAAATCACAGTAACAGGAGGTGAAAAATTGAATTTTTCAATTTTCGAAAGACCGTTTGAAATATCGACTTTGGATTTGGAAAGAAGAGATTGGGTATCTTGAATAAAATCCGTTTCAGTATGATTTTCACTGGTATCTGCGTGCTTCAAAAGAGTCGAATTATCAGTCGCTTGAAAAGAGTAGAGGTCAAAGGGAATAAGCGGTAGTGACTTGGACAAAGTGTCCGCTGATATAGCTGTTGTGTTGCGTCGTTTGGAAAGTCGTGATGCAATTAACTCGTCAAGTTCATCTTTATCCATAGATTGATCGTCCTGTTTCACAGAATCGAGCGAATCATCAGAGGAATCAGAAGCATCACTCAAGTCCCAATCAAGCATATGTGATCGATTAATTTTCATAAAATCCGACTGCTCAAAAAGGTCTTTATCAACATAAACATTACTGATCTCAACATTACACACCGCTTCGTCTCCCACAATTGAATCAACAAGTTTATCATGTCTCCCCAGGAATGGATTCCATCTTAATTTATAGTCCTTCCCTTTTGTATTATCCACTCTACATTTCCATTCATAAAGTTTATTTCGAATCTCTTTCATACCAAATAAACCCCTAGAAACTCTTTGTTTCCGTTCTTCTCTTGATTCTAATTTTAATACAATTGGAAGCGGCATTCGTAATTGTAATTCATCCTCTATCAATTGTTCACTTTCAATCGTAGAATTCACAAATTCGACCTGCGAAGCTAACTGTGATGATAAATTCTTATCACGTTCAATTGAAAGAGAGAACGCGTAATTTGTAGGTTTCGAGTCAGATAATAACCTGCATTCGAAATCCCTAGATTGTAATTGACTGTTTGCATTCCTGGATTCTAATAATGGACTAGAAAAATAAGGTAGAGCAGGACATTTTTGAACACTAGAAGGTAGAGAAATTGCGTGTGACATTAGCGATGGTGGCGTACTCAAGCTCTCAGACATTGAAAAACTTGTATGCGGAGAGAGAGTCTCCTCGGCATCAGGAAGCAAAAGACTTGTATCTAATGGAGAATTATTGATAGGAGGATTAGGTAACAGTGGTGACGACATCCAAGTTTTTGAAATTAGCGGGTCATTAGTTTCTTCAATTTTTGATAATTTGTGAGTAAGATATTTCATTTCATCAGCTTTTATTTGAAACCTTTCATCTACTATATAATCATCTAATTGTTTTCTTTTAACTCCGCGAAAGAACTGGACTTCGAGGTCGGAAGTGCGTGATACTCTTGACATGTCGCCCATATAAGCAAATGGAGATACACGTTCAAGGTATAGTTTTAGAGGTGGGTCGTCTCTTTTGAATAGGGTTTCTTCTGATTTGAATTGTTCAATAGCGAACAAATGATGAGCAGGAAGACTGATATAATCAGGTTGTTGCCCATCCAGAACCGGTGTATTGTTGTATAAAGTCAGGATATCTTTGACCAATACACCAACCCCTTTAAATATCCGCAGCTTTTTATCTGCTTCAAGAATCTCCTGTTTGAAATCATGATTACTCCATATATTTGCAGATAAGATAGGAACAGGAACGAGGTGACGCGTGTCGAGTAACGCGTCTAGTAACGCGTCAAAGCGCGAACTATCCTTGTAATCAACAGCCAAACCATGCGCTCTTGCAAACAGCACAATCTCCTTCTCCGCATTTTCCATTTTCAATTAACTTATTCTGATTTGTATGCGGAAATGAGTCAAGCCCGCGTTATGCCTGTTCCGGTGAGAGAGATAGATCGAAGTTTGGAAGAATCACATCAGATGTGAATTGTGATCCTATACGAGATCACAGGTCAAATCACAGACGAAGCCACAGTGCCAAGCCGGAGGAGGGTATATCGCGTATGGCTGCCGGCGGATCTGATTAGAGATTGAGCAAATATGCGCAAATAACCATTCAATAGTAAGTAGTTTTTGATTGCGTTGAGGATCTTTATTTTTAGTTGTGGATAAAGGTGTTTAATTGCTATTTATATGCTGCGTATGATGTGGAAGCAATTTACAAATGACAAATTTCAGTGTCATGTTCTAGATGATCAGATAAGATCGCACCTATTCGAATAAGCCCAAATGCAACATTAATGCTGTTATTACGTGCTGCTTGCCACCAGTTAGTCAGTGGTCAAAAGTACATTCGTCACTTCTCAAAAACATATCAACAAGTAAAAGAATAAAAGTGTTGCTGATCAAAAGTTGCTTTCAATAATAGAGTCAATCAGCCAATGAGGGCACTTGCTGATCCCCGTGTCGCTGCTGCCGAATCAGCTCAGCGACATCCAGCACCTGCCTCATCAGCGCAAGTTGTCTGGCTTACAAAACACTACAGCGAGAGTACTCACATCACAGCTTGTGGAAAGATAATCAAACATAATTGTATTATTGCTTAATACCCTTCCGCAAAAAATAAAAAAAAAATAAAAAAAAACCCCAGAAATGAATAAAAATAAGTAAAAGAAAAAAGATACTCTATCAATTTTCTTCCAAGAAAAGAATTATCCTCCACATACCAAATCAAGACATACCTTTAAAAATAAAAAATGATGAAATAAAGAGAAAATAAAAAAATAAAGAATAAATTTAGAAAATGTAACCCAAAGACTCCCGAGATAATTAATTTTAAACAATCTAATAGCAACATGAATTACTAAACCGTTTACCATCCAAAGTTCTCAGAGTAAAACTCGACGTCAACGCCCTCCCACATAAGCGCCGAGCACGCATTACGCGAGGCGCGGACAAGAGGAGAAGGTCCGCAGACAGCCACGGCGCAGGGAGCTCCGTTGGCAGCACTGATCGAGTCCTTGACGTACTGCTCGATATTGGGACGGCCCTGCTCAGCTGTGACCCAGACCTTGAAGTCGACGTTGTACTTGGGGTCCATATCGACCCACGAGACAAAGTCGCGCTGGGGAATGACCCAGAAGAAGTCAATCTCAACATCGGGCATGGTGCGCGCAAGCTCAACCGCCTCGGGGTACGAATAGGCGACACCTGCGCCACCAGCAAGAAGGATGACCTTGGAGATGCCATCGAACTTAGGGGGAGAACCGTAAGGTCCGTGGAAGGTGACCTTGTGCTCCTGCTCTTCAGCGAGGAAGAGCGTCTTGGAGAAACCGCTGCGGGCACGGATGATCAAGTCAAGCGTGTTGGCAGTAGGAGGAGAGGCAATGGTGAAAGGATGCGCCTGGAAAGGTGCAAGCTTGTGTACGGAGATGTAAACGTACTGACCGGTCTGCCAGTGAATGTCACGGAAGGTCGACTTGAGGTTGAGCTGGAGCTTGACGGTGTTGCCGGACAAGACAGTAGCGGTTCCAACAACGTGCTGGGCATTCTTGTAGCGGTTGAATCTGTCCCAGAGCCAAATGACGGAGGCAGCAATGCAGTAAGGACGGCAGGCAGCATAGTGGAAGTACAAGAGAACGATTCCGGCGACCAAAAACCAAACATGGGCGTAGAGAAAGATCTCGTAGGCTTTGTTACGGGCAGGGGCGAAGGAGGTGATCAAGATGATCAAGAAAGCAAGACCGGGGAGACCACCGCCGACACCGATGCGGGAAGAGCGAGTGACCTGCTCACCAAGGGTGCGTCCGTTGAGGGAGTTGGCGATGATGTGGCCGATGGCAGTAACGCAGACAATACGGCCGGCGTGACGGTGAAGAATGTTGTAACCCTCGTGGGACCAGCCGGTCCACTGGACAAGGAGACCGGTCTTGGATCCTAGCAAGAACATGATGGGGATGTTGACGACGGAAACAAGGCCGAGACGGTTTCCAAAGACCGATGCGGTGTAGAACTCGGCGCGAGTCGCAGTGGAGGCTGCACGGCATTAGTAGGTGCTGGTGTACATGCAGAATAGAGCGCGAGACGGCAGCATAGAGTAGGACTCACGGTAGAAGGTGTAGAAGCAGTTGAGACCGATGAACGCGGCGACAACAAACATGGTTCCGTTGGACTCGAGGTAGCGTCCAGGAGGCTGATAGAGAAGAACGGAGCGGAACTTGCGGTAGAGCAGGGACATGCCCTTCGCGGGGGCGACAGCCTGGCCGGAAAGAAGAGGAGTCTTCTCGCCGAGCTTACGCTTGGAGAAGTGAAGTTTGTAGAAGTAGGCTGCGGTGGCCGCGAGGAAGAAGAAGCCGATGATGGCATTGTAGGTAGGGACGAACGCCCTGGAGAAGGGACGCCCGACAAGAGGCTCAGCCATGGTGAAGATGAGGAGGAGGAGGAGGAGGATGAGGATGAGTGAGGAGGAGGAAAGGAGGAGGAGGAGGAGAAGAAGAAGAAGAAGAAGAAGAAGACGAAGACGAGTTATGTCGTGTTTGCAGCTATCGGGCCGGGCGCATTTCTAATGAGCGGTCGAGACCAGAACCAACTCTCCGCCGCGAATCGACACCGCACGCGTCTGCTTGTTATCGTTCTTATCGCCTGGCCTCTGCCTGGGTCTGTTTGTTTTGTTATTTCTTCATTCTTTGTTCTCTATTTCTTTCTTCTCCTCTTTGTGGCATACGCAATCCACACGCACACACACTCAACACACTCTCACTCTCCGTCTCCGGCCGCGTCTAGAGCGTGCGATGGACGAGAAGGGCGTCCGCCACCGTGCCTGTTACTGTGGCGCCGCCCTTGCTCAGCAGCTCCGGACGCCTTCTGTGACTACTCATGTGCCTGATTATTTCTGTACTGCCGTGTGCTTTACAAACTAGTGCCAGTGCTATTACTCTTTGCCAGATACCATTCCGACTGAGCCTACTCTGCTCCGCTTGCAAGACTTTGGCAAGGCTCCCAGCAAGACCCCCGGTAAAGTCGCATTCTTCCCTCGGAGAAGCCGCTCAGTCTTCAGCTCGGAAGCGTTATTTTGCCTAGTGCGGCCTAGCGTGGATCACCGCTCACAACCTGCGCCCCTCCCCTCACCCCGTGTTCGGGCTGCGCTCACTAATCGCTTATCAGCTCGGATCTGATTAAATACAGGATCACCTGCTTTCTCACTGTCGCGACTGCTGTCGTCTGTATGCTTATTCTCATTCCTTCTGTTTCTTCTATTGTCACTACTGCTGATAAATACCCAGCTGCAATCCTGTTATTTACTCTGTCTCGCGTAGTCTTCATTGCGGCAAAAACGGTGTAGACCGCGTGCGAGCGCAAGGTGCTGCGTACCACCGACATGCACCCGCGCCTTCTCGAACTTGCTCGTATTTCGTACAGCACGGTCGCTTTAATCCCACGCAACTCTAAAGCAAGCATTATCACATTTGTTGCTATTTGTTAAACACTGCCGCCTATTTCATGAGCAGTGGCAGATGCTTTGTGAAACGCGCCAGCGACTTGCACGTATTGAGCGCATAAGTCTAGAACTGATTCCATCGGCACGACGTCATTCTGTGAAGTCCCACCACCCCCTTTGATAATCCACGTAATCTTTCCCCCACTGCCGCCTGACTTTTTACATGGAATATTACACCACCCGTGATTTAACTACTATCCCGCTTCAACAATGCGGTCGTAATCTGCTATTATTGTTCCATTGTCGCGTTACCAGCAGACTCGTACATCTATATTTACTTAAGCATAGTTTCGCTGTATGTAAACTATGATTTTATGCTAACCAATAGTACGTTCACAATACTACATCGAGCTGTGCAATTTATACTGCTAAACCTCTACTCCCCAACCTATTACCCGAAATTTAACGATCCTATCTTAAATGGTTTTTGTTGTAAGTATCCACAATTGGAATGTCGCATAAGTCTAAAGCAATATTGTAAATTAGAAAATCCTGCCGCAGAGTTTCGTGCGGCGCACCTTGCCACCCAAGAGTTGCCCACCTCGAAACTCCCAACTATCCAAAGCCCATAAACCGCAGTTGTATTTTCTGCGCCTGTTACTGGCTTATTCCATTCATATTCGTGACAAAAATCTTAATGGAGAATAGCGAGTATCGAACTGGACTTGAAAATGTTTGTGAAAAGGGTGGTGTACAATCTAGTCCACCTTCAGCGTTGATGGCAAATTCGCCCACTGCGCACTCGCCTTCTTTGAATGGCATTGCTCCGTTGGATGCTAATAGCAAGTCCAAACTTGTGCTTGATAAAGTGGCTTTCGATCCTGCAGAGTATTTTCCTCCTGAGATTTTTACCGAGATCTTAAGCTATATTCCCTTTCCATTTGCCACCTTACTCCTTGAAGTTTCCAAATCGTGGAATCATCGAGTAGCGCAGTATCTCGAGAATAATACTTCAGCGTATAGTTATCTTGACTTTACTACTACTATAACGCCAACAGGATTACGAAATTGTGCACCTGAGTGTTTAACTTCGTTGATATTATCACGACTTATACAGAAATCCAGAGGGAGCGTTCACACGATCCTTCTTCCAAGAAGTTGGTCGTCTGAGCATTATCATGAATTATGGGAACTCACACGAATGTTATTTTGGAGAACTTTGGTAACATATACACAACCGCCTGAAGGAGTCGAGCAAGTCTCTTCAAGACTGTCGAATTTACAAGTACTTTCCCTAAATGTTTGTGCACATACTGTTTTCCAAAGTTGGTCTGCTCAAGTTATTTTGCCTGATGTTTCGATACTGTATAATTTAACAGACCTCTCGGTGCCTGTCGAATCCGCAGCACAGTTAATTCGATTTTTAGCTAGAGGTGGGTTAAGTGCGCCATCTTCCGCATCTTCTTCGGGTACTAGTACACCAAACTCTGATCCCGGGTTATCAACACAGACGACAAATTTGACAGTCTGGTTTCCAAATTTGAAAAGTTTGGAGTTTTATTATGACACTCATCCGCATTTCCATGCTAGAAATATAATTGGGTTCAACTCCTTTTTTCCTTCAATGTCAATCCTTCCCAAACTTGAACAGTTTAGAATTCTTGGTGCAGGAAAAGAGCAGAAAGTTGTTGTGTTACAAAAAGTGCTAAGTAAAATATTGGAAGCCATGCCGATTATTAGAGAAATCCGATGTACTTCATGTTTAATCCTGTCACATCCTATTTCTAGAGACTTGACAAATAATAATCAAAGTCGAACTCCTTTCATACCAGGAAGCAGGAGAAAAAGTAGTATTCGACCAATACGACCATCAAATCCAGTATTCTTCACAGATCGCCAAGAGGACGATTATTTTCTCGACGACGATGATCAAGATGAAAGTTCAGATGAAGATCATGCAGATGATAAAGCAGTCTTAGATTTCCGAAAATATAAAAATTTAAAAGTTTTGGATTTCTCTGATAGTATTATCAATTATTCACCTTTGTTACCTGATGGGATTGAAAACTTGAAACTTGAAAATGCGTGGATTGGGAATAGTTGGGAACAGGATTTACATTTGTAATACATTTGTAATAATGGAATTGATATGAGTTTGTTGTGTTGTTGTTATGCCTTTCCTTTGCTAATTTGGCGTTTTCGTTGTTTTGGAATGACTGAAATTTCTCTCTGAAAGTAAAGCAGACTCGCCCTAATTAATATATACTAATAAAATGAGTATTTAGTTAAACGCTAGAAATTGAGCAGTATCATATTAGATTTTCATATTAGATTTTCATCATTTTCAGGAACTAACAGTTATAGCAGAATCAACAGTAGTTGCCGCGAGAGAACCTTTGATGTAGTTGACGTCGCTGCAGAAATACCACTTGGTATGATTGTCAAACAGTGCAATTTACATATAGGCCACAGCTATTACGCTGTGGAGGTAATTAGGAACTCGAGTGCCAAACCAGCAGAAAATACAATGTATCCACTATCTCTTGACAAAGGGCACGTATAGGGTTTTGCATAGGGTCTGTACTGAAGGAGTTCGTACACGCTCTGTTTAGCGCCATTTACAAAATGCCCAATTCAGAACTAATTGCAAACCTCCCAGTCCAATTTGCATTTGAACGAGGCTGTTCCAGCAAAGCCTTCGCCACTTGCTACTCACGATCAAAATGGTATGCCACTCGAGATCTGGGATAGGCTCAGGTCGTTCCCGCTCTTTGCGGATGCCCCTGACGGCTTTTTGATGGCGATCGCGCGTAAACTGCGTCCCCAGTTCTTCTCTCCGCAGGAGTATATTGTGCGTAATAAATTTTTCTGTTGACTTTGCCTTGGACTATTTTCACTGACAGTTTATAATTAGTTGACCGAGGGTGAAGATGCTAGGGCAATGTATTGGATTGTCCGCGGTGCAGTAGGTGTGACCTCTCGAGACGGCGAATCGATATACGCAGAACTTTCCGCTGGCGCGTTTTTCGGTGAAATTGGCATTCTGTTTGATCGTCCACGTACAGCTTCGATCGTCGCTAGAACTAAATGTATGGTTGTCGTCTTGACGGGAGAAGCTCTGGGAGAAGTGCTTCCTCAGTTTCCAGCCATAGAGCAGGCTATTCGCGAAGAAGCTCAGGAGAGGTTAAATCTATTGGAGAAGAAGAAAGCTGGAGAGAGGAATTCTGCGAGTAATAATAGCAATAACTCATACATACACAGTAATATCGAAGGGAGTAATTTGGCAAATTCGTCTCAAACTGATGATTTACAAATAGAAACTCCTCACTCGCGGGTTGCTATTAGGGATTTACTAAAGGAACTTCCATTATTTGCATCACTGCCGTCGGACACACTTCATACTCTTGCACTTTCAGTCGAACCGCAACGATATTCGCCTTTTGAATTTATAATCCGACAAGATTTACCTGGGCGAGAAATATTTTTCATCGTATCGGGCGAAGTTGAAGTATTAGATGAACGGACGCAGCAGACGATAGCTCGATTAGCAAAAGGTGCACATTTTGGGGAATTCACATTTTTGTCGTTGGCGGAAAATCGAACGGCATCAGTTCGATCGGTGAATATGGTTGATTGTTTAGTTTTAACGAGTACCGCGCTTGAAAACGTTGTTGGAAAATATCCTGAAGTACTACGAGGTATTGAACAAACGGCTAGAGAAAGAATGGCTGCGTCGTCTGTGGCGTCTGTTATTCAAAATAACGAACTGGCTCAGCAAACTGTTAATATGGCGGATAGTGAAGATGCAGATATCGCGGTATTGGATGAAGTAGAAAAACCGCTTGATCCAGATCCGTTTTCGCAAACTACAGATCATCTTGACGCAGTCGGTGAAGACGCGTTATCATTATCTGTACCTATTATTCACGGAGGTGTGTTACTATCTACCGGAACGATGGATAAGTTATCTATTCATTCTAGTTCGAGTTCGTCGTCGTCATCTTCATCAGCTTCAAGTGTGAGCTCATCAAGGGCTGCGAGTCCCAATCTCGAAACGTCAGGAGGACGACGAAAACGCGCGCGCCGCGGCGCTGCAGGCTCTGAAGTTCATGATCGGGAGCATATTCGTCAACATATGGAACGAATGATCACAGTAACAGCAAGCGAGGTTCCAGATGAACCATCGAAACACGATATGATACAGTTAGTATATGAAGCAACTGCTGAGCGATGTGTGGTCGCGCCAGGGGAATTTTTTCCGGATGCTGTCCTTTCTTGTATATTTGGGAGATTATCTTTAAAAGATCTTATGCGATATCAAAGAGTCAGTAAGCATTGGCAGAGTATAATTCGAAGCGACACAAGAATTCTGACGACGTTGGATTTACGGCCGTACAATACGGAAATCTACGACAATTGTATAAAACCCATTGCATCGTTAGTGTCTAGTCGGCCCAAAGTGGTTGATATCTCGAATTGTTTCCATCTCTCCGACGACGGGTTTGCGCATTTGGTTTCCACTATCGGTCGAGATATTCAGTGTTTTAGAATGAAAAGCGTGTGGGAAGTTAGTGGGATGGCGATTATGGAATTGACAGTTCCCGCTATTGCGCGGACACTTGAAGAGGTGGATTTATCTAATTGTCGGAAAGTCGGCGATGCTACGCTGGCTAGAGTTGTCGGCTGGGTTGTACCAGAGTCTGCAGTTAGCGTAGCTGGGGCACCACCACCGGGGACTATTGTCGGATGTCCGAATTTAAAGAGAATAGCATTAAGTTACTGCAAACATATTACAGACAAGAGTATGCATCACTTGGCTATGCACGCGTGTGATCGGCTTGAGTCGTTGGATTTGACACGATGTACGTCAGTCACCGACATTGGATTTGGATATTGGTCACGGCGGTCATTTCCACGACTCAAAAGACTCTGTTTAGCAGATTGTACATTTTTGACAGATAAAGCGATTGTATCGCTAGCAGCCGCCGCGAAGGCTCTTGAAGAGCTTGACTTGTCATTTTGCTGCGCGTTGAGCGACGTGAGCATCGAAGTTCTTTCGTTAGGGTGTCCACTTTTGACGAGTTTGAACCTTGGATTTTGCGGATCTGCAGTTTCGGATGGTAGTTTGCGAGCAGTCGCAAGGCATTTAGTTGAACTGCGAGTATTGAGCGTTCGAGGATGCGTTCGAGTGACGAATGCAGGAGTGGAAGCGATTGGGAATGGGTGTGTTGGACTTGAGACTTTGGATGTCAGTCAATGCCGCAATGTTGATTGTGATGCGAACCCTCTTGCTGGAATGATGGTACGTACTCAGGACGGATCGTATAGTGAATTACGAGCGGGAGGAAGTGGACGGACAAAGACATATGGCTACGGCAGCGGGCTGTGGAAGGGCAAAGTGAGGGTGATTGTTTGAATTTCTTATCTACTCATTCATTTTGTTTATTTATTCTGTATGTTATTGATGGAGGGAGTATTTTGGTATTGCAATGGATTACTTAAAACTAAACTTGGGGAATTTATACATGTGCCGTGGTTTGCGAGCAGACGCGTCTCGGAAGTTGCCGAGTCACTGCAAGACGAGGATTGTGGAGTCATCTGCTACGGTGCATCTGTTGAGAATACAATAACAATAACAATACGAATAAGAAATAAACAAAGAAATGATATTAGAACCAAATGTAAACAATGAAAACAAAAGATTCGATGATTGGAAATATGAAAACAAAATGAAAGTAAAATGAAATATGCACGGAAGTTTCCTATAAAGGTTAAAAGTTAACAAGTTCATTCTTTATCAATTGCTTTTCTCGTGAGTTATCTGTTGTGTTTTTTTTCCAGGCATTTAAGAGTAGGTTAATTCAACTATTTACAACTCAGCTACACCTCAAATATAATTGCATTCAACCTGAAGTTGTTTTGAATATAAGCAGTAATTTAGCTTGCATTGGAATAGTGCGCCACAGTTGAAGCAGGTTGAACAGCAACGGCATAGTCCGCGTATAAACCTCACAGTTATGTCACAGATAAAGCCATAAATAATCTAAAGTAACTTGCACACACGGCTGGTGCCGGGTTCAATTCTAAAAAGCAGATATATATGTTTACATACAATCAAACTGGATATTGTGCAGATATGGACAACATCCCGAGTCCGAAGAAAAGGAAAAGTAGTCGAACCGGACAGGTATGTTTTTACAGCCAATTGTTTTAAAGCGTAATTGGGTGCATTTACTGAGCGCTGAGAAAAGTAGGCTTGCGACAGATGCAAAACCAGAAAGATTAAATGCAACGCGACGACTGGTGCCTGTACACCGTGTACTCTTGCTCGCGTGCCGTGTACAAACACAGATCTTAACTCGAGAAAAGCATTGCCTCGAGGGTATGTTGAGAGTCTCGAAGAACAGGTCGAGAGTCTGAAAGCGCGCGTTGGGGAGCTTGAAAGCGCGGTGTCGACGCTCGCGCCTGGGATTGATATTGGACGACTTCCGCGACCTGATGAACTTGTTGCTATTCGCTCCTCGCCGTCGCAACCGGTGCTGCCGAGTATTGAGAGTCTGACGAGCGCCGCCTTGGACTCGCAGCCGGGGAAGGATAGGACAAATGACGAGAGCAGGTTGCCGGTCGTTGTGGGCGAGCGAATATCTTCACACGATCAGTCAATAGGCGCCTGGGATGAAGCGACACTGTCAAGTATGTTGTCCTTTTTTTTTTCAACTGTTATCTATACGCGGAACAGTCGCTGACAAGGTATTATGTCTAGTCTTTGGAATCCGTCTAGATCTGCACGATCTCGCGCCTAGCAACTTAGCGGGCGTGAATCTTTTCCAACTTCAAGTATCCACACATTATCCTAAAATGGAATTACCTCCATACAGTGAAGCCAAGGTTTACATTGATTCGTATTTAGCAGTTGTTCATCCTGTGATTCCAGTTCTATCGAGATCGTGGTTGCTCAATGAAGTTAATCATATTTATGCTGATGACTTATACTCCCCTACACCACAGACTTGCGTGATTCTCAATATGGTTTTCGCTATAATCACAAGTTCTATTGATCTCTATCAACGAAAGATAGATAAATCTCAAGAAACTTACGTTTCTCACTCACAGACTTTCTATCATCGAACGTTTTCCTATTTTTCCGGCTTACGTCGTGAACCTGATATCTCTTCAGTTCAAGCACTTGTTCTTATACTCTTGTTCTTACGACCTTCACCCCGTCCTCAAGAAGCTTGGGGAATCGGGAGAATGGCAATGTCTTTTGCAATACAACTTGGTCTTCATAGAGAAAATTTACAGTCTATGGGTCCTGTGCAAAGTCTTACGCCTTGTAAAGAGCAGATGCGTAAACGAGTGTTTTATAGTTTATTATCACTTGAATGCGCTACTGCGAATAGACTTGGTCGACCACATGCTATTAGTATTAATCATTATGATACAGAATTACCACTTGCTGTTGACGATGAATATCTTGATGGGCAAACTGATTATTCTAAATTAGAAAGCCCTTGTTCATTTTTACCTGCGCTTACACTGTTTAGTTTAACGAGGATTTCAAGTGATGTTTATTCAACATTCTACGCAATCAAAAAACCACCTGCTGAAGAGTATGAAAGAAAAGTACTTGAATATGAAGCTCAGTTGGCGAAATGGAAAGCAGAATTACCTGAGAGTTTGACGTGGAAACCAGCCGATAGTACTGGTGATTTATCTAATAAACGATATGCTGGAATTATGTGGCTAACTTGTCATGAATTGCATCTATTCATTAGACATCCTTCATGTTCTACTTCTAATAATCCTACATTTAATGGAGTTTCAAGAAATATAAGTGTTAGTATAGCTAGAGAACTACTACACACGATGAATGACCTTATGAAGATAAATCATGTTGAATCGACTTGGTTCAACGTTAGTATTTTATTAACTTCATTGTTTACAATTCTTTATGGAGCGTGGTCAAAGAAAGATACTGGATTAGATGAAATTTCAAGAATTAAAATTGATGTGGAAATTACACTTGCAGTTATAGATGAAATTGCAAAAGCTCTAGGCACTGATCCTAAGAATAATAAAATGCGTCTAGTCGTATCAAGTTTATCTTGTGAAACTATTAAAAAATTAGAAGATCGCTATAGTGAAATGTATTATGCGCAGGTACATTATCAACATCAGCAAAGTCTGCTTCAACAACAGTTACCGCAAGCTCAGCATCCGCACAATTTACAACAATCGCAGCAATACCTGCTTCAACATCCACAGCAAACTACAAGTCAGATGCAGCAATATGCAATCCCTTCAGCCCACTATCCTGATCACTCGCAACAGCAACAGCAACAGCAACAGCAACAGCAGCATGCAGTGATGCCATCCTCAGTAATCCCGACTACAATTCCGCAACCTCCGCCACCAGAGCAAGCACAGTATCAAGTTACAATTCCTCCAAATGCTCAATATATCAATTACCATCCTCCCGCAACATCTGAAGTACAGCCATATCTTTGGCAAACCGCTGTCGCTGTAGCAGCTTCAGCATGGCCATATCCCACACCAAGCACCCAGCAAAATCCTAGTTTACAACAACAACAACAGCAACAAAAACATCATCAGCAACAGCAACAGCAACAGCAGCAACAGCAACAGCAACAGCAACAGCAACAGCAGCAACAGCAACAGCAGCATCAGCATCAGCATCAGCAACAGCAACAGCAACAGCAACAGCAGCAACAGCAACAACAAGAACACCAGCAAACCTCCACAAGCGGCCACATCAACAATCCAGATCTTCGGCGAACTAATAATCCAACATGGCAAGATTACGTATACTCAGAGATGGCAAATATAGAAAAAATACGCCAATTCAAGCAACATGGCCAACAAACTCCTAATCAATCAGGAGTAATAAGTTCAAATCCTGCTGAAAATCCATTAGTTATTGCAGCAACTGTGGCACAAGCTAACGAGCAAGCTCAACAACGAGCGGCGAGAACAAGTCCTGAATTGGGAATTCAGCAACAACAAAATGCATATTCTAACTGATTGTTTGGTTCTTTTTAATGTTTGGGTTTATTCTTCTTTTTAATTTGTTCTTTATGGTTTTTATTTTGTTTTTTCGTACTTTATTAAAGTAAAAGTGCGGGTTTTGGTATATAAGAATAAATACTGGGTGGGTGGGCGTTTTGTTTTTGGTCTTTTCCCTATTTTATTTTTCTTTTCTTTTCTTTGGTTTTAGGATAACGGTTGTTATGAAAAAGAAATGATGTACAAGACGTATGTTCTTATGATTATTCGTTAAATTCACTAAAAACTTATTACAGTACAAAAAACAAGCGATATTTCCCATACACAGACCATACACAGATTTCAAAAACGCAATATAAAAAAATAAATACAATAAAGCAAGGATAATTTATCGAGTTTGTTCACCTTCGACAAATGTCAATGCCTGATCTCTGGTTATTGACGCAATACTAGAGATTTTGTTATTAAACAAAACGCCGTAAAATTTATCCGCCACGTAAATCATTTCATTTCTAAAAGTAGTGCAAATAAATTGTCCACCGCCTTCTTGACCACTAGCAAGTTCTTTGATCATAGAAGCGACAGAGGTACGATATTGAGCGTCAAGGTTTGCGTCAATTTCATCAAAGAGGTAAAAAGGCGCAGGATCACATTGTTGAATTGCGAAAATAAGTGCTAGAGCGCAGAGGGATTTTTGGCCTCCTGATAATTGTTCTATACGTTGCTGTTCGTCGGATTTACTATTAAACGAGACGGAAATTGCAACTCCTATATAATTCTCAACAGAAGCTCTATCTTCGTTTTCGGATTCTGATTCGGCCTCTTCTTCTTCTTGGTCGTTTGGGTTTGAATGAAGATCAGTTCGTCGTTGCATTATTAATCGACCACGGCCTGCTGGTACTAATTTTTCGAAAATTTCTGCAAAACCTTTTGATACTTGTTTGAACGTACGTTCAATAGCTTCGTCTTTATGACGATCTAATACTTCGATTAGTTCTTCAATTGATGATAGGGAAACTTCTAGTTCTTCGCGTCGAATCAGTAATCCATCTCTTTGCTTTGTAAAGCTTGAGTATTGTTCAAAAGCTTTTTTATTAATATGAGAGAATTTTTTTAAATCTTCGGTTATTTTATGAAGACGAGTTAAGACTGATTCTGATTTCATTTTCTCGTATTTATCAAATGCTTCTTCAGGTAAAGCACCTAATTCTCGGATTTTCCGATTTAATTCTTCTTTTCTTTGAATCAAAATTCCTCGTTTTGCCATTGCTCTTTCGAGGTTTTTTTGATCACGCTCGATTGATTTAACATCATCAACTTGTTGACCTTGTAATTTCAAACTCTCGCTTTCACGAGTATTTAATTCACCTTCTAAATCTTCAAGTTCAGTTTCGAGTTGTTCGATTTTTGACGCGTTAATTTCGATATCGGAAATAATCTGAGTTAACGAATCTTCAAGTCCTTGAATATCCTGTGATGCGCTTGAAATATTGTGTTCAAGCATTTCAGTTCGAAGTTGATCTCGTTGCATGTAAAGAACTTGTCTTAGGTCAAGTTCCAAAAGTACTTTTTCTTGCTCAAAATCTGCTCTACGCGTAGATAATTCAGCATCTTGAGCTCGAAGTGTTTGAATCTCAGCCGCTAATCTTGTTAATGTCGCCCTTTCTGCGGTAGATATATTTTTATCAAATTTAGATGATAATTCAGTATTTAACGTTTCTAATTGTGCGTTAAGAGAATTAAGTCTTGATACTGCTTCATCGTACATTTGTTTCTGTCTATTTGTTAGTAACCTCTTCAATTTACTGTAAATTTCTCTAAAACAAAACTTACGGTAGATGCAAGGCCTTCTTGAAGAGAACTTTCATTGGCATTATTACTTCTCAAACTATCTTTAACATCACCCAAACTTCTAATTAACTGTTCCCTTTGTTGATCAAGTTTCGTTAAATTACTAACCGCTTGAGTAACTTCTTGATCAACGATTGAGATTTTTTTAGATACTTCAATTGCATGTAAATGTAAGGTTTCATGAGATTCTCTCCAATAACGGAGATTCTTGACTGCATCAATACGCGAACGTTTAGAATCATGATAACCACCTGTTAAAACACCTTTTTTATTCGCCTGATCTCCTTGTAATGTAATCGCATTAAGACCATGAGTTCGCGCATATTGTGCACTAGCATCAAGGTTCCAGCAGATGATTGTCTTTGAAAAGACTTGCTCTACAGCCTTTGCGTGTTCAGGTTTGTATCTCAGCTTTGCAATTATTGGAATAACTTCATCTGAATCTGGGTAATTGACTGGTTTAGGATGAATTCGATTAAGTGGCATGAACGTGACTCTTCCGAGTCGTTCTCGCGTTAATGTATCCATAAGAATTGAAGCAGTTGCATCTGTATCCACAACCACATGAAATAAACTCGTACCACCTGTAACTTCAACCGCAGTTTTATACTTATCATCAACTTCGAAAAGCTCACAGAGCGGACCATACACACCGGTTAAATTCATTGATTTAGTGATCTGTCGAACTGCCTGAAGACCTTGACTTGTGGCTCTATCCATTGTTTTTGAAAATGCTCTTTCGGCGTTATCGAGTTCAATCCTGGCTCCATCAGAAGCTTGTTTAGCTTTTGAGTCATCGCGCCAAAGTTCTTTTCGTTTATTTAAAAGTTGGTCACGAAGTTTTCTCTGCTCGGTTTGTTGGGTTTGGATTTCATCTAAGCGGTCTTGTGAGGATTCAAGTTTTTCTCTAGCTTGTGCGATTCCAGATCGAACATTTTCAAGTTGCAAAGATAAATCGCGCAGTTGAGATTCAACTTCATCACGAATAATTTCTCGCTGAGTAATTGTTTGCTTGATATCTGCAATTTCAGTTCTTATCCACTTATCCCGATCTTGTTTTGAAGAAAACTGAGCATTACGACCTTGCTTTGCGTAAAGTCTTTGCTGCGCTTCATCAGCTTGAGAAAGTTGGTTTTTAACCTCAATCTCTTGTGCTAACGCAGCTTCAAATTCAGGAGTGACTTTTTGTAAACGAGCTTCGCTAGTAGCGATTTTAGATAGCACGGATTGAAAATCAGCGGTTCTCTTGGCAGTCGCGCGAGTTGAATCTTCTTGATTATCATTAGCATCTTTAAGTTGAAGTTCTAGCTGTGCTTGTAAACGCATTAAATCTGTGCGTTCTTCTTCGAGCTGTGAATGGTCTGATTTAATTAATGACATTCGTTGTTTTAAATTCGTAATTTCACTCTCTAAATTCTGAATCGCTTGATCTCGCTGTGCAAATAATCCCATACGATCATTATTAATCGTCGAATTGCGTATGCGGTCTTCCTCAAGCTGCTCAAGATGAACATTAATCTCAGTTAACTCACGGTCTTGGAGTGTATATTCAAGACACCGACGTTCACGATCTTTTTCTTGGTATTCACGTAATTCATCCTTTTCGGCATCAAGCTCGCCCAAGCGATCGTCAAGAAACTGCAAAAGCTCGTCAATTTCCTTACGACGGGCAGATGAGTCTGCAATAACTTTTAACGACTCAGTGCGACGCGTCTCATAAACCTGAGTACCCGCAACTTCCTTTAACAACTGTAAACGCTCGGAATCTTTGGCATTTGTAAGAGCAGTGATACGGCCTTGTGGTACGATATAATAGGGATTTGCACGTGAGAAACCAGCGGATTCAAGAAGATTGTTGACATCTGATTTACTGGCACTTCTACGATCGAGTGAGTATTCATCCTTTTTCAGACCGATTGTTCTGCGAAGTGCTACTTCAGGGTGTCCGGTCTGGTTTTGGAATTAGCTATGATTTGGGGTAATTAAAAGGGGGAAAAACAACTCACGGGAAATCGGTTATCGGAATTGTCAAAGATAATCTCAACGTAGGCACTCATAACAGCTGTGCCAGAACCCTCATGAAGTAAAGCTTGACGCTCTTCACGCGACATGTGTGTATACGCATCACTCAACACAAATCGAATAGCTAGAAACAAATCAAACATCATCAAAACTGATACCCAGCACACAAACGCCCCCTCCTCCCCAATCTACTTACCAGCGAAAAAATTACTCTTTCCAGATCCATTTCGACCAACTAATGAACAGGATGATTAGAAGCTTTCTTTCATAAGGCGGAATATGAAACCCAACTCACCAATAACATTATGCCCAGGACTGAACGGATCCGTGACTGTTTGGTCTTTATAAGACTTGAAGCCTTGAATTACAAGCTGCAAAGTAGATTGATATTAGTCTCGAATCGAAAAGAGCAAAAAATAGAATTTAAAGGGAGACGCGCCTGTTTAATATGCATCGCGAGCTGTTCCGCGCGAAACGAGCTTTACGAATGACAGAAAATCCAGCTAACTGTAGAGAATTAAAGAAATAACAAGTTACCACAGGTCTCACGAAGTCCCGGCAAAAGTTGCGGTGAAAGGCGCGAGTCAATGACAGTGTTGTGTTTACAAGACAAAGAGAGCGGGCGAGGAGACACGCAGTAACGCGTCAAGCTGTCTTCTCAGACTTTTCCACGCAGTTTTCGCGTTTGGTGCATATCTGGAGCAGAGTAATCGTGCATCCGCGCTTCAGGGTCTCGGAGAAGCCAAGAACAGTTACCCGGAGACCGCCGGCGACTCACCATCTTTAATCGATAAGTTAAAGTTCAGATATTAGAAAAGCATTGTCCCCGGGCATTTCCTCTGCTTTTTTTTTTTTTGCTTCCTTTTCGACAGGCAATTTTTACTGCTTGTCTAAAGAGAACAAAAAACAGAATCAATTACATAAATGGCACCATTATCACTTTCTTCGGCTCTGCCAATGGCTTTTGCGCTGCCTGAAGGTCGCACCGCCCTTGTCGTTATCGATATGCAGAAGGATTTCCTGCTTAAGGGCGGCTACGGTTTTTTGCAATGTCCGTCTGAAGATATCTTTGAAAAGGTTTCCTCCGTCATTGAACCGACTGCAAAGGCAATTGCTGCTGCTAGAAAGCTTGGTTTTCATGTAATCCATACTCGCGAGGGACACGTCGAGGATCTCTCGGATTGTCCTCCTACTAAGCGCATGCGACAGCAGATGACCAATCCTGAAAGACATAAGCTCGTTATTGGAACTGACGGTCCTATGGGCCGTCTTCTTGTTCGTGGATCGAATGGTCATGATATTGTGGACGCTTTGAAGCCGTTGAAGGATGAACCTGTTCTTGATAAGCCGGGAAAGGGATCGTTTTACAATACCGATTTCCATCAAATGCTCGTCAGTCGCGGAATTACCCATATTCTTCTTTCTGGTGTCACTACCGAGTACGCAATTCCCACGTCTCTATGTACAGTTGGCTTTGAACTTTTACTGACTCTGGATTACAGATGTTGCGTTGCTACCACGTTCCGCGAAGCTAACGATCATGGATTTGAAACCTGCGTTCTCACAGATTGCACAAGTGGATTCGACAACGAAATTGTCCAAGCCTCGATAAAGCATTTCTCCGCGTTTGATGGTCTGCTGGGATATTCTTGCTCTTCTAAGCCTTTATTAGATCTCGCTGCAACCGTTACTGTTCCTCAATCCGTCGCAACCGAGTTTGATATCTCAATTTCTTCACTTCGCGTGGCTTATCGTTCTGGAAAACTTGTTCCTACTAAAGTCATTGACTACATTTACGAACAGATTTTAAAGTCCGACGTAACCTCAGTTTTCAAGACTGTGGTTGAGAAATCTGAGGCGTTGAAAACTCTTCCTGAAGCTGGCGTTGAAGCTAGCTTTGCTGATATGCCGTATTTTTATGGTATCCCATTTACTGTTAGCGAGAACTTTGATATTGAGAAATCAAGCCTGGTCAAGGGGCTTATTGCTTCTGGTGCAATTTTAATCGGTACTACGAAAATTGAAGCATCGGGAGCTGGTTTATTGGCGACTGCTGAAGTCTCTTGTGAGTTCAGCGCCGAATACGCTGCTGGAGGTTATAGTTTTGGATCTGCTCTTGCGATTGCAAAGGGCCTTGGTTCTTTCTCGCTTGCTCTTGATACTGATGGATCTGCTCGCATTCCAGCTGCATTCAATGGAGTTGTCGGATATAATGTTACAAAGGGACTTTTGCCTTCTGATAACATTGCTAAATTTGCACCTTCGATTGATTCGATTTCAATCATTGCTACTACCGTTCACGATGCTCGTGTGGTTTTCGCAGAGATGAGACACCAGGATATAACAAATCCTGAGTCTGTACTTGATAGTTCGATTCCTATTAAATCCATTGATTTCCGTGGACCAAGAGAGGGTGGATTTAGATTCGCTGTGCCGCAAGATCTTTCAATTGTTTCGGATGATTACAAAATCGCTTTCACAGCTTTAATAGAAAAGGCAAAGAGTCTTGGGGGTACTCTTGTCCCTATGGATTTTACTGCGATTGAAAAAGCAACGGAGATTGCTTCTTCGATAATTGACACGGAGCGCATTGCTTTCGGAGCAAAGACTCCAGAATGCTCTGTTATTAGCAAACTTCACGATGCATCGGCCGCGTCTGCATCTTCTCTTTCAGCAGTTAAAGTCATGCAAGATCTGGCTGCTTTACGAGCCCTTAAAACTGAGGTTTACCTTAAATTTGAAGGGGCCGCTGGTGTTGATGTCTTTTTGTTGCCTACAGCACCTTATCAACCGCTAGCCAACGCAGTCACTGCAGATCCTGTGACTGTTAATGGCGAGTTGGGTACCTTCACTAAACTCTCTAATGTTTTCCAGATGTGCGCTGTGAGTGTAAAGGCAGGAGAGATTGGACCTTTGAAATTGCCATTTGGAGGAATGTTTGTTGCACCTATGGGTATGGATGGCCGGATGTTGGATATTGCCGAGTTATTCGCGTAGAAATGACGTTTATTTTAAATACGTTTTCGTCTATATGGTTTGGTTTTTCTTTGTACAATGAAATGTATGCTCTTTATGCAATAATAATGTAAATCGTCCCATTACAAAATATATACCCGTACAAATTATACGGAAATCTATCAAAATATCTTACATCCATCCTCACGCGCGACATGACTCAATTTTCATTAGCCTTAATCAGTAGCAGTAGCTAATAACTCCGCACCAGAAGCAGCGCCAGCCTGAACCTGAGCAAGACCACCTAAAGCTCGCAAGATTCGATTAAGTTCATTGACTTTACGAGTCCGTAGTCTCAAGCAAGCTCCTGAAACGGGGTCAAAAGTTTTCACTGCTAATGTTCCTCTTTTAGTGGCTTTGTTTGTATTGTAGGAATATGAAATTTTTGTCTAGATATTGGAGCATTAGAGATACGTTGGATTGAAAATAGAAAGGTACGAAGAGAACATACGGTCGTCGGACGAGCTTGCAGTAATAGCGTCGATTGTTGAATGAACACAGTCGCGGAAGATGTAGCTGGCATTTTGCACTTTAATTGAATGCAGATTTCCTAATTAAAAATAGTTACTGATATCGAGGATTTAAACTAGACTGCTTCCTTCAATTACTATCTCGAGACAGGTTTTATTTATTCACACAACGGGCAAATTATTTGGATATGCCCTAACCCAATTATAGTAGAAGAAAAATCCCAAATGGCACAAAAGATAATCATGAACAAGAGCTTGAGTAGAAACGAGATATTGGAATGAGTTTGGCTTTCAAGTCAAGTTATAAGGCTACCTTTTATTTTCGATCAGTTAAAAGTGTTTGCGCTTTATCAGGTAGCCAGTCGACGAGTAATTTGTGCAGTAAGAGTTTTCGGCGGGAATTTCATAATAACTGCTCGAGTTCATATTCAACGAAGTCAAAAGAGATAACTGAGAGAAAAGTAGTTTTATTACATTATGGGACAAAGGAGCGAAGATTTAGAGATTTAGTATCGTTTAAAATGCTCAACCAGCGAGAGTTTACTGTCGTGAGAAAGCCGAGTAAAAGGGACATGCATTCTACGGCAGTTGTATCATTTGCAGCGTCTCTTGCTCTTGGTATATCTACTAGTGATGAGGTTGCACCCAAGAAAAGATGGTCGCGTCGAAAGAGAGCTGCATCAAAAAGTCAACATTCAAAGTCCTTTTCAACAAATTATTCACCTTCAAAACAGACGAAATCAGCAGTAGCTCAACATGCAGAAGTGCAATTCACTGTTGTTGCTGAGTCTATAGTCCCAATGACACCGAACCCGGAACTTACTCCGAAAGAAAGGGAAAAGCTAATTGAACGACAGAAGCAACTTTTGAACGAAGAAAAACAACGCATAGCACGGGAAGCAAGAGCCCTCGAACGAGCAAGGTTACGGCAAATGGCCAGAGAGGCGCAAGTAAACCAAGCAAATCAATACGTCACTGAAAAGGAAAAGCTGATAGTCTGTATTGATGTTGAAATGTGGGAAAGAGATAATTCAAAGATTACAGAGGTAGGAGTGGCTACTTGGGATTTATCGATAAACAACTCTGCATCGTCTAAAATCCATTCCGTCAGCCATTTTCGAATACAAGAAAATTTACGGTTTAGAAACAAGAGATATGTGCCAGATAACAGTGAAAAGTTTTTATTTGGAAAATCAGAAATACTCACCCTTCAAAATTGTGCAGAGAGCGTTTCTGAATTTATCGCCTTGAACGCTGATAGAGTTATCTTGCTCGGTCATCAAGTTTCCGGTGACTTGAAAATGCTGAGAGGAATTGGCGTGGAAATACCCAACGATATTCAGATCTTAGATACTTTGGATCTGTGGAGAGCTATAAAGGGTGACCAGGGAAAAGGAAGTTTAGAGTATATATTAAAGGAACTTGAAATTAAGCATCAAGCGCTTCATAATGCGGCTAATGATGCATGTTTTACTTTAAAAGTATTTCAGAGATTGCACGGAATTTGAAAAGAAAACAAGTTGGCAAAGAAAGTGGTTTAAAAATGTTTGTACATTTAGATTTTGGTATATAGAAATAGCCATGTAAATTTTGAATCATCCAACAGGTGTTGAGCCTTTATATGAACATCAAACATGCATGATATTTAAAGCCCTAAATCTGCTGAACTTTAGATATGAAAGACTCGGAGGGTTTTAAAAGTAATCCGAATCAAGATTCCATATATCTATAAATCACAGATCTCCTACTGAATTACTATTCAAATTAGTTAGACTCTTTTATAATATACATAATGGTTTTTGGATTCGGAGGAAGCAGTGACAGCGCACCAGCAGGCGAACCGTCGGCAGTTCAGATTAAGGAGAATTTGCAGAAGCAGATTTCGACGGAACTCCAGACAAACCAAGCTGCTCAGCTTATGAATGTCAGTGATTTTTACTTGATCAGGCCTTTTGAATGACTGCTTTAGAAGTAATAAGGCGATTTAATTTGAGTATTAGTGCTGACGTGATTTATTTAGCAAATGACGAAAAGTTGCTATAACATTTGTTTCACTCAACCTGGAGCTGTTTTGACCTCTGTTGACAGAGTACGTTATTTTATTGCTGATACATGTTGGAATTAGTTCAAATTAACTGATAGTGAATTAGGATTGTGTTTCACGATGCAGTGGAAAATTCTTCGAGGCATTTGATATCGTAACTAGAGAGTATGTTGCTCGGGTTCAAAATCAAAGACCTCAGATATAGGTTGAGTTGTCGAGATAGTTTGGAAGTTTATGAACGATTTGACAAGAATTGTTCTGGTTTGATTTTGTATATAGTATGAGAATAATAGTTGTATGTTGGACTATAATGCAAATAAGTCGAATATCATGTTTTGGGATTTGTTTACGATCTTGCGGAGCGCACAAAGCGCGTAATACTGTAATCATTTGCTACATAATTGATTTATATCAAGTAATACGAAATGTCAAATTGAAAACACTTTTATAGTATAATAAATGCAAGCTGAATATAGCCGATAAAGAACATAGTCGAGAGCGTGACTTAAGTCGCCGCACCATCGCCAAAAGCCTTCATTTGCATCCACAAAATCCTCAGCGCAACAGCAATGTCTCCATACACAATTTCTACTCCTATTTTTGCGATTCAGTCCTCTTTTCATGAGGTTATTGCGGATGTGCAAGCAGCAGTGACGCAAAAAGATCAGTTTTGGGTGTCGATTACTCGCATTGGTGGAACGACAAAGTATGCAAATGTCGATGTTTATCGGATTGGTGGGACGATTGAATTGCGAGGGTTAGAAGGGATCGAAGTGCTTGACTATAGTGATAAGGTGATTATTTGAAAGTGATTTAGTAACATTCCGCTGTTGCTGACTGGGTTGCAGACGATTCGGATTTCTTGTAAAGAAATGGGAGTTGAAAGTGTCGAATTTCGAGTCCCTGATTCGGTGATTCATGTAAAGTCCAGTGAGTAGTATTCATTTTTACGAGGTTCTGAATATGAACTAACGGTAATACCAGGTATTGAATCATTTGATATTTCGCCTTTGGCAAGTTTATACGTAACGGGATCACCTTCAGGGTCTATGACGCTCTCTACTCTCAGCACATCATATGATGGCAGCAAAACCCCCACATCTTCGGCAGAGCTGACAAGGACTTTGGAAGGGCATCTGACGTACGTGAGCTGCGTAAAATTCTTTCCTTCTGGCCAGGTGCTGTTGAGTGGTGGTGGGGATATGCAGATCAAGTTGTGGAACGTGGCGGATGGGTCTTGCGCTAGGACATTTGTGGGACATAAAGGAGCAATTGTCGACTTTGGTATGATTGGTCGGGGCAGGAACTTTCTGTGTGAGTAGTCAATTGTTCAATCATGAGATTTGAATACTGACTGATTTATAAGCTGCGGCAAGAGACGGCACAGTCAAGATGTGGTGAGTGATCAGTTAAATTATACATTTACACTAACAGCGTACTAACGACATCAAGGGAGTGCGCGAGTGGAAAAGAGCTGTATTCGTTCACACATCCCACAGCAGGAGCTATTCCGACTAGCATTGCAGTGGCTGTTCGTCAAGACAGCGTAGCGCGCGATAATGAAAGCCAGCTCGAGTTTGAGACTAGCGACAAGATGGCCGTTGTCGGCTACGACAATGGGGATTTGCTGTTTTTTGGTTTGTCTACGAAAGATGTGTTGCATGTGGTGCATGCGTCTGCGGACGTGGCAGAAGACGAGGCTGCTGTGGTGCAGATTGTTGCTGGCGGCGGAGGGGAGGATTCTCGACTCGACGTCGCGCGAAGACACATCATCGAGACGTGGGATCTACGGCAGCAAACACTAGCAGGACCGCGACAACGCGTGCGCAGTGCCGGGGAAATGGCCGGTCTTGCTGTTCTGGCCGACGGCGGGCTTGTGCGGGCGACGCGAAGCGGTGCGTGCGAGGTGCTGGACAGCGATGCGCGTGTGCTGTGGTGCGCAGCTGGGACTGACGAAGGGGAGAGCGCGTGTATTGTTGCAAGGGCGGGACGCGTTTACGTGTGTGGGCGAGACGCGGTGCGCGTGTACGGGTAAACAAAAGGACAAGAGGACCCTGAAGACAGCACGTCAGATTCGCCGAAGCCGGGCTAATGCAGGAACCGCGCGCACGTGGGCGGCGGTACCTAACTAGGTTTTAGTAGTGCGCTTATGGCATAACTGGCTGCATGTTTTAGTGCACAACTGAGCCCCTATATCGAGGCTTTTTGGGGGGTCAGGGTTGGCGATGGCCCAGGTCGGTTTCGCCGCCGGAAGTCGTGATTTGAGCTCGTTCAGGCCCTCGTTGTTTGTTTATTGATTGTTTGCTGTTTGGTGGTGCTTTATTAATTTGTTTCTGTTTTGCTTTTCCGGCGCGTCCTGCTTGTTTTCCGGTGTGCGCGCGTGTCTACTCTCAGTTCGCGTCTCGTCCGCGCGTTGTCGTTTCCATCGCCGTCCAGACTGGTCTTGCGAAGGTCTCCTCTTCCGGCTTCTTCTCACTCAGTTTTCCATCGTTGATGCCTGGCTTTTGACCAGTGCAAAAAAGGCTCAGCCGTCCACTCCTTTATTGTTTGCTACTGTCTTAATCCTGCCACTCCTTTTTGCCCTGTGTTGTTTGTGCTGCCAGCTGCTTCTCGATATCGCAGCATCTTCTCGCCAACGCCAACGCCAACACTTTTTACTCTTTTATCGCTTTTGCACTTGGCCACATTTTCTCTACCTCTGTGTTTCTCTTCTATTACTACAGCATCTCACGCGATGGATCTCGACATTGACATCAACACAATGCCGCCGTCGCCGTCCGTCGAACAGGTCTTTCAGGAGTTCACCGTAGCGCCTGACGACTCCGCCACCCTCTCACCCGCTTCCTCCGCCGAATCTCCCGGCGCAGACACTCCTCTACTTTTCTCTGCGCACGATGTATTGCAGCAGTCAGTGTCGTCTTCCTCGGCCCAGCTGGCGCCGCCCGCTGCGCGCCGACCGCTCGTCCGTAAATCTACACTCACGCAGCAGCAGAAGAACCACAAGCGCCAGCGCGCGACCGCCGAGCAGTTGCTCATTCTCGAAAATGAATTCGCGCTCAACCCGGCGCCAAATGGAAAAACGCGACAGCGTATCGCGGACCAGATAAACATGACTGAGCGCTCGGTCCAGATATGGTTCCAAAACAGGTGAGGATTGCTGCTGTTTCTGTGTGAAAAGTAAAACAAGTACTGACAGGTAGTTTGGTAGACGCGCAAAGATAAAATCACTTGCAAAGAAATCGATCGAGACTGGTGAAGAAAGTGACCTTATTCCCGAATCTATGAAACAGTACCTTGCACAATCCTCAGGTCCCGGCACCACGACATCGTCCGCGTTCTTTGCGCGTGCGTTTGGAGTAGGAAGTAATCGAGCTGCACTAGCTCGTTCAGCTTCGTTTTCAAATATGAGCGATCGATCGTTTATTATGCCGAATAGCGGTGGGATGTTGCTGACGCCGTCTGAAATGGCGAATAAAACGCTAGTCAATAGGTTCTCTTGTAGAGCTCTTACGATTGGGTCCTGGAGGCGAGTAGGGTGTACGGCTATGGATCTTGTGGTGTTTTATTCACCTTCACAGAGTAGGTTTACTTATTATATTAACAACGATTCGATTGGATTCAAAATTGAGTATCCATTTTCGGCTGTAAAACACATTTACGTGCAAGCTCATCCGGCCGAAGCCGAGTCTAGTGATGAACCCGAGAATAAAGTTGACATGGGCGATGTTACAGTTGTTCTTGCTCAAGCACCGCAGTTTTTCATGGAATCTGCGAATATGAGTGACGGATGGTTTGAAACCGACGATTTCACAGAAGATCAACAAGCATCTAAAGTAATGGAACATCGATTGACGGGACCGGTTAAAGTTCTCGAACAGCAATTAGCTGAGTTGCTTCGAGGACGGACAGAAAGTTTACAACATGCGGCTACGGCGGCATCTGACATTGCAGCTACGCGAGGTTATAGGAGTTCAAGTGCGTCGTCAGTTAGTACGACTTCTAGCTCGACTACAAAGATGATGAATAATAATATGTCGTTTACGTCGTCGTCACCAGTGTCGCCGTTGGTGGCTGGTAGTGTTGACGGTAATAGTACACCTACTGCAAGTGGGCATTTTCCATCTGCTCCATTTCCTTCACAAGCTGCAGTTGCGGGGAATAACCCATTTGGATTTTCGTCTCAGTATGCTCCGAGTGGGTTTTTGGCACCGGGAAGTGCAACAAACAAGCCAGTCAGTCACCGGCGAACTCGAAGTCGGTCTGTACCTGCCGTTATTGATTTTTCATATATGAATCCTGTGAATCATATGAATACTGGATTTTCTTATGCGGGGGGGAATATTGATATGGCAGCGGCTGCGGTTGCAGCTGGAATGGGTCCTATGTTATCCCAACCTACGCCGCCACCACCACCTACACAGTTAGGTATGGGTCGTATGCCGGTACATGGTCAGCATAACGTTAGTACGCCATCACCGTCGGCACAAGTTGGGAATGGGCCGCTGAGGATTGATACATCTACGCCTACGACGCCTTATATTGACCCTTATTCGTACGCTGCTTTACTATCGGGCGGAGTGCCGGCAGAGTCGTATTCGGATCTAATGCCAGGTGCTACAGGAGATCTCGGACCCGGACTGAATCCGTATGGAGTAGGGGAAATCTGGAGTGTACCTCAATCGGTTGAGACGGAAGAGATTGGAATTCAGTCAGATATAGGAGCCGTTGATACGCCTATAGCGGGTGAGACGGAAATGTTTGAGACTGACTTTGTAAAGCCAGATTTTGGAAGTCAAGTTGGTGGAGACGAATTGCTGAATATAAGAATGTTGGGTATTAATGGCGATGTTTGACGGCTTTTGTATCTCTATATTCTAATATTTTTGTGTTTTTTTTTTTTTTTTTTGTAATTTAGAACATTACAAGAGAGTACAAAAGAGAAACTAAGAGACGGAGTTGAAAAAATGAAATTGATGAAGATGAATGAAGGTTGGTGTTTGGATTTGTTTTGTTTATTTTGTTATTCTTATTCTTTGCAATAGTTTCAGTATGTGATTTGAGTGTTTTTTGTTTATATGTTTGTAAAAAAAGCAATGTATTTCTATTTTTTTTATTAATGGCTTTAGTTTTTGTCAGTGTTTGTTTGTTTGTTTGTTTTGAGATGGATGGGTTTCATGATACGATAGTGTGATACTTTGAAAGATTTATGGTTGTATGATTTTTATTATTACTTGAATTAGTTTATGATTTATATATATATATATATATACAAGTATTTTACACTTTTCACCACGCGTCTGAAGGCGGCAAAGGCTCATTATTTGCAGGATTAACGGGTAATATTGGTTTTACACCGCGACTATCGAGTTGCTTGATCAATTTCTTCTCAAACGCGACTATTTTCGAAGTACTTTTTTGAACGCCATCTTCAACCCAGAGCGCCCAAGCACCAATTTGATTTGCGAGAAATACGTCGGTGAAGATGCGGTCTCCGATAACAGCGACGTGGTGCGGAAGAGTAACGCCAGTTGATTCGTCTTCGAATAAGGCCATGAAGACGTTCTTCGCTACCGATTCATGTGGTTTGTAGTGCAGATGCTCGTGAACGTGGAGACCTGTCGCTTTCTCAGTCTCCAGTTTGAGACGGAGCGTAATTCCCAGAGCGTGTCGCACTTCGTGAAGAAATGCGCCGGCGGTATTGGACACTATGACGATCTTTGAACCGGGGAATTGTCTGCGTAGATTTGCTATTGCTTTTGTGTTGTCGCGGTGTATTTCCATTTTATCCGTCTCTGCAAAGCAATTGTCCTTGTCGAGAATAACAGCGCGAATGTCCGCGTGCTTCGGAAACAACGAGCGGAAATCCTCTGGAATATCGCAGAATCTCTTGACGCGAGCGTGCGGAAGTGCTCTTTCTGGTGAAGAAGCCAGCGTAATAACCTGATATAAGGCATCTCTTCGATCCGTATATCTCATATAAGCCCACCGAGCACGGAAATGCTGCTCCCAGAGCCAGCTTGACACCGGCCCTGTTAATTCACGGACTTTTGCTATTAAACTCCTCATTGTTTGTATTCTTTTATGCTTGACATTTGTTATCCTGAACTTGTTTGATATCAGAACGAAAACTCATTTGAGAGTAGAGCACGTGATTGTTTACACGTGATTGTTTACACGTGATTGTTTACACGTGATTTGAGAGTGCGGCGACGCGTGGCCGAGTGCGCAGCAGAAGAAAGAGTTAAAGAAAGGCAACAGATTTGTAGTTTTAAAGAGCAGTATTTCATGATTTATTTTCTTTTTATTCATGATTTGATTTGAACGGAATGATTGTTTGAATTGTCTGAATTGAGAATTTGAATTGAGGAACAAGAGAAAAAGAAAGGAAATTGATAGTTTTGCAGAGAGATATTTGCAAAAGTGTTGGTTTGTAGTTTACGTATTCTCAACTTTGATAAATCATCTCTGATTACTTCCTTTTATTTCTATTAAATTGTCTTGTCAAGTTGTACATTATTTACAATGAAACTGTTGTCGCTGCTTACTTCTGCTGCTGCTGTTGCTGTCTTCTCGGGTCTTGTGGCTGCAAATAATGCGCTGATTGTACGTTGTTATTTGATATATTCCACCGTCTGCTTATACTGACCTGTAAACTTATAGACTGATGAAACTGCCGGACGTCAGCAGTGTTCGGGAATGTATGGTCGTCGAGATTGGGGAGGAAAAGAGGATCCTTATATTAATGGTAAGCCATTTGTCTACAATACACACATGCATACATTAATGCTAACAAATGCCAGTTCAACTTGGACGTCCGAAATCAGACAATTCTGTAGAGGATTTCGGCATTGTTTCCGTCGTGATATTTGAATGGGAAGATGTTGATCTCATCGGCATTGATTCTGGAAATTCACAAATCCCTACTGCATATGTTTGTAATGACGAGAATATTGAAAGTGGCCTCTGTACTAAAGATCATTACGGAGAGTTCCTACTCCGCGATGCAGATGAGAATAATACTGTTAAATCAGTCATCACAAAAGCTGTTAAAATTAACCCCGACGGAACTTCGGATCCTATTACTTATCAAGTTCATCGAACTGGTTTCTACTGCGTTGGAACATATGGACTTACAACTGACCAAAGCGGAGGTTATGAAGGAATTGTTACTTTTCAAAATGCGTTTGGGAAACTCCCTGCTTCGCAAGTTGCCAAACTCCCTTTTTACGGTGCTATGGCAATCGCGTACACTGTGGTACTTGCATTTTGGATGTTTCTTTATGTGCAATATCGTTCTGATATTCTCGCTGTGCAAAATTATATTACGGCCTGTGCTGTCTTTCTTGCTATTGAAATGGTTATTGTTTGGGGATATTATGATGTCATTAACTCTAAGGGATACACTGTGTTTTCTAGAGTATATATGGTTTTCGTTGCAATCCTTAATGCATTCCGAAATGCATTCACTTTCTTTTTACTATTGATTGTGTGTATGGGATATGGAGTTGTCAAACCAACCCTTGGGTCGTCAATGTTGAAATGCAGAATCTTAGCTGGATTGCATTTTATATTTGGAATTCTTTACGCAGTTGCTACTTTCCTTGTAACTCCAGATACAGCCGGTCCATTAATTCTACTAGCGATAATGCCGTTAGCAGCTAGCATGACTATGTTTTATTTATGGATTTTATCTTCGTTAACTGCTACGATTAAGGATCTTACAGAGCGAAAACAGAATGTAAAGGCATTAATGTATCGACGGCTTTGGAGATTACTTTTCGCTTCTATTTTGATTATCTTTGGATTCTTTTTCGTGAATTCGTTGATATTTGCGGATCGGAACTCAGCTGATTTCGTGCCTCGTCATTGGAAATCTCGTTGGTTTATTCTTGATGGATGGTTGAATGTTGTTTACTTTTTCGACTTTGTGTTGATTGCTTTCTTATGGAGGCCTACGAAGAATAATCGAAGGTTCGCGATGAGTGATGAACTTGCTCAAGATGATGAAGGTGGGTTTGAGATTGCTAGTTTAGCAGGTTCACTTGATGAAGAAGAAAGTATTACTGGAAGATATGATCCTGCATCTGCCATGGCAAACACTGTCTCTGATACTATTAATCCTTCTTCTGCTACGAAATACGATGGGGATAATGATAGTCTTGCAGGATCAATTGATGCTGGAGCGAATCCATATGGAGATGAAGGTGCGCATGGAGGAATTGAAGTAGTAGCTAAACATGATAACAATGAAGATCACGAAGCTACTACGGAAACCATGTTTGAAGCTCCAGATGAAGATTATGATCGATGGTCAGAAGATGATGATTTCGAAGAGCGAATGAATCAAAATGATAGTGAAAGTCAAGGTTTGACAAGGAAAAAAGAGACTGGAAAAGATGATTAAAGTTAAGCAAGAATAGAATTTTGAAAAAAAAAAAACAGTATTTTGTATAATTTATATTTAAATGCTACTCTTTCGTGTTAAAACTAATTTAAACTACTCTGGATTTTTTCTCTTTTCACCAGTTCGGTTTGAAATTTCATGTTCTTCTGATCCAGTTTCTCTTTTTGCACGTTCGCGTTCTCTAGCTTTTTTAGCTTCATCTTCTTGTGTGGTTGATTTTGATTTCGACTGTTGTTGTTGTTGTTGTTGTTTTCGTTTACTTTCTTCTGTTGATGCAATTCTTCGTTTCCAAGCTTCACGGATTTTGATTGACGAATTTAATAATTCTTCTTTAGTAACACCATCTCTAACACTTAATTCAATATTTTCCACGATTGAAATATGATTAGGATTAGGTTTATCATCTCTAAAGCGTAAATATCTCCAGGCGTTCAACTTTTTGTCACGTACGCATTCGACTATTCGTTCATCTAACGGTTCATTTAAATTCTTCAGGGATTCCCATTCTTCTGATGTCACGTATAATTCTCCGTAAGGTTCGTAGTGATTCTTTTCAATAAGAGTTAGTAATATAGTTGTGGGTTGAGAATCATAGTCAATATAAGAGATTGCATAGTCGTCAGGGTCTGTAAACGTAGGGAAATGAAGAGATAATCTGAAATCGACCGAGTTTTCCTCTTCGGGTTTCCATTTTAGAATCTTTTGATCGGTGCCGAATACATAAGGAGTTAATCTTGACGTGAATATGAGTCCGTCTGTGCCGTGTTTTAAATTTGGAATTACTTCGTTCCATAATTTTGGAAGTGCGTATGAAAGCTCCATGTCTTTAAAATCGATGAGAAATGGGAAAAATTGAACTTCGTCAGGAAATTGCTTGCAGAGATTATCGTAAGGTTTGTACACTAATTCTCTGAAATATCCTAACCGCTTATCAAGTGTCCGTTCTGTGAGCAACTTCCCATCAATGACCAGAGAATCGAAAACCAAATAACGCAAAACTGGACCTGACTCTTCTTGATCAAGGACTAACTCTCCATCAACGATGCAATCGACATGGAATTTCTGAAAATCATCTAGAAGAGGGAAATGGAGTCCTTGCACGTAATAATAATCATTCTTGCGATCAATCAAATATGTAGCTTCAGCGTCACCTTCGCGAGTAAGATACATTAAACAACGAATTCCATCTGACTTCTCACAGACGAAATAGCTATAGACATTATTCGTTAGTATAGTCGCTTTTTCACGTCCACGTCGTATATACATAGCATTAAGAAATATATACTCTTCGCGTTCAAGGTTCTCTGTGATATGATGTTTTATAAAAGAAACTGGCTGTGCGCCGGGAAAATTCGTATTATGGCGACGAAGTAGTCGGGCAACATCTTGTCTTAATCCTTCAGCATATCTAGCTGGAGCTTTAATTCCTGGAATATCAGGTACAGAGCCTGCCATTGTTATTATTGATATTTATGATGATGTTGTTGTTGTTGTTGTTGTTGTTGTTGATCAATAGAGGATTTAGAATATTAAACAAGCCATCCCCACTGTTTTTTTTAAATAACGACCTTTCTCTATCTGAATCTCAATTCAAAAATCGTCAAAATTCAGTATTTTAATAATCAAATTCGCATGTAAATATACAAATCATTGACTAAAAGCAAACGTAATCAAATGAAAAATAGTAAAGAAGTAAAGAAAAAGACATAAAACATAAAAAACAGATGAGTTTTTGAAATTTAGAATTTAAAGTTTGTGAACTTTACTTTGATGAGCAAATTCGTCTTTTCTCGGTTTGTCTTTGTTACTGTTATATATGTATATATATATATATATATATATGAGTGTATGTGTATATGTGAATTCTGTTAAATATATCGACTAGGAGTAATGTCGAATCAAAATGATCAAGTAAAGAAATTTGGCGGTTTAAAATTACAAAATACAAAAACGAAATCAACATCAAAATCAACATCAACAAACAAAACAAAATCGCTATTCGACGACGACGACGACGATGATGATCTCGAAAATATCTCTGATAATGAAACTTATTCCCAAGAAAAAACGAATAAACAACTAGAAACTTTGAAATTTGAACCAAGATCAAACAAAATATCCTCTTCATTAAACAGTAACATCGATTTAATAGCACAGATATCACATAATGAAAAATTAGCAAAAGAATATGAAAATCAACTAGATCCTTCAATATATGCTTATGATGAAGTTTATGATACAATGAAAGATGCTGAAAAAACTGCTCGTGCGGAATTAATTGGTGATTCTTCTTCAGCGACGACAACAGCAGATGGTAAAAAGAGTAAATACATTCAGCATCTGCAAGAATCTTTAAAAACGAGAACGCAGGATCGTTTACTGGCTAAAGATAAACTAAACAAACGAGAAAGAGAAGATGAAGGAGATGAGTTCTCTTCTGCTCCTGTGTTTGAAAGCGCTGCTTTTAAAAAGCAAAAAGCAGAGTTGGAGAAAATTAAAACCGAACAAGACATTGCTCAGGAAAAAGAAGATAAAAGGAAGAAATCGGGATTAGTCGGTGTTTATCAAAAGATTTTAAAGGAAAGTCAAGGATCTCATGAAGCTCAGGTTCGCGCTGCTGCCGCTGCCGCTGCTGCCGCTGCCGCTGCTGCCGCTGCTGCTTCGACAGTAAAAAAACAGGAGCGATAACAAAAGTATTTGGATTATGTACATCTTTTGTATCAACATTTGATACATAATCAGAAAAGAATAAAAAAATACAATACAAGAAGGCCAACTCGCTATTTCGCTATTAAGCGTCGAGGCACACTAAAAATATATCAAAGGATTTAAATACAATACTACAACAAACACGTCAAAATAAAACAACAACAACCAATCAAGCTTTATACAAATTATCCAGAAATCCATAAACTAATTCATCTACAAGTCCATTTGTACTTACACTTCCTGCTACGCCGTACAACATTGCAGTATCACCCTGCTTCTTTTTTATTTCTTGTTCAGTTTCGTGTTCTCGAGAGTGCTCAAGACCAATTTGCTCAACAGTCTCTTTAAGATCACAAACAAGATCTGACGAAACTTTTGTAGTGAGCTTAGTGCATGCGATATGTAACGCAGCAGGATTCTGTAACGCAGATAAATGCCATCCCTTTTTAACCATAGAATCAGCTATATCGTAGATATTCAATGTATCTGAAGTAAACGCTACAACAGAGGAAATAGGTTCTCCAAGCACTTTGAGTTGTGGAATCTCAGATTGAATCGCAGTTCGGATGTAATTAGCTGCACTTACTATAGCCTTTGCAGATTCAAAATACCCGTTATCGCCAATACGCATCATCGTAGCCCAGCATCCAGCCATTAACGCACCGGGACGCGATCCAGCAAGTGTTGGAGACGCGTAGACTCCACCTGACCAGTCAGTGACTAAAAAGTACTGGTAGCGTCGGTACGAAGCATCGCGATAGATAATGACGGAACTCCCTTTCGGAGCAAACCCGTACTTGTGCGTGTCGCAAGAGATGGAAGTGACCCCAGGCACGCGGAAGTCAAACAGAGGCACAGAAACAGATGGGTCGAGTTCTTTATACACGCGTTCAAGATACGGTACCACGAAGGATCCAAGGCAGGCGTCTACATGAAGCGGGATTCTGTATCGCAGAGCGAGCTTTGCGAGGCCCTCGATATCGTCGATGATTCCATGCGGGAAGTTTGGCGCCGAACCAGCTATGAGGACAGTGTTTGAATTAATAAGACGCTTGACTGCGCGTAGGTCAACTTTGCAGGTGACTGGGTCAATTGGCGCGTGTCGCAGCTTCATGCCAAAGTAATACGCCGCCTTGTCGAAGCCTGCGTGCACAGTTATCGGCGCAATGATTTCAGGCTGCGTAATTCGCTTTTCATAGTATCCCTTCATTTTAGCAGACAAACACGCCATCAGCAACGACTCGGTGCCGCCGGAAGTAGATGTTCCTGCACCTGTTTCGGGCGCGTGGAACAGTTTGAGAACCATGCTCACGACTTCTGCTTCCATTTTCCGTACCGCGGGAAACACGTCTGGATGGAGCTGGTTCGCGGTAGAGAACATACCGTAGGTCTCTGTTTGCAGACGAATGATATCCTCTCCTCCATGATAAACAGCACCAGAAACACGACCTTCTTCCCAAGCCGAATGCTTAAGCGTAGACAGTTGCCTTAGCTCATGCAGAACCTGCTCCTCAGACCATCCGTGTTGCGGCAGCTCGAGGAAGCGAACGATGCCCGGTCCGCGAGGAATCATAGACTCCTCCATGCCTTTAAGAGCCACATCGAGTTCCGCGTCCACTTTTTTGCGGATTCCGGGGGCGCGAAGAAGAAGTCGGAAGAATCCCTTTGCGCACCAGTTGTAGACATCGCGACAGATGCCAATCGGACCACGAGCACTCAACTCGCGTGCAGAGTAGCGTACTGTAGAATAAACAGCGTAGGCAAATACTGCGTTGCGAGTAATTCTGAATCTAGGAAAGGTCAGCACTATATATACAAATACATATACAATATATATACAATATATACATACAACGAACTACCGGCCACAGCACGAGCAAGAAGAGCAGCGTGCGATACAACCAGCGACGACGAGCGCACAAAGCCGTCCATTACTCGCAAAAAGCTGTTACTTGTTCTGTTTAATTGTTGTAAGATTTTTAAATACAAATACAATAATAACACACAAATAATACCAAATCTACAAACTGACAAATTGACTAAACTTGAGTGCTCGATTTCTCGTGTTTGGAAAGTTACCCGGCTTCCAAATGCGGTAACTACGCAATTATTCTGTTTTTATTCTGTCTTGCGTAGTTTTGAAGGTCGTTGAGGAGGTGTTGATGATCTTTGGCGGGAGAGACGACGAGAGTGTTGTTGGGATTGTCGAGGAGGTGTTGGTGAACGAGACCGAGGTGATCTTGATAGTGATCTTGATAGTGACCTCGAAAGAGACCTCGAAAGAGACCGCGACCGTGACCTTGAATATGACCTTGAATATGACCTCGAATATGATATCGACCTCGAGTCAGAGCCTGATCTCGAATAGCTCGAATACGAGCCTGACCTTGACCTTGACCTTGATCCTGATCCTGATCTTGATCCTGACCGGCCCCTCGCCATCGTTCGTCCTCTTTGCTCGACCGGCGATTCTACTCGTCGCCCTCCTCTGTCCTCGCGCACTTTCCTCGCCAGCTCCCGCAAATGCTCCTCCTTCCGCTCCTTCTCTTCATCCGCCAGTCGTTGCTGCAGCACTGCCCTCTGCTTGACCTCCTCGCGCGCATGTCGATCAGCTGCGTACAGTGCCTCAGACAGCTTTGCGAAATTATCGTTGATTCCAACCTCCTCTAAACCTCGTCCATCAGCTGCCAGGCGCTTGTCCAATGCAATAGTATATCCCTTTGGATTCTTCCACTTTGACACACTAGGCGGAATAGCAAAATCCTCCTGATCCTTAACCGTCAGTTTCCTGGGCGGAGAGCGAAGAATAGGAGCAGGCGGAGACGGGGGTCCTCGAGGGACTTTTGTGTGTCTGAATTTAGGAGGCGCCATTGGATCTTCAGGCAAATCCACCATTTTGATAATCCTTTGCCCATGTTCTGTATCGGCTTTTTCACCCATCATGTTGCTTGGAGTGTATCTGATAAACGTAGGTTCGTTTGTCTTTGAATTTTTGATACTTTTCGCGTTTGCAGCGTCTGCTTTACCATTCAGAATATTATCAAACGCAGCTTTGGTCCGCGCCGTAGTTAACGCTACTTGTTCTTCTGACGGCCTTGCGAGATTGATTTCACCCATATTAGCACGTTGTCGAAGTGGAATTAAATCTGAAAATGATGTGTGAACTATTCGACCTGATGCTTGTCCTTGTTTTGCAATCGCATCATATTTGATCTTGCCTTCACTGTCTACTTGAATCGCAAGTGCGTTCGTAGTACCTTGCTTCTTGCGGCCCATGTCTAGTGGATATTGCAGTATGTTGATCTCCGGATACCTAATATTCATCAGCATGATATATGTATATATATATATGTATATATATATGTATAATAAACACATACGCTCCGCCATCGCCATAATCCTCCTGTAACCGCGGTCTCCAGCCCTGTCTTTTCCCATAAACAGGAATATCAGCACGAGATCCATTCGCAGCAGTCGTAATTAACGCGCCGTATTCATTATAAGTTGCAGAACTGGCCATATTTTTATATATTCTAATCATACATCAAAATTTGTGATGCTCAGCGTTGCAGTTGTGTAAAAGGCAGAAAAGGGCCCAGAAAATAAAAACAAGTTTACCCGGCTTTCGTGGATTATATTCGCAAAAGGAAAAAAAATAAAAAGAGCTGTTCAGTCTTCTTCTGAGTATTGATATTACAATAACTGTATATTACTTGTTACTTATTGTTCATTGCATTAAACATGTCAGAAGGAAAACCTGCTGCTGCTGCTGCTGCTGCTGCTGAGGCTCCGCGGAATCCCGTCTTTGAAGCCATGGGTCTTCCTCGACTGCGTTTACCAGGTCCAAAGATGTCTGTATTTCTTCTCACAGTCGGAGGCATTGCTGGATTGATTTACTACGATAAACGAGAACGACGGGCAAATAGGCAGAAATGGAAAGATACAGTGGCACATATATCTCAAGAACCTGTGTCTGTCACAGATATTACGCGGAAGATTAAGATATACTTGTCGCCGCCGCCGGGAGATCATATGGAAGTCACGATGCAGCATTTCACACAATATGTTAAACCTATTCTTACCGCTGCCGCTGTGGATTGGGAACTGGTTAAAGAGCAGAGACAGGGGGATATACGATACGCTGTTGCGGAGGATATTCGCAGACAACGCCGTGGCGATGATGATAGAACTGATATCCAAAAGGCTTTGGATTCGGTATTAACTGTGGATACCAGCGGAGGTGCTATCTGTATTGGACGTGGAGCTTATAAAGAATATATTCATGGTGTGCACGAAGGCTGGTTAGGTCCTCTCGAACCTCCTGCTGTCGCTGAGGAACCTGCGCCTGCGCCTGCACCTGCACCTGCACCGACTACGCCTGATGCTCGCGAAGCCCTTGTCGAGACTGCGGAAACGGCAGTAAATATAGCAAATGAGTCTTCAGCTCTTGCTGAAACTGCAACGGCAACTCCGCAAACACCACCTGGAACTGCAACAGAAGCAGGCGAGGAGGAAAAAAAAGAGGAAAAAAAAGATGAACGACCAAAGAAAGCACCGGGTGCATATATCTCCACCGCTGATTACGCTACTGCACCTACTCCTCCTGAATTCTCAAAATTAAATCACCTAGAACCAGTCATGTACATTCCTCATCCTCATATTTTAGGATTCAGCCATACGCCAATTCGAACATATCGGTATTTCAAAAAGCGAGAATTAGCTGATCAAATAGGATCTGTTACTGCTGCAGTAGCACTCAACCAATCACGACCATTTAATCCTCACACTGACGTTGATGCGGGAAAACATGAAGAAGATGAATGGCCTTCAGATTGGAAAAAGACAGGAATTGAAAAGAATTCTGAATGGATGCAAGATGTGGTTGTTGATGAACGGATTATGGAGAAAATGAGAATATACGAATTGCCAGCTGGTATTGAAGTATCAAGTTTAGGTGAAAAAGAAGGAAGTGGTAAAGAATAAGTTGTAAATAGATCTCCAGCATTGCATAATTATTATAATATTTTTTTTCTTTAAATTTCTATCAAATTAGTTATGAATATGATTCATGATTATGATTCCCAAAGAAAACTCCTCACAAAAGAATATAAAAGCAAAAACATAGAATTACAAGTAGTGAGTATAATTGCTAATGTACAATTTTCGCGGCTTCTTCATCACCAAGTTCTTTCGCCAACACTTTCTCAAGTAATAGCTCCTTGCTGGTCCATAGTTTCTCTTTCAACGCATTTACCCTTGCTAATTCCTCTTCCAGTTGATGGTGTAATTCTCCGGCCCAGACTAATTTTCGTTTCAAATATCGCGCCAGCTCAGGTTCAGGTTTCTGGACTTCGTCGCTGTCAAGTGCAATTTCGTTGTCGTCTTCTGTTACTGCCGCGATTACTCTTGACTCACCTCCACGAAGCTCCAGTTCACGAGCGCGATATGCCTTGAGTATAGAAGCGTAGTCCTGAGCTGTGCGATCGCTCATCTTTGGCGGGCCAAATGGCTGGGTTTTAGGAATTGCTTCGCGCGTTGCTTCTGCTTCGTGAACTGTTCGCATGTGTTTTGCCAGTGCATCTGATCTCGTGAAGCTGCGGTCGCATTCTACGGGGGAAAAGTCAACAGCTGAACATGGAGGATGTAAAAAACTGTGTAAAGTACAACTAACCTGGCACATTGCAGTAGAATGGCTTCTCGCTCGTATGACTTCGCATGTGGGCGACCAGCGCAAACCTCGACGTCTGACTTAATCCTCTTCGCGGACAATCCTGCCATTCACACGCGTACTTTGGTCTTCTGTTTCCTACATGTTCATCATGGATGTGCTTCACGAGATTGTCCATGTTGCCGCAGTCCTGGAAGCAGCCTTCCCACCGGCACAGCGTGACCTGATCTAAATTATCGTCATTGACACCAGGAGATCCCGGCACTGATCCCAGAGTATCTTCAGATATGTCGGACGCAACGGAATGGGTTGGTGAAGGCGGATGTTCGTGTGCTTCTGCTACTTCGGAAACCGGCGACGACGCCTCTGATCCGGGCGAGCGCTCCCTTTTCACCATTCTCGTATGTCAGTTTCGCAGTTTAATCAGTTTAGCTGTAATATCTTTTTTCCTCCAACTTAATGAACAGGGCCAGAAGCACCAACTAGTCTACTCATTTAACAGTCGTCCACGATTATCCAACCCCGTGCGGCGCATGACTGAGTGCTGTAAAATACGCTGCAGAGTGCTGAAATATACTGATTAATACGAATAGTTTATCCCAGATCAACTCATAACACATATTGCGAATACTTGTACGCATTTTCAAACTAAATGGAAACAATATCAATTGATTCTGAATTAGTAGATTTTGCTGCTTTAGCCGCTGCTTCTGACGCTTACGAAAAAGAAGACGCGGAAAGCGTGTGTTCGTCGTCGTCGTCGTCGTCGTCGGTCTCATCATCTTCATCGTCGCCATCAAATGCAAACAATTCTTTCTACTCAGGACTTCGAGTACTTGGTTCTGTTTTACGATTCAGTGCTTTGCAAATGCTGTTTCCGTTTGTAAATGGAATTATGCTGGGATTCGGAGAAATCTTTGCTAATGAAATTGGCGTTCGTTTGGGGTTTCTTGGTGCTGAGGTATCTTCTTCTACTTGCCCTTATTACATTTCGTTTTCATTCTAATCTTTTTTCTTTGGTAATTTAGTTGCATCCTATACGTATAAATATTCGAAATCAAGTGGAACGAAGATTAGCAGAGGAAGAAGAAGAAAAGAAGCATAATTCTTCATAATGTTATTACCACAGTAATTGAAATGTATATATTAGGTGTCTTTAAAGTATCTACAAAGGGTAATCAAAAGATCTTGATTCTCTTTCTAATTTGTTTTTCGTGGTTTGATCAATTTCCTTACTCGAATCGGTGCCGAAGAAGTACTTTGTCTAGGCGCAGCAGCTGCATTTGAATTATTAGCCGCTTTTTGCTCTGCCTTTTGCTTTGCCTGACTCCACATATCTTTGTATTGCTGCGATATTGAAGTCGCCGCTGTTGATTTATCGACGGTTAAAGATTTCATATATGTTTCCTCTGAAATGCCCATGAATTTTCGAAACGCACGAGTCTTGATGATTAGAGACTGAATAACTGACAAAATACCAGTAACCACAAAGAATAAAACATTGGCTGCACTATACCATAGGCCCATACCAATCATCATTACAGGTGGAATATATTGCATTACTAGACGCATCGTAGGCGACATCGTCGTTGTATTTCCAAATTCTCCACCAAGTCTAAATCCCGTCCACATGGCGAATGCAGAAATAGCACTGAGTCCGAGATATGGGTCTGCAATAGCGAGATTCTGGAACCAAAGCGCACCTTCAGTAGTAAATCCTTCTATAGGAACCGCAGCTAATTTAGAGATTGCCATGAAGAATCCGTATGCGATTGGGATTTGAGCAATAGGTCCTCCGAGAACGATGGGCATGCTGATACCGTGCATCTTTGCGAGCTTGCGAAGTCGCACTTGGGCAATCGTCTTTGCCTGTGCATCTGCGGCATTGCGCATTTCCTCTTGCAGTTTAGTCATGACTGGTTTTACAACTTTTAACTTGATGTTCATAGCGTAAGACTTTAAAGCAAGAGGAAGAACAAGTACACGCGACGCGACGGCAAGCGCGACGATAGTTACCCACCACGGCCAACCAGAGTACGCATGTGCGTATTCCAATGCATGAAGAGCAAGGTCAGACGGCCAGACCCAGCTCTGCGCAAGGCCCAATGACTCGAAATATCCAATTTCACTACAAGCCGGGGAAATTGCTTCGACGGCAGCCTGGACGGCCGCGACAGTTGACGTCGAGTCCGCGACTGCGCTGGAAACTTGTGAAGCAGTGTCTGCAGAAACTGCCGTCGTTGCAGCTGCGACTACATCTGATTTGAACCTCCGCTGAGGTAGTATCAAAGGATTAAATACATTCTGTGGTCGAGGAAGAGCAAAGCAAGTGGTTCTTAGCACACTAAAACTTCGAGTCTAAGGAATAGAAAAAACGTCAGTCAACTCTTTCTCTCGGGAAAATATACAAACAAAAAACAGCAACAACGCACTCCGCGGGCCTGAAATGACCTCGAAATAACTACTCGCTCAATTGCGAGCTTGCACCGTGAAATATTCATCTTTTTTTGTTCATTCGATGGTAATATCTCAAATACTGAAAAAATAAAATTATCTACGTTGGACTATATGTCTCGTTTGCTCTGTAGATATGGTACAAGTAAGAAAGTATTTAGTGCATGAAAAGCCGCACCGCGACTGGATTGGACTTATCGCAAGAAGCCATTAAATTTAAAGATCTATCTGGAATACAACCAGATTCTCAATTGTTTGTGCAATTGTTTATTTCAATTGGTTTGATTAAACTTGCTGTTAAAAATGCATGATGCGGCTAGTATGTATTTTGTAAACACTTCAGATTGTTGCTGTTGTTGTTGTTGTTGCTGGTGGTGGTGGTGGTGGTTTAATACTGACATCGTCTCTTTAACAGCCCACTCGTTTCTGGCCCAGATTCCTCTGATTATATCCCCTTTTATTAAAGTCCCGCAGCCTGTTTCACTGCCATTGAATTATGCTCCTCTTCCAAGAGCACTTCCGCCATCATCCGCAGCGTTGTTTAACGAAGTGAAGACGATTCTGGCGTCGGTTGAAGATCAAAAGAAGCAGGTTCACGACAAGCAGGCACGAGCAAAGCAGACTATCGCGAGATGGGAAGACGAGCTAACGCAAGCTGAAACGAGGCATCAGAGGCAGATTGCACCGGGGTATTTAGATTCAAAGTTACATATGCTAGAACCGCGTCATTTGGACGAGGGAATTGCTGCTCCAGCGTACGAAGCTGCGCCGGCGACCGCTGCTTTATCAGAGTACAACTCTGCGCAGACAGCAACTCCTCTTACGCAGCAGCAGCAGCAGTCTCAAGCGTCACTGGTTTCTATGCCGCAGTATTCATCGCCTGCGTATGCATCTCCGTGCTTTGTATATATACCTTTAAGCTGACTTTGTCGTAGTTACTCCCAATCGCAATATGCTCCTCCAGCGCAGCATCACACTCAGTCTCCCGAGTATGTTCAATCTCCGCCTCCTCAACCTCCTCCACTATCGCATTCTTCCTCATACCGCAGCGAAGTCTCGTCGTATCAGCCGCCAAATACATCTTACGATGCGCAGACGTATCAGACCGCTCCTATGCCTCAGCCAACTCCTGATCTCTCACGGCGCCCAACTATGCAGCGACAAGTCTCCTCTTCGGCGCACTCAGTTAGAGGTGGCTCCCCCGCGCCCCCTGGACCTCCCATTCCCCCTCGTCCGCCTTATGAGCTCGTTCATCGTCCTCTTCGTCTAGCTACCATGCGGAAACCGACTATGGGTGAATTTCCCTGGGCTAGAGCTGCTTCGGAAGCTGCCCGGATACTCAGAGGCGGAGATCCCTCGCGTCCTTCATTTGGCGGCGCTCCTGAATCATCCCCGTATACTCTTCAACGAACTGATTCGAATAGAACTGATGTGTCTACACTTTACGAAACTCCTGCATTTAGACGTTCTTCATTACCTAGACTTGAATCTTACCGCGGGAAGGATAATAGTTACGGATCACTTGATGCTAAACTTAGTGAATATCTTGGCCGTCCGGCATCTACTTCCACTGAAGCTGATGTACCTAAATATACACCTGCATCTACAATGCGAACTAATCTTGATCCACTTCCAGAGAAAGCCGATTATGAGGAATACTTGCGTGATTATCAAGTTCCTGAATCTCAAACTGCGCAACTTATTGATTTCGATGATGATGATCCTGAACCACTTTATCCTTCAAACGCGGCGTTGGAAACGTCAGATCCTCTTGCTCACGAATTTACCGTCTCGGATAGGACATTGCTTAATATCGAAAATAACAACGACTTGCCAGATTATAAACTGCCAAGTTCAAGTATGAGCTTTCCTACTGGAAATTATCTCGATGGAAGTAGTACGTCAATCCAGGAAGCGCATAATGATCAGTATATTCCAGTTGAACCTGCACCTGTCCATACCGGGAAAGAAGAAGAAGAAGAAGAAGATTATGATCGTGATGATGACGACGACGGAAGTGACTTTGATTTCTCGGAATTGATGAAACCCCAGTCGTCTGCTACACTTCTTGCTAAATCTCAAGATATTGAAACTCCTGTTAACGAGGAGGAAGTCGACTATTCCGCAGCTCCAGAGGCTGAGAAAATTACACCTCAAGAGGAAATTCCTAATGAAGAGCATGCTGTTGATGAAAGTGAGGTGAAAGATACTCCTGTAGATGAAGATGACGATGAAGCAATTAATGCAATGCTTAAAGCTCTTCAAGATGAAATCGATGAAGAAGATAGAGCTGCAGCGCGTGAGAAACGAGACGCTAGAAGGAAAGCTCTTGCAGCAGCAGCAGCTGCTGCTGCTGCCGAAGAAAATCCTGAAACTGCTGCGACTGATGGAACTGAACCGGAAACTGAGGAGACTGCTGCTGAAATCGGGCTGGAAGAAGAGACTGAAGCTGCGCAAATAAAAGACGACGTTAATCGGGAGGAATGCGAAGATAAGGAAATCATTGATGATGAAAAGCCGAGTTCACAGTTTGTTGATGATACTTCTACTTCTCCTCCTCCGGGACTAAACTCTTCAGAACAAACTCCATCATCCCGAATTGACACCACTTCAAAAACTCCAGAAGAATACGAACGTGCGAATGATACTCATAAAGATGAATACGAAGAGCAACTTGAAGAAGGACCTGGTTTTAAACTGACATCAACGGATTTTTACTCTCGAGTTGATGATAATTCTGAAGAAGCAGTAATAAAACCTCAAAACGATTATAAAATCGTCGATGAAAATCAGGAAAATATGGAAGATTTATCACAAGCTAAAGCTATCCGAAATCTAGGAGTATATGAAGATTCAAATGGAAAATCAAAAAATAATAGAAAACATAGGAAGAATTCTGATGATATTGAACTTGAAGAGTTGAAAGTCGCGCCGCCTGTTGAGCAATTGGACAATGAAGAGGAATCTGGGGAATCTGTGCCTGTTGCTGAGGATCTTGTTGAGGTTTCGCAATCCGAAATTGTTGATCGCGAACAACGGCCCACGACTTATGAAGAAGAGGAAGAGGAAGAGGAAGATGTGGTTAGTGACGACACTGGAAAGGAATACGACATAGTAAGCATTCCTTCAGATACCGAAGACACTACCACAAATCCCGCACCAACAACAACTATACCATCCGAAGAAACTAATATTTCCAATCGTCCTGCGACAATGGACTATGAATCTGATTTAGTAGCAAATGAATGGGGCAATGTTATTCCTAACTCTCCAATGATGGGATATAATGGTCCTATTTATGGACGGTATGGATATGAAACCCCGTCTTTGTCTGATAACGCTGCTGTAGTTGCAAATGAAGACATTTCTAATGGTAATGTCGCCCCTGCGGAATATGAAGTTAAGGAAGCAAAAGAAGAGTCAATTGACGAGCGCGCTGAGTCCATCACCGATGCAGAAGAAAACACGACTGAACTCAACGAAGAATCACAGAAAGAAACTCATGAAATTGATGAACATTTGGATCAGTCGGAGCAGGTTGGAAAGCAGTCAATAACAGAAACTTCTACTGAAATTGGTAAAGATGTGTTTTCTAATGAGGAAGACGAGGGTGATATTGATAGCTTTGGTGAAGATGGGGTTGAAGATGCCGAGAATGAGGTGGAGGAAGTACATTCTGACGTTTCTGAAGTTGCGGAAAAGGATATGCTTGCTGAGGAGCATGTTGAGGAACCTGTTGAGGAACCTGAGGAACCTATTGAGGAACCTGTTGAGGAACCTGCTGAGGAACCCGCTAAGGAACCTTCTGAGGAACCTGAGAAACCTGCTGAGGAACCTGCTGAGGAACCCGATGAGGAACCGGCTGAGGAACCTGCTGAGGAGTCTGCGGAAGAAGCTACGGAAGAATCTATTGGAGAACACACTGGAGAAACCATTGAAGAGCCTTCTACAGAAGTTGCGGAAGAGGTCGTTGAAAAGACGGCTGAGTTTTCTGTTGAGAAACCTATTGAAGAGTCTTTCGGAGGAATCATCGAAGAACCTGCTGAAGTGTCTAAGGATTCTGAAATACTCACAGAAGAAACTATGGAGGAGCCTTCTCAGGAACCCATAGAATATCCTACCGGCACCGAATCATCTCCAATCACAGTGGCGTCTACCGATGAATCTTCCAAGGAGCTTACCAAGGTAGATACTCTTGAAGGGCAAGTCTATCCTGCTGTCGAAGCTGAAAGTGATCCTTTTGAAGAGCATGAAGTCAAACCTGAAGAAGTCTTTGATGATGATGTTTCAAAGGAAGTTAAAGATGAAGCTTCAGATGAAGTTACTGTCGGCAATCAGGAAGATGAAGTTGAAGGTGCGGATGAAGACGAAGTAAGAGATGAGGAAGCTAAGTTTACTGATGAAGGTGTAAAGGCAGAGGAAAATGATGATGATGAAGATGAAGAGGAAGAGAAAGAGATATAGGAAGATGGTGATGGTGGTGATTTAGAGGGTGGAGGTTAGGACGAAGTGGAGTAAATATTGTTTTTGTTTTTTTTTTTCAATAGTTTTCTTTATTTATATTTTTTGAAATTTTTAATTCTATTTTCATTAACGGGAAATCAAATTCCCTGGCATTTAAATTTCTGTTTATGTTTATATTTTGTATTTTAATTCTTTTGGTGTTTTTTATTGTATCAAATCAAACCCTGATCTTCATCATGACGAAACCTGTTCAAGTGTATCAAAGAGCATAGGAGGAGGTAAATAAGCAAATGTTAGATAAGAGGTATGAGTTTTTAACTCTGCTTCAACTTTTGAAACGTTTTTCCAATCATATCCCTCATCACCTTCATGAATTCTTTTACCTTTTCCCCAAGGATTGAATTCTGACTTTGTAGCTTCTTCACTTATTTTTGAAGATTGAGGACCATCGTGATCGCTATCTTGTTCGGGATATGGTTTTCCATCACGTTCAGCTTCTACTCTTGCATTTCGCTTTTTTAAACCAATTGTTCGTCGACGTTTTATATCTCTTAATCGTTCAATTGCATCTTCAGGTTTTCGAATCATTTCTTTATGAGCTTCCCATCTTTTACAACTTATTTCGACCATTTCAATATCTAACCAGTTATCTTTTTGTAAAGCTTCGATAGTTCTTTGAACTTGTTCCATGCAAGGAGAAAAGCAGCAAATTCTTGTAATCTTTGTTTTAGAGATGGAATTTTTAAGACGAGGAATGGCTTCCCATGGTGCAGGTAAATCCAAAAATACAGCTGAAGCATCAAGAGTTTCCCCGCATGAATGGGTGAATCCGTTTTGACATACATCACCATGAGCACATTTTACAACTGATGCTAATCCATGATGATAAATTTCTTTAGAAGCCATTTCATATCTTTGCTGATGGAATTCAAATGTCCAGACTCGTCCCTTTCTACCAACAGTTCTAGCCAATGCGTGAGTGAAACTACCACTTCCAGTGCCTGCTTCAATAACTTTCGTTCCAGGTCTGATTCTTAATCTTTGAACAATATAAGACGCATCCGGTGTATAAACAATCTGCGTTCGATGCGGCAAGGATAAACTCCAAAGTTCAGGAGACGGATGTAAAACATGGATAAATCCAGCTTGAGTAGATGATGACGAACCAACCTGTGTACCGTATTTCGATGAAAGAATAGTGTTATGCTGAAATGATCCAAATCTAGTATGTAATGCACTATCTTTAATCGGTCGAATAGGTTTCGTATTATCTCGCGTTAACCAAGCTAATACTAAATCATTCTCTTCAATCCCAGTAGAGTATTCCAAAAATGGAGAAAATTCTCCTTCACAGTCATCTCCTAAACTCCCTGCTACTATTTCTTCATTTGTTTGTGTATCATCCATTTTAGTATTATCTGTAATCAAATCAATTCTGTGATACTCTATTTTCTCATAAATTTTTCTTTGTTTTTTATAAATATTTGGGAGTTTTTTTTGTTAAATTTTATTTTTTAAATTTTATTTTTTAAAGTTTCAAGGTGTATCGCTTAAATCGTGTTTTATAATCCAAATTAAGTACCTGATTTTTGACTATTCCATTTGCCTTCCGGCAAAGCCATATATATATATACATATAGTATCCGGATCATTTCCACTTATAAAACGATATATTTCATGCGCAAAAGTGCTATTAAAAACGGGTTTAAAAAGTACTTTTGGAAATAAATAAACACCAATGAAATGAAAAAGAAATGGAAATGGGAACGGGAACGGGAACTCGCAAGTTTAGTCAATTCCACACTCGTCAGGCTCTAGATTACAGCAACTGGTTTTAGTTCTAATATAAATGAATATACGTAGTCGCATACGCCTTGACGACTGAATAGAATAACCAAGACTTGAATAAACAACAAAAAGCATTTCGTCTAGACGTCGTTTGCTACCATCTCCCACACACTTAAACACAAACACATACACGAATTTAATTTATTTATTTTTCCCGTGAAGGAGAGATTATTTACCGGTAGAAATATAAATGTATTAGCACCTTTAGGGAAGCGTTTAAATAGGTAATAGTCGCGTCTGCCATTTCTATCTTTGAAATTTCCGCCGAAATAGGTATAATGTTGGAAATGAATTCAAGAGAAAAACGCAGGTATAGGAATAATTTTTACTTTTCAAATTTCTTGCAGTTGCAATTGATTTTGTCAAAACTAAATGTTGTATCGTCTAGCAACGAATTCTGTTATGTTCAAAGATCCATATCACCTGCATTACCATCCGGTTCTTTAATATATATGTTTTCTTGCTGTCTTCTTCTGCTAATTGAGACTTGTAGCACTGCACAGCGCGTGAAGGTGTTTCATTTCTTGAAATGGTGATTTGCGACAGTTTCATCGTCTATTTGAGCATATAACTTGCGTATATTTTCATTCAATCCTTTTTCAACGGGGTCAATTTCTATTTTTTTATCCGTAAGGGCGTATCTTCTATAATCATATTAAAAGTGATAACAGCAATACACCTCCCGCTTCTTGCTTATTGACCTCGACGGCATTTCATAAGCGCCTCCCGTAATGGATCTGGTGCTTCCGTGCCGCTCACGATAAGACTATATTTCGCATTATCAGACACTTTACAATTAAGCTATATATAAAGGAAAAATGTATTTTAAAATCAAAGAAAAGCGTTTAAACTAGCAAAGAAACACTTGCCATTTCCATCTGAACTTCAACTTAAATGCGTAATGGCTCCTCCGTAGATGAAGCAGGAAGATGCATATTTATTTCAATCTACGTTCAAAAACATCTTTAGTAAATATCATGTATCTTCGGAAATAGAGTGTAGCTAATAATCAACAGGTGGGTTATAAATAGGAGTCATCTATCCCGAAGTACTCGTAGGCGTCGCAATGGTTGAACGATAGTCAAATCAACTAATACTCCAAGTAAATTTCTGTACGCGATTTTCAGTCCACAAATTTTCTTCTTCATTAGACTTGCTTTTCAAAGTAGTAAAAGTCAATAATACTTTATTTCAATGTCTTATTACAGAAACAGAAACATCACACAGTAACGGAATTTGTTTGGGTAACGTTCGTTGTGTACATATTTCACGCGTTTGGACTCAATCTCCTGTTCTTTCCGACGCGACTTTTCACAGATTCCATTGCTCGTGTTAGTTTTTCAAATATGCAGAGATATTTAACCAGTCTCTATCAGACTGATTATTCTTATAAAGCATAAAAAACCAAATAGATTTTGTTGGAAGACGAAAAGAAAGAGAATACTTCTGTTGGTCGTCCATGTAATGGTAACTACCTATAATTAATTTAGATTATCAAATATAGTAGATTTTAGAAACAAAATCCAAATAGCAGATTTCCTTTAATTATATTTCAGTAATCTGGTAGTAATGCAATCCGACTCGGTTGCCATTAGTAATGTTCACAAAACCTGACATGTTAATAAGTAGCTTTTAACACTTTGTCGTCTGCTTTACTGCTTCTAATTTTCAATGAAAGGAGATGCCAGCTTTTCACGCATTCGATTGCTCAGCTAGTTATAGAATGTCACTAATCTATCCAGTTTGGTGTTGGAGTCCTTGTCTGATAAAGTCTTACGGTTGGATACTCTGTTTAAGGACTGCTATGGTAATGACCAAAAACTGCACGACAAAATACTTGCCACCAGTTCATTCTTATCTATGGACATTTTAATTACTAATACAAACAAGACACATATTATATAAAAATTCTCTCCTATGAAACAAGTTATGACTCCCAGATACCTCTCTATATTATTACAAGAAAAGGATCTATTTCTTTGCAGATTTAGGCTTTGGATAGAGATCACGAACCACGTATTTTAGTAGATTTTCAAGTTCGATAGCCCTTTGATCCATCTTTTTTGACATCTCATCATATGTAAGCAATTGAATTTTCTTTTCAATAAATGGCCTCTCAGCTCCGGTAATCGAGACAGAGATTTGCTTATTTTCAAGAGCAGTTGGCGGTGATTCACCTTCTGCTGGTGGCGACTTGTGCTGAGCACACACGTCGCGGATAAATCCACTAATCTCATAAAGACTTTTAGAAACCGATGGATGCGATTTGCCTAATAAATGAAAGACGTGAGGTAAACTTTCATGATAGTAAAGATAAGTTGGATTTCCTGCGGCGGCATAAAATTTGGAAAAAAGTACTAGAATATTGTTAGTGTTTGTCGCGCGGGGGGGAAGGGGCAGTTCTTGTAATGTGTTTTTCTTACATCCAGAATCACGAAGACGCTCTTCTGAAACGATAACGGCAATGGGACATGCACCTGCCCAACTAGGTGTTCGGATCGGCGATGCAAAGGGATGGGTTATAGCATCATTTTCCGCATACGGCTTTTAGTTATTAGTATTTATCATTAGTAACTATTCCATCCATTACAAAGAACGAAAGAAACTTACCCAATATCTTCCATTAGGCGCAGGCCAGGAATCACTTTTCTTGATGTGAGGATAAAAGTTTGAAGGAGGTATATAATCAAACCTTTCGATTTCCTTTGCCGATTCGGAGGGCAAGCACCTCGTCATGTCGACATACGGAGATATTGTAATAAGTCCAGCTGGGACAGGAAGTCGCGCTTCTCCTTCTTGACCATAAAGGATGACTGAAAGTGCACCAAGAGCCAATGAACCACCTGACGAATCACCAGCAAAAAAAATCTGACTGCTGGGGATTTTCTGGGTTTCGAGAACGTACATGTACGCGACGAGAAGATCTGTAATTCCGGCCGGCATTGGGTGTTGAGGAGAGAGACGGTAGTCGATTGAAAGTACTTTGACATTTGCAAATTCAGCTAGTAACGAGGTTAAGAATCTATGACCTGAGGCAGAACCCATATAATGAGCTCCACCATGGGCAAAAATTACCACGACATCGTCTTTATCGCAGGTAAATGGAGGGGATTTATTTTTGCAACCGCAAACCACCCATTCGGCAGCGACATGCACGACGGTCGGAGCATCGATTGTAGGTTCTTTAATTCCGGCATCTACCGTGAGCTTCGCGCATGCTTTCGAGACTGTTGACAGCATGAAATTTGCGTCCGCGCCAGTAAGAGTGGGGATACAGCAGTCAAAGATCTCGACATCGTCGCTGCTTATTGGTAAACCTTTTGCAGTTTGTTCTTGTAGCTGCTCGACGGTCTTTCCAGACGGATCCATAAAGCGTCGGACGGCCGAGACAAGGACGTGAGTACGTATATCCCAGCCGTAAGTTGCGTTGCGAAGATACGCAGCGTGCATCAGCGCCTCGTAAGCTAGATGAGCACCGAGTCTGATATTGCTCAGTTTCTCTGTAAAAGTCATGGATTTTCTGTGCGCGGAGACCAAATCCTGTTTCTCAACGACGACTTCCTCGACTGCTGCGCCTGGTGCTGCGGTTGCAGCTGCCTCGACTGCTTCATCAACTACCTCCTCACAGGTCTCTGCCGGTTTATCCTGCTGCAATTCGCTCATGTTCGTTTGCAACCTGCTAATAAATAATTGGTGGAAAGAAGGAAGGCCGAGCAAAGATGAGGTGATATCGGGTGTTTAGTGCCTACCCCTGACTTTCTTTATGCTCTCGCCCCGGAAAATCTTATCTACTCCCAATCTACATAGGGTTTTTTATGTTAAAACCCTACACATTATTACCAAACAGAGAGAAAAAAAAGAGAGCAACGCCAAATTATATATCTTACAAATAAGACCAGTAGTATCTATATCTGCATACAAAAAGAAAAACAAGTAACTAATGCCAATCAAACAAACCAAACAAAAAGCGACATAGTAATAAACAACTCAGATTCTATAAAAACAAAAAAGCTTCTTTGGTCTATGCCATGTCTTTCTTCCCTCTTTAACTTTTATTCTCCACCATTTCGAGCCAGTCGTAAAATCACATTTAAACAAAATCAGCTTCCTCCTCTGTCACCTGCTCAGCAGCAGCCGCACTAATCTCATCTTCATCATCCTCCTTTCGGTGTAACTTTGATCCGTTAGTGAACATGGATGCGCAAAGTGCTGCTGCACATGAAATAGTCGAAGCCCAAAAGCAGCGTCTTAGCGAGTATGTATATCCCCAAACCACAAGTTTTTGCGTATCAGGATCTAACTCCTTAATCGCTGTGACAGAATGAATTACACTATTGACGATTTCTGTACCGTTGGGAACGTGTGCGAGCATTTCAGGGAGAATCGTAGTAAGAGAATTCTGATTGATTGAGTTGGAAATCGCGACTCCTAACACTAAACCGATCGAACGAATAAGGTAGCTTGTACCTGTAGCCACTGCATGATCAACTCTTGAGAAATGAGCAAGCATACTGAAAAGGACCGCAGGCATTAACAGCGCATTACCAAACTGCGTCGGCATAAGGAAAAAAACGAACTGCCATTTCGGTGAATCGGGTCCAAAGGATGCTACTAATCTGCAACCTATAAGCATAATCAACGTACCGACCTTCATCAACGTAGCAAGATGTCCCCATCGAGACATGATAACACCAGTCATGACTGAGCCGATAATTCCAACTAGCGAAGGAACAATTAGACGTGCTCCGGCAACAGAAGCAGGGTCTAAATTAACAGCTTGAAAAAATAGCGGAAGCATAAATAACTGCGAGTTATTTGCGATTCCAGTGAAGAAAGTGCAGAGAAGACTACTGACAGGTAATCTTCCCTTTAAAATCCTTAGTGGCATAACAGGCATGCGAGCAACATTTCCTTCGATATACACAAATGAAGAAAGCATGGCAATAGCAGAAATTCCAAAACTAAGCACTTTCACATCTGTCCATGCATATTCATTTCCTCCCATGCTAAGACAGGCGAGTAAGCTGGCAAGTCCCAATACAAGAGTAATACTCCCACCAAAGTCGATGTTGCTGATTGTATTTGCAGCTTTAGGACCAGCATAAGGAGGATTAATAATGTAACAGTAGCCCACGATGATGGAGATGAGGAAAATAGGTAGTTGGACAATAAATACATATCTCCAGCCAAAGGCATCTGCAATGAGACCAGCGGTAGATGCACCAGTAATACTTCCGAATCCCCAGCAGAAATTCAGGGCCGATTGATAAATACCACGAAGTCTAAAGGGAACCATGTCTGAGAGAATGATAGTTCCAAGTGTGACCAATCCACCGCCACCGACACCGGTGACTGCACGGGCGATGTTGAGGGTCATCAACGAGGTGGCCATCGAGCAACCGAGGGTTCCGATGAAGAAAACGGAAATGGCAAAAAGGAAGCACACGCGACGACCGACAATATCAGAAAAACGGCCATAAAGGGGCTGGAAGGCAGTGGAGGAGATAAGATAGGACGTGGAGATCCAACTGACATTGTTGGCTGCGTTGAACTCTGAGCCAATGAGGGCGTACGTGCTAGCTGTGCAGCTAGAGTCCCAGCCGGTGAGAAATACGTTAGTGCAGGTCACGAGTTGTACCATACGCAGACGCATTGTTGGAGTCCAAGCGGGCGAGAGCGGGGAGATGTAGTCTGCGGGCATTCCGGCTTGTTCGTAGTCCTCGAGGTCGTCGCCCAGGAGAGGAGCAGCCTCGGACATGCTCTTACGCGGGAAGATATCGACGTCGTCGTCGCTTTCAATGTCAGTTTCAAGCTCAATTGCAAGCGAGTCGTTGTCTGAAGTATCTGAGCCCGGGTCGTGCATCTCAGCAGGATTGAGACCACGTATTGGACGCGATGCTGGTCGCGTGTCGTACGCGAGCGGGATAATGGGTTCAGCAACGTCGTCGTCGACAGCCAGTGGGTCAGCCGACGGCACAGCATCGTGAAATGTGTCTACCTCAGGCATATCTGGGGCAATTGAGGGCTGTGAAGGGTGTCAGAACACGCGGTGGTGGTGCGTAGACAAAAGATTGGGAGGAACGCACGGAGTAACGCAGTAGATTACAAAGAAGCACGGAAACGAAGCAGACTAAGCAGCAAAAACAACACTAAGGTAGTCTGAATACAACTCTCCAACTCCCAGCAATAATAAAAATAAAAATAAAAACAAAAAGAAGGCTGAATAACAGAAGATTAGCAATATGAATAAGAAGAAGTCATTAAGAAAAAGAGAGCAGACGAGCAAGATAGTTCGAATCCCTCGGCACTAACACACAAGGTTTATCTCTAAAGTCCGAATTTTCCGCGTATCGGAAAAGGCCTTATCGCGAATCTTTCGACAGCGACCTTCGTCTGCTATTTCCGTGTATTATTCTGGCACTAGATTGTTAATTGCTGTGTATTTTGTTTAAATGTCTTTTTGTGTGTGCAAAGCTGTCTGATTGACGTTCAATGTCGGTCTGTTGAACTGCTTGGTTGCTATCTCTGCTGCGCGGTGCAAATGAGAAAGCGCTGTGCGGTGGCTGTCTCCGAATATTCATTCTGCACTATTTGTCGGGTTCTCCGTTGAACGTAGTCAAACGTCTCTTTCTTGTGTCTGTTGTGAGTTTTTACAGAAGCGAACTTATCCTGCGAAAGCGTCAAAAAAGTAGAGACTCGTAGGATTAGCACCGGCTCAGTCAGATATTACACCCAACTGCTGAGCGCATAAACGACTTTTTCTTCTCGCATAGCATGTTTTATTACTGTAGAAACCGCCCAATAGCGTTTCTATTCAATTTCTTCCTGCGAAGTACTCCACGCAGCGGGCAAAGTGTTGCTCGCTGCTCAGTGAGCAGATTGCCCGAGAACCCTACGAGTGCAACTGCTTCTCCTCGACATTTGTGTTCACCCGCCGCAGCTCACTACTCTTCCCGAACTGTATTTTCTCACAATTCCTCCGCTCAGCGCAATTGCTCACGATTCAGGCAATTCTCTACTTTTCAGCACACAACTAAATCGGATTCTCCTGCAAAAATGGTCCAGGTTGCTTTTCTCGGTCTGGGAAATATGGGTGCTGTAAGTTTAAATGGTGCTACGTCATTGCATCTTCATCATCACGACCATCGTGCAATTGTGGTTCGTCTACTATAATGATGACCTTAGCTAATACAATGATAACCCAGGGCATGGCTGCCAACTTGATCTCAAAGGGTAAGCTCGATCCTCCTCTTCTGCTCTGGAACAGATCCGAGGAAAAAGCCAAAGCTTTCGCCGAAGGCAAGTCCGTTGTTCTCGCGTCCTCGATCGAAGAAGCCGTCTCAAAAGCCGACATCATCTTTTCTTGTATTTCCAATGATGCTGCTGTTCAGAGCGTTTACGACGTCGCTCTCAAGATTCCCGACGGCGTCAAGGGAAAGATCTTTGCTGAATGCTCGACCATTCACCCTGACACTACCAGAGGTCTCGAAACGGCTACCAAGGAAGCTGGTGGTATTTTCGTTGCCGCTCCCGTATTTGGTGCACCTGCTATGGCTAACGCTGGAATGCTCGTCTTTGTCGCCGCTGGTTCAAAGGAAGGTATCGAGGCTATCAAGCCCTACCTCGACGGTGTCATGGGTCGTATGACCATCGATCTTTCCGATGATGGTGATGTTGGCAAGGCTCTTACTTTGAAAGTTATTGGTAACACCGTCATTCTTGGAATGGTCGAATCGTTATCTGAAGGACATGTTCTCTCCGAAAAGACCGGTCTCGGAACCGAGAACTTTGAGAAATTCATCTCGGCTATGTTTGGTCAATCTCCGTACTTGCCTTACAGCAAGCGCTTAACTACTGGTGACTACGTTAGAGACAAGCCATTATTTGGTGCTGATCTCGCTGCGAAGGATGCTAGGTAATTCCCACCTCTGTTTATTTCTTATTTTTTATTTTCCTGTTCGTTGGAAGAAACTAACATGATCTAGACATGCGTTGAGTCTCGCAAAGTCTTCTGGAACTTCTATGCCAATTGTGGAAATTGCTGCTGAGCATTTGAAGGCCGTTGAAGAGGAACTTGGACCTAAGGGAGATATTGCTTCTATATATGGTGTTGTTCGCCAGAAGGCTGGGTTACCTTTTATTGAGAAAAAGTAGGTTATTTCTCCTGCTTTGACACTGTAGCGGGCGTTTAGCTTTTGTGAATAAATATATATATATATACGTTTATATGTTCTATCAATTATTCAAATGATAAATATGTGAATATGGTGTTTTACTTTGTTGCAATTTTGTCAGTGTAGAGTAATACTTAAAACGGAAAATCAATGAGCCGCGCCGCACTCAGAAATTTATAAGTGAAATTCAATTTCTTGATATTCATTCTTTTGTACATAATTCACTTTCCATTTATAATTGCAACTGTTGTAACACATTTGTACAATGTCATCAACGAGTTTAGCAATTACTCTTCCACAATTTCCCAATTCTCCAATTTACATTTCACTTTTTACAAACATAACTAATGCCTCTGAAATACGATCACAATTATTAAACGGAAACACGAAGTATTCCTATGCGTTCTTAGATCCTAAAAGTATAGTTTCACTAGCACATGTATTAGCAGCAGTTTATCGAGCGCTAACTGAACGTGCTGCTGGAAATATGAGAACAAGGACGCTGAATTCGGAAATTGTATTTTCAATGGCTCCGTCGAATAATATAGCGGATGGCTTAAGACGATTTGGACTCAAAGAAGATAGTAACTCGGTTTTTGTTGTGAAAGTATCTGATGAGGGAGATGAAAAAGTATATGAAGACGATATAATTGCTTCGTTGAATGAAATTATTGAGGGAGATAGAATACCTATTTGTGATTCTTCTGTTGAGCCATTGACTGATCTTGATATTGTGCGCAAGGTACGTTTTATTACTCTCGGCAATGATTACAAGATTTTTTAATAACTGATGGAATCTTTAGAATTATAAAATCCCTCAAGGAATTTCTCTTACTGATAGAGATAAAGTGACAAAAATAGTTGCTGGTGCACTTGCTTTACGAGGATATATGTAAAAACAAGGAAATCTATAGAATACGGCTGGATATACGATAAATAACTATAGAAAGACAGAACTTTTATTTAAAAACAAGTAAACGCCAAATAAATGCCTCAAAGTCCTACTCAACCATCAACTTCAACATCCCCACCTCTTCTAGTTCTATTGCCCTCCATTTTCCTCTTTGATCTCATGGCATCTCTTCTTCTTCTTTTGGCTTTTCTAGTCCATTCTCCTCTATTTTCATAAAATTCTTCTTTCCATTGTTCTCTAGATAACACAGGACGATCTGGGATTTTACTAAATTGACTTTGGGCATCCAAGAAAGCTGATTCAGGATGTGGGAAAAATAGCGGCATATTTTCAAATTGTTTGCGTTTCTGAAGATTTTTAGTGTTGGATGAATATACAGTCGATGTAACTATTTCATCTTCGTTGTCGATATTCGTAGCTGCGTCGTCGTGTGCAGGAGTTGATGAAGTAGGTTGAGCATCTGTAACATCGTCATCGTCATCGTCATTGTCATTGTCGTCCTCATCGTCATTGCTTCCAAATAGAGAGAATGAGGAAACAGCTGTATCATCAGTATTAAACAGCGAACGAAGTCGCTCAGTCACAACCGACTTTCGCGGATTTTCTTTGTATGTAGACAATTTCCTGGTTTTCTTCTTGTTCATTTCAGGCAGTCGATCTTCAATATCTGAATCTGATGAATCTAAAGAAAAGCTGTGTTCACTAGAATCTGATTCTGCTTGCTCAATTTCAATTTCTTGTTTTGATTTCATTTTCGCATCTTCATCATCATCATCATCATCGTCGTCATCATCGCTGGAAGAACTTGAACCATTGCTGCCACTTGAATCAGTCGTTGAATTCGATTCATTTTCATCATCACCGGAATCAGCATCACTAGATGATGATACCGATTCATTAGAGTCAGAATCTTCACTGATCGACATTTCTTCAGCATCTTCATCGTCAGAATCAGATTCAGATGAGGAAGAATCATTTGCAGCACCACCTCGAAGGCCATAAAATGGCATATACGGTTTCCCAGCTAATGATTCTTCATCAGACGATTGCTCATCGTTCATTGATGTGTCGTTCGCTGCGATTTCAATACCGTCGAAAAGACCACTGCCGTCTGATTCTATTTCACTCTCCTTTTCGGCAGGTGAATTATAGAGTTGGGCTTCATCGTCATGATCTTCTTGGGTATTAGTCGCAGGTTGAGGGATACTTATTCCAGAAAACAAATCGTCATCATCAGAATTTTCATCAACACCCACGTCGTCAGCAATAGGCTCTTCAACTGTCTCTGTTGTTCCAGTTAATAATTGGTTATCAGCAGGTTCTTCATTAACATCCACGTCCTCAGCAATATTTCGTTCAGCCGTGTCTAGTTCAACTTCAGCTTGTTCATCGGATGATTGCTGGGAAGGTTTGGATTTTGCAGAATTGATGATATTATAAATTGCTTCATCACCATCTGAATCGTCATCTTCGATATTGGTCGCAAATGCAGTTTCCGAGCTTTAGAATATGTTAGCACCATAGCACAATTTACTCATGAAAAGCATGTATGCATACCTAATAGTAATTTCATCACCAAACATTTCATTTAAAATTTTCAAACTTTTCTCTCTTTCAATTCTTTGCTGTTTATCTTCATCAGTTTCGATTTTAATAATTTTATCTTGTTTAGCCGTAGATTGAACAATTTCAAAATGTGAATCTTTCATAATTGAATCTGCAAATTCTCCACCAAATTCAATCTCAGTTTTTAATTTCTCAAAGTCTTCAATATATAAAACTTCTCTTCTAAATACCTCAACTGTATCTCCATATCCATTAAGCCATCTTCCAATTAATATTTTATTATTTTTAATTTGTTGATTGTTTTCTTCGACGAATTCCCATACGAACTCATTTTGATTTTGTGTATTTATTGAACCCCATAATTTCTGTTTTTTTAATTTAAAGATCTTTGCTTTTCCTCCTTTAAATTTTACTCGAAATGTAGGTGGATTTTGTCTAAAATCTCGACTAATGTCTCGCGTTCTACCTTTTTCTATCTTTCCGAATTGATATCTTGATCGTTGAATATGAAAGAACAATTTTTCGAATTTTTTCAATTCTTTTAATTGATTTTTTGACTGTCTTTTTAATTCTTGTTCTTTCATTTTCTCTTGTTCAACTTCATTTGGTCGTTGATTATATTTCTCCTGTTGCCGTTCTTCAAAACTAGATGATTTGGCTTCTTCGATTTTAATCACTCCTCCTTTGAATTTAACTCCATTCAATGATTTTTTTAGTAAAGCGTATTTTTTCTTTGAAATTTCAATAGTAATAAACCCAAAATAGTTTTCATAAACTGGTTTTTTATGAATCGATAATGGTGTAATGGACTTTCCAAACATATTGATTCTTGAAACCAAATCATTAGGATTTGAAGCTAAATTTGGAGATATCGAGGAAATATAAAGACGAAGTGAAGATACTATATCATCTTCTAAACTCATCTTTGTATATATTTGTTATATTCATATACCTGAAAGTAATGTTTTAACAATACATTCGCGGAATCAAACAAAGTAAAAAAAAAAAAAATCAAAATAACAAATTCAATATTAAAATCCAGCATAAAGCAGTACAAAACGTTACAGTTATAGCTGTAAATCAAATACTGTCACTGGTTCAGGGGTCAAGATTACTTTCTCCCAAGCAGGAAAAAAAAAAGAATATTGAGCCCCACCGGATTGTGAAAAAGATTTCCATTTAGATTGTTTTTTTACATATTACACATATATACATATATACATATACTATTTATTGTTTATTTGCGGTGTTGATAGTGGACAAGTATGGTTGCACCTCCGATAATATACTCTGGTCATGTGGACTTTCGAATGCGTCTTGTTCTGGCGACGCTATCAGGCCGAGCAATCAAGATTGAAAAGATCAGATCAGATGATATGGAACCAGGATTAAGAGGTATATTTTGTTCCAATATAATTGAAGTTCAATCAAAGAGATATTGACGCTTATCCAGATTATGAGGTTTCGTTTTTACGGTTGTTAGAAGCGGTTACGAATGGAAGCTCGATTGAGATTTCATATACTGGTATGTCATAAATACCAATTACATGCATATTCTCGGTCTTTAACGTATAATATAGGTACTACGGTTGTATATAAACCAGGTTTAATAGTAAATGGTACAATTACACACAACTGCCCATTATCACGAGCAGTAGGCTACTTCATCGAACCCATTCTTCTTCTTGCTCCATTTGGAAAAGCGGCTCTGTCACTTACAGTTAAAGGTATCACGTCTAATGGAATTGACCTTGGGGTTGATACGATCCGCACTGCTATTTTCCCCATCTATAACAAATTCGGAATCATGCGTCAAGAATTACGGGTTATCAAACGTGGATCGCCACCACTTGGAGGTGGTGAAGTAAATGTGTTGTTACCGCATGTATTGCTTCAACCACAAACTTTACATGCAGCAGTAGCTACTCCGGCCATCACAAAATTACGCGGAGTAGCTTATTCAACACGAGTCAGCCCCGCAAGTGTAAACCGGATAGTTGATGGAGCAAGATCAGTTTTAAATGTAACAGGCTGCGAGACGTTTATTTTCAGTGATGTAGCAAGAGGTGAGGAGTCTGGAAAAAGTCCAGGTTTTGGTGTGTCCCTTGTCGCTGAAACTAGATCTGGTTGGTGCTATTGTTCAGAAGCTGTCGGAAGCGCAGGTGAAGCTCCTGAAGACGTCGGTGAAAAAGCCGCGAGAGCGTTGTTGGAAGAAGTCGCAAATGGTGGTATGGTTTGTCGTAGTCAAGTTAAAACATTGGTGGTTCTTATGAGTTTAGGGAAAGAAGACGTCGGAAGAGTTATTCTAGGAAAAGGAGTTATAGATGAGAGCTTTGTTCGACTATTAAGGGATATAAAGAAAATCTGGGGTACAGAGGCACGACTCAAAGAATTCGACGGTGATGACGAGGATGAAGATGATGATGAGGAACATGAGAAAGCAGAAGAATTCGTGTTAAGTATAAAAGGCGTAGGATTCGTCAACGCAAGTAAAAAGATGGCTTAATTTACAAATTGTATAATATATATTGTACAAGAGATACTATTTACAGAAACAAAATCTCATCGCAAAGTGCCAGCACGTTTCTTTTCAAGCGCAGTTTTGTATGGTGGAGCAGTTGGTTTTTGAACTGGCTCTAAACTAACTGCCTCAACACCCTTCTCAAGTTGATATGTTGCGTCTGCATCATAATCTGTTAAATCTCCACAAGCAATAAACGGTGCGATCATTCTTTCTGAATCGTCCATAGTAAACTTTGATAAATCTTGAGGCGTCGTAGTATCTTTGAGCTGTAATGATTCAGGTTGCCATCCAGGTCTCGGCCTATATCCCTGGCAAACTACAAACGCTTCTAAAGAAGATGCACGAGAACTTCGAGGTTTAGCACATGTGACATGATCAAATAATAACGCAAGTTGAGAATATAATAAATCGACATCGCGACCTCTAAAGATCTTTGCGACAAATGTACCTCCCTCACGAAGAAGACTTGTGGCTAAAGTAAGTGCTGAGAGAATGAGTTGTCCTTGGATATACTCGTCCAAATCGTGAAGCCCAGTAACGTCCGGAGCGCCATCTAAAAACTTGTTAGCCTTATCAAATATAGATACACTACTTTCAGAATTTAAGCTCACCGGAACAAACGAAATCCGCAGGTTCACCGCCAAAAAGCGATAAGATACTAGTCAAAGTAGACGGATGTGTAATATCAGCTTGCAAAGTAATAACGCCCGGCAACGGCGCAATAGGTTGTAAATCCACGGAAACAATCGTAGCAGCATTTTCTCCTGTCGATAAAGTCCTTGAAAGAACCTGACTCCAAGAACCAGGTGCTGCACAAAGATCAACTACTCTGCTAACATTATCAAAAAGATGAAATTCCGAATCAAGTTGTAGAAGCTTGAACGCAGATCGAGCTCGCCAGCCTTGTTCTTTGGCTTTGCGATAGTACAAATCACGCTTGTCTTTACTGCATTTACCCATTTTTCTTTTTTTGCTCTTCGTCTCGTTGTTTACAGAGTTGAATATAAGTATAATTTTTAGAAGAGTGTATCAAGAAAAGGTGGTTGCGAGAGAACCAAAAATTTCAATGCGGCGCAAAACGCCCTAATTGACCTTGTCAATTCAAACATCCAGTATTTACTGCTTTTTTTTACTATATAAGGTGGTATGTGAAAAATTCATAAATTAAAAATGAAATAAAATTGACAATAGCCCCATAAACACAAACATAAAATGCAAAGCAAAAAACAAAGCAAAATAACTCATTGATTCCAATCCCAAGAGAAATAATCAAACATTCAAAGTCTCGACTATTTTCTTACTTTGTTTGGCATCGTTTAATACTTTTTGCGTAGCTTTGGCGATATCATTGTTTGGTCTTGGATTATTGCTTTCTTTCCTTTTGGTTTTTGATTCTCTGTCTTTCTTTTCTGAATCGAGTTTCCGTTTCTTTTTCATAGTGGCGGATTTTAATGAATGTGTAATTCCTTCTTTTTGTAACCTTTCCATTCTTTTTTGTAACCAATCAATATCCGATTTAAGTATTGGATTGATAATAATTCTGTTTTCCTTAGACGTACTTTTACCGCACTCTAAGCATGTCTCCTCTTCAATTTCTTTTAGTGCAGTTTCAGCAAATACATGTCCACATTCGGCGTGATAAATAAACTTGGATCCACCTGATTTGATTTCCTTCCCCGTAATAGGACAGACCCACTTACCGCTCTTATCATCCGTAGATACCTTGAGCTCCACAATATCTTTCAGCGTCTTGATATGCGAAACAAGAGCTTCTCCATCCCCGAATTTCTCAGGGGAAATAAGCCATTCTATAATCGCATCTTTATTATATAGCCGTCCCATATAGTCGCTAACAACTGGAAGCTCAAGAGGTTTTAAACTTAGTCTGCATGTTTTCCAGGAATATTCAGCTGCAAGTTGATTTTTTTCAAAAATTTGAGATGATGTAGCTTCGCGCGAGGAATAGTTTACTAACTCACGACGAGTAGGTATCGAGCCTCCGTCGTTCTATAAAGAGAATTTATACCAGCGTCAGTAAATTTTTGACTATCATAAAATAACATACGGAATCTTACACCCATGGCTCTTATTTTGTGTCAAATTACGTTAAATATGAAGTTACTATCATGAATATGGCGAAATGAAATCGTCCACGTGATAAGCTCACGTGACTCTCTCAAAACTTGTAAACTTGAACCGTGGCGATGCGAAATCAGATTTCCAATTCTTCTTCTTTTCTTGTAAATTCTGTTTCGCGCAGATTTGGTGGTTCAAATAAAATAAAAAGGTGATTTGATTGGATAATTGGGATAATGGCGAATTATTTAGCATCTATTTTTGGTACTGAGCAGGATAAAGTCAATTGGTAAGTACTTTTACTGTTTGAAATAAGAAAATCAGAGCATTTTGCTAACAGATTTCTTATATTCGAATTCAGTTCGTTTTATTATAAAATTGGAGCCTGTCGACATGGTGATAAATGTTCTAGAAAACATGTTAAACCTTCATATTCACAGACTATTATGTGCCCGAATATGTATCAGAACCCAGCTTATCAACAGGGGAATAAATTGAATGAATCGCAGATGCAGAATCATTATGATGCGTTTTATGAAGATTTTTTTTGTGAAGCTGCAAAATTTGGTGAAGTGGAGGAAATTGTTGTTTGCGAGAACAATAATGATCGTAAGCTTTCTTTTAATTCGATTTCCCGCACGTTGGTTATTGTTATATAGTACTAACGTTTTCTAGATTTGATTGGTAATGTCTACTGTCGATTTAAATATGAAGAAGACGCGCAGAAAGCGTGCGATAATTTTAATTCAAGATGGTATGGTGGTAGACCAGTTTACGCTGAATTGAGTCCAGTTACGGATTTCAGAGAAGCTTGTTGTCGACAGCATGATACAAAGGAATGTATGCGTGGCGGATTTTGCAATTTCATTCATTCAAAGAAACCATCTCCTGATCTTCTTCAGGATCTGGAAATATGTAAGTTCTCATTCTATTTTCCCGTGATTTTCTTTTCATTTTTTCAAAAACTTTGCGCTAATATTTTGATTTTTTCAAAAAAAAGCTCAAATGAAATATCTGAAGAATCGTGGTCGCGATGCGCGTTCAGTTACACGATCTCCATCTCCAGAACCAAAGCGAAAATTTGTTTAAAACGACAATCAATTTTCAGAAAAGATAAAAAAAAAAGGGAGGATAAACTTCTTGTATAAATGCTGGACTTTGTTTTTACTCTGTATTTTCTATGTTTCCGGGTGTTGGGCAATTTGCATTCTATTTGCTGTTTTTTTTGTGTTTGTATGTAACTTGTGTAAATTAGGATAAAAAGTATATATTATTTTTATTCAATTCATGTTCATAAAATCAACGCTAAACACACATTATACAAAGCCTCTAACTAAAAAATTGATAATATCGGAAGAGCACACTTCT
>JAKTPV010000041.1:0-124565 GCA_030556335.1 Myxozyma vanderwaltii
AGGCGCAATACTGCGCAAAGAGGCACGAATAAGCATTCCGGATAGTATCCTTTGTGTGCACAAACAGTGGGCCGTTCGTGTTGCCGACGCATTTGGCCTCTCTGCTACTTTTCCTGCTACCGTTCCTAAAGAATCTAAGGCGGGACCGAAGCTGCGCAGAACAAAGCTGCCCGCAGCTGAAACGGAGCCCCGCAAGCCCGCAACTTTAATGAATGTCTGAATTGTTCTGCGGCATTTTGGCTCAGTGCGGCAGCCGTGCAAAGCAGCTAACATTTTCGCTTGTCGTTGATGACCTACCCTGCGAGCACATTTGAGTTGCGCGCTGCAGCGAGGCCTAATTTCCAGACGACCCCTGCCCTTCGCCCGCCGCTCCTCCGCGCCCGCAACATTATACCTTCGCGAACCTGCGTTTTCCCACGTACCTCGCCGCCGGTTTCTCCGTTTGGGCTGGGCCTCTGTAGAACTCCTGTCTGTAATCTCGCGTGCGCAACCGCAGTAATCGCGCGCAGTACTGTGCTTTACTGCGTCCTCGCCTTGTACCTATTGCTCTCAAGAAGGTTTTCGCGCCGAGTTTCGCTGATTTTCTGCTTCGCCCTGCTCGCTATCTCTGCTGTATCCGTATTATTTTTTCGCATGGTTAGCAATCATTGGACCACTGTACTCATGTTTCTGATACTATATATACTCGCCATGCTGTCTTTTGCTACCTGTTTTCTGTACCCATTGTGTCGTTCCTTCGTGCTCGTTTTTCCGCCCTTGTATTCCCACGCATGAATACAGATGCGCCTGTTGCGCGTGCTGAGCTCGGCGAGGCTTTTTCAGCACAATGCCAAAATGATGTTGAGTCTTCCGAGTCTGCTAGTTTGGCATCCGAAAAGACTTCTCCGCTGCGCAGAAAACTTCAGATCTTGTTGATGGCGTACAAGAGTTTTGGTGCCATCTATGGAGATATCGGAACAAGTCCTCTCTATGTCTTCACCAGTATCTTCCCTAAGTCGGAGCCCACTGAGAACCAGGTCCTTGGTGCGGTATCTTGCATCTTTTGGGTGTTTGCCCTCGTGGTTATTGTCAAGTATTGCTGTATCGTTCTATTCCTTGGACCAAACAACGGCGAAGGAGGCCAGGTTGCCATCTATGCAAAGTTGGCGAGGACTTTGCATGTGGGCCCCCGCGGCGTCGTGATGCCTGGAGAAATGGAGCCGGACATGTTTCTGGAGCTCAGTAAGAGTATGACCAGAGATTCTCGCTCCCTCAAAGCCAGTCAGCGGAAGTCAATGCTTAGTGGATGGTTCCATGAAGTGGTCTTCCCCAAGCTTTTATTACTTTTATGTTTCCTTGGATGCAGTTTGGTCATTTCTGACGGTCTCCTCACTCCCACTACTTCTGGTATGTACTTCTTTTTCATTTTCGGCTTCCGTTTTGCAAGTTGAGCATTACCCTAATTGGTAATAGTTCTTTCTGCCGTCGGTGGTATTGAAGTTCCTGTCCCATCAATCAGCAATCTTGTCATGCCTATCTCCATTATCATCTTAGTAATATTATTTGCCTCTCAAAGCTTTGGCTCGGGAAAGATCAGTCATATTTTTGCTCCGATTGTTATTTTGTGGCTGCTTTCCAATGCTGTGTTGGGTATTATTAATATTACAAAATGTCCAAGGGTTTTGAAAGGTTTCAATCCCAAGTATGCCATTGACCTTTTGCATGGATCGGGAGAGATTGATATTCTTGGTGCTGTAATGCTTGCTGTTACCGGTACTGAAGCTATGTTTGCGTATGTATTCTCAAAACGACGTTAAAAGGTTGTAATAGATAAATTACTAACGGTTAGATTAGCGATATTGGGCACTTTGGAAGTCTTCCGATCCAGCTTGCGTTGTCGTGTGTGGTATGGCCTTGCTTGATGCTGGCTTATTTTGGACAAGCAGCTTATCTCATTAACGATCCGACTGCCATCGTGAACACGTTCTACTATTCCATTCCCGGAGGATCAAACACTGCACTGTACTGGTACATTTTCACCCTGGCTACTCTTGCCACCGTGATTGCCTCTCAAGCTCTTATCCTGGGTGTGTTTAGTATCCTGCGCCAGATGATTCACATTGACTGCTTTCCTCCTTTCAAAGTTAAGCATACGTCGTCTACTACTGTGGGCCAGGTGTATATTCCTGCTGTCAACTACATTCTCATGGTTGGTGTCATTGCAACCACTGCCGGATTTAGAACCAGCGACAATGTTACTGCTGCCTATGGTTTAGGTGTATCACTTGATTTTGTTGTCACGACTACATTGATCACCTTCTGTTTGATATATGTTTATAATGTCCGGTGGTATATTTGGGCCCCTTTCTTTGTTATCTTTGGTGCGCTTGATTTCTCTTTTGTAGTAGCAAATGCCGCAAAGATTCCTCATGGTGCATGGTTCCCTCTCATGATGACAGTTATCTCTACTGCGTTTATTAGTTTCTGGAGATGGGCTAGAAGTCTTAAAGTTGATGATGAATATAGTCGTCGGATTAGAGTCAGTGACATTTTCTCTGATTTAAGGCATGATGATATTCCCAATCAGAGCTTTGTCTTGTCATCTTCTAGCGATAAAGCGACGATTACTATGAATCATGTTCCAGAGCCTGAGGATATCACATTTCAGGATTCGGTTTATTTTACACCTTCTCATCGCCTTGAATATAATGATCCTCCTTTGGATTCAAAAGCTAGCTCTACTTTGCGCTTACGTGGTCCACATGCAGTAGACGTTGGAAACATGCCTGCTACTGCTGCAATTTTCCACACTAATGCTACACACACTTTACGTTCGCCTCATACGGTACCGGCGATTTTGTCTTTGCTATTGAACGTTTTCCCAGCTCTTCCTGAGCATGTTGTTTTCCTTGGCATAAGGATCGTTGATTCTCCATATGTTGATCAAGAATTCCGACTTGCTATCCGTCCATATCGCGATGTACCGAAATTTTACCGCTGCATCGTTCGCTTTGGATTCATGGACAAAGTTGACGTTGGCGATGAGATTGTACAGCAGATTCTCACGAGAATCCACGCTAAAACAAGCGTGACTTCAGTTTACCATATCATTGAAAATGAAGAAGTTCTCGCTAAGAGACCGTACCCTCCACGATCCTGGAAAGGTCTCGGACAGATTATTCGTGCTTCTACTATTGAATGGATATACAGTCCTATTCAAAGAGTTCTTGAACAAAGAAAGTACGTCCAAGTGGACCGTTTACAAGCTGCGAAGTTATATAATGGTGAAATCGCAGTCCCCACTGATAGAGAGATTAAAGTGTTGTATCTTGGGAGTACTGTTTACCTGTAACATTTGTATGGTCTTTACATAATTACATTAGTAATTTAAATAAATGTATTGGTTGTGAAGTGCCATGATTAAGAAATCAACTCTTTTTTTTTTTGTCCCTTTGTTTGTACTCGGTATCATGTAATAGAAACTGACTGAACAGAAAATATATTCTTGTACCTTTTTTTTTCTTCCTTCATATAGGGTATTTCTAAATGGAATCGGTTAAATGGTACTATTTTTACTAGCAGTGACACAATAATTATCTCTTGTTTCAAAAAATTAAAAAATGTTTAAATGCTCTATTGCAATAAGATCCCAAATGTAATAGCCCTAACAAGAAAAACAAGGTGCAAAAAAAAAAAAAAAAGAAGAAATGCAAACACCTCAAACATATCCAGCCATCTATAAAAATTTAAAGCAAAGAAAATAATAATACAACGAGCTTTTCCATACTCTTAATTTCAAACTCTTGAAATATATATACAGCAAAAATGCAAATAGCAAATAAAAGACAAAAGCAATCGCGTAATTATACAAACCATGGTTAGAAGTTAAGTTAGTTTATTAACAACGACATCTTCATCCACTTCACTGTGCCACCCAGCACCTCCTTCACACATATATTCGTAAACTGCTGAAATATCCTTATTCTTTTTTAGAGTGTCGGCCATATCAAGAGCTCTATATTCAGGCTCCATAGGTGTTACAAACTTATAATTTCGTCTAGCAGGATAAGCATAAGGAGTTTCAAGAAAATTCCCAAGCCTTTGAGCATGGGCTGCCATTTCATTCGCTCGATCTTGCATAGCTTTAGCAACGTCCGGCCCAGAACCTTCATTTTCAGTTATCATCCTTTTTAAATGCTGCCCTTCAACGTGATCAATCAGTCCCTTAACATCATCAAACTTATATTGTTCTCCATTTTCTCGAACACATTGAGCCCAGAGACATTTATATATTAATCCGCTTTTATCGTTTGTATGTCTTTTAAGAAAATGTCGTCGAAATGCTGCTGCTGAATGTAACTTCACTGGAGCTCCTGGTGCAGCACGTGATGATTCTGAAAACAATCGGCATGAGGGCCATTTACATTCATAAACCTTGGCTTTAGGTTTGTCAAACAGTCTCTTGTCTGCAACTGGTGTCCTTCTTTTCTTTCCCCCATTCTGCTGCTGATAACTACCAAATGTAGACCTCCGCTTGGCAGTTGCATGGCTTAGATTGCTATCAGTAGAAGGGACAGGTGGGCCTTCTGATCTAGGCACCTCGGGTCTTTGTATAGTCTGAACAACAGGTTTTGTTATCGGCATCTTAACAGCATTGGGTGGTCTCACAGTTGATGCAGTGTTTGCAGAAATATGAGCTGAAGGCTGTGGTATGCCTGTAGGAGTTACCGGAGAAGCAGAAGAGTCAGCATGAGCCAATGAAGGCTTGTGCAAAAACCGCAAGTGTGCAGCTGTCTTATTCAAAGGTAATGCTACTGTTATGGAATCTGGAGTTCTTGCCACTCCGGGTCTACCCTTCACAAGGGGGCTCCTGGTTGGTACTGATGATCTTAAGGGAGATGAAGTTGAAGACTTTGATTGCATTCCATGCATGCCATGAAGAGCAGGTTGCATAGGCTTATCACGAACTGGCGTAATGAGCTTAGGAGACATAGTTGCAGCATTGGTAGTAGCAACTATACTATTAGAAGATGGTGGCACAGTACATGATGCAGGGGTAGATGAATTCACTACCAGCAGCTTTCTGGTAACCAATGGTCTCTGTTCTTGAGTTCGCTGAGTCCTTGGCAATGAATCAGATTCAAGGTGCAAGCCATTTTGAGCAATATCACATGGTGTAGTCTTAGCTGCAGTCTCATGTTCCACAGAATCAGCAACTACATTAATGTTAGCTTTCATAATAAATGACTAAGCATAAAATGGCTTACCTAGTGCTACTGCTGTTCCAGAGTCATATGTTTTCTTCATCATCACTTCATTTGTTAAAGTAACACTTGATTCTGACATATGTGCATCATCTGCTGTAGTGGTTAGGAACAAAGCACCTCAACCATTGTCTATGGGGAAACTTACAAAATTGATCAGAGTCAGAATTGTCCACATCTAGAGGTTCAGGAACTACTGTGAATGGAAACGTAGCTGGGGTTTGTTCATCAACCTCCATGGCACTGTTCATGGGAGACTCTGATGCTCCAGGGTCAGATGCTACCAAGCTTGTATTGACTGTCTCACTTTTATCCTGATTACTTTGAGTCACAGGATTGAGAAGAATGGTTTTAGATTTTTCTGCTGACTTGGTATCTGCCTTTGTAATTGATGCAATTGAAGAAGTATCAGCAACTTCAGCCCCGACTTTTTCTGGACCTCCCATTGTGTTTGAAGGAGTGGGTTCCACTGGTGGCTTGTTGTTCCCTTGCTTCACAGAAGTATCTCCCCTTTCAGGCTCAATAGCAGGATTAATAATTCTCTCCTCAGGGGGATCAAACTCATCCCAGTTTATAACATTTTGCAGGTTTGCCAAATCTGCTGTCTTATTGATTATAGGTGGAATACAGCTGCATAAAGGAGCAAGATCATGATTGAGTGGTTTCATATTGGGATGATGGCCCAGAACTCGCAAAATATCTGAAGCAATAGTATCTGTATTCACAGTGAGTTGCTTCAATTTAGCTTTGCTAGTTGGAACAGTCGGGAGCATGATTCTAAATGAAAGAATCTCATGATCCTCAAGATTTCTTGGTAAAGCAGCCAATACTGGCACATTTTCCTTGACAGCATTTTGCTGAACAGTTCCAGTGATCTGATTGGTTTCGGAATCAGGCAGGATAGAAAGCACTTTCAGTCTACCATTGACAGCATAAATCAGTTCATAAAGTTTGATTATTTTTGAATTACATTTTTCTATCTGTGATGGAGTGAACCCAGCAGTGACTGCTGCTTGCTGTAAACCTCGTAGAGATTTGATAGCTTGAAGTTTGAGCTGTGCAAGTTGTTCTGGTGAGTGATTTTTGATCATATATAGGCTTGGAGCAGGTGGTCCAATATATCCTGCTGTTTTCAAACTGTCATTAAGTACTTCAGGTGCAATTTTTAGCATCCTTTGCCTTTCTGTTTCAGTTTGTCTTTGCTGCACTTGCTGGCGAACTTTATTATCCTCTTCAGATGGTCTCTCCATTTGCAGGTTTCTCAATTCCTGATGCTTTCTTTGCAGTTGCAAACTTGCCCCTTGCTGATGTTGCTGATGTTGCTGATGTTGCTGATGTTGCTGATGTTGCTGATGTTGCTGCTGTTGCTGATGTCGCTGCAAGTATTGCTGTTGTTGCCAATGTTTCTGCCATTGTTGCTGCTGTTGCCAATGTTTCTGCTGTTGCCAATGTTTCTGCTGTTGCCAATGTTGCTGTTCTTGCTGATCTTGCTGATGCTGATGTTGTTGTTGTTGTTGTTGCTGCTGCTGCTGCTGCTGCTGCAACCCCTGATGCTCTCGCTTTAATTCCTCCTGTACATTCTTTTGTTGCTGAACCTCACTGGCAAAATCCAAAATCCACTGATTTGGCATTTGCTGTACAGGTGCTTGTGGCACATTTGGTAAAGTTTGAGCTGGTATCTGCTCCATGTCATACCTAAAATCTGGCTGCTGATTCTGTTGCTGTGTCTCAGGGGTGTGTTGTTGAACTGATGGCTGAGCTTGTTTATGGAGTCGAGCTGGCAAATGTGATTCAGCTGGTGCTTGTGCATGCTGTTCTGGTGATAGTGCACAATGCTGCAATGGCATTTTTACAGGCTGATGGACTAGTGCAGGAGATTGCTGCTGAGAGATAGGTTTCTGCAGTGGCTGGGAGGGAGCTTGCCTTTGCTGGCCTAGAGTAGGCTGAGCTGACTGAGTAGGCTGAGTTGACTGAGTAGAATGAGCTAACTGCTGCCTTAGAGGTGATCTTGGCTCTGGTACTTGGATGTGCCCAGTTGCAGTTATAGGAGCCCATTGAGGAGCTGAGGACTGTAGAGGCATTGTATCCAGAGGGTAGCTAGTGGTAGTAGCAGTGAATGGACCAGATTGATACACACTAGTCTGTTTTGTACTCAAAGTAGGCTGCTGCTGTGCAGGACCTTGAAAGTTACTCTGCTTTTGAGTAGAAAAAAAGTTTGATTGCGGAGGTGCAACCCATTGGATTGGGTTCCATGCAACACTTGTCAATGGCTGAGAAGATACCTGTGGTGTTTCTAGTCTAGAGAGAGCATTTGGTGCAGTGCTTTGGTCAAGCAGAGGAGTTTGTGATGGTGGTAGTACTGCATCAGAAGTAGTGATTGGTTTATATGGCACACCACTCTCATCCACATCCAAAAGTTCTGAATCTTTCCATCCTAACTGTGGATTAACTACATGAGCAGACTGTACTTCCTCTGCAAATATAAAGGGATCGATATTTCTCAAATACTCCATCTGCTTTTCCATTTCAATTAGTTGGTGGCGAATAAGTGCACGCTTTTCCGCTTTGTCCATCTGAGAAGCCTCATTTTGAAGACGGGTTGCATCTGCAAGGCTCAGTGAGCCTTGAGATGTAACAAGCTGCTGGACATTATTTGCTGCAAATGGCGATTGCCTTTGAGCTTGATTATCTATCACATTGGGTTGTGATGACTCTGCTGATCTAGAGTTGATGTGAGATTCAAAGTGATTTGTGGGTTGTTGGCCATTCATTTTTGGCTCAAGAAATTTCTAACTTTATAAACAAGCAAGAAAATTCAGTCAGCAGTCAGTTAACCAACTATAAATTTATCAACTAATGGTTAGTTGATTCATGTGTTACTACTATAACAAGTGCTGCACCTTCAGCCTGAATGCATAAGAGCACACTGGCTTGGAAGTAAACTCACGGGATGCTAGAGATCTCTGTTGGTTGAGCCAATGAAACTGACCAAGCCCACCACCAAATACACAGAGTTTAACTCTAGTATTATATATATTAATCTCCCAGTCAACTATGCTATACATCTACTGGAAGTTATAACAGCAAAACAGAAACAATAAGTATAAGGCATGGGGTTGCAAATGTCCAGGGCCCACACAGGTGGTGGTTGCACCGTGGTAAATATATATATACAAAGATTAGGGTTTGTGAGTCGAAGAAAACCTTACAGATGTGCAGGGTGTGATTGGCCACTACTTGTGAACCTTATTTGAATTCTGTGTTTGGGGCAAAAACAATCTGAATTATTGGGGTGTGATATGTCTTGAATCTTTACCAAATCTGGGAAAATCCTCAAAACTCAATCTGTATATCTGCCCACTTACAATTTTCACCCTCTATTCTCAGAATAAATGCTCCCACCACCTAGTGCATGCAGATATCTACTACTTGTAAACTATTAAATGTTCTCTATTTAGAGAGGCTGCCATTATACCTCATTCATATTTCTTTCATTCATGCAACACAAATGCAAGAGACTCTCTCCAACTGGAAGATGCAACATTCATGTTCATAAATGGTGATATTGGTGAATATCAAGAAATATATGTCTGCCCATATTCAAAGACAGAATCATGCAAGGGATTGTATGCATGCGTGCTTCTTACTACCTTTCTGTCTTTCTGGGACATGTGGGAAATGGAGTTGTATATGGATTTGTGAGGACTTCCTTCAACTGCCTTTTGCAATGTCAACAGCCAAGCAAAAATGAACACAAAGAAATAAAAAATGACTCTTCTATCATATAATTCACATATTTAGGGAGTAGTTTTGCAGACCATTGAAAATTGGGCCTTTTTATAATATGTAGTTCAAATTTTTAGCAAAAAATCATCCAAAGGCCATAGCTACATTATGTAGACTAAACCTGTTGGCAACCACTGCAACTTTTTCTCCACTGTGCTTTACCATACATTCTCATCCACTCTTGATTTACTTACAAATTTTGGACTTTGAGTAGTAAGCCATTGCTCAGTTGGCTGGCAGGCTTGATTACAGCTACAGCAAACTTCCTACAAAAAAGCCAATTCGGTGGAAAAGGGTTTGACCACATTTGGAGGGAAAGGGTTGCGAGTAGGTATGCTGCGTCGTGCTGCACCACTCACCCGTATCCTTAGGGCTAGGTGTGCGTTTTGCGAGCCCTTCGAAAAGCGTAATGCTTCACGCGACATCCGACTCGCGTGCATCAAATAGATCACAAGCTGTGTCGACCAGGTCAGAGTGCAATAAGAGATCAATCATCAATGATCTTAATTAAGTGGCTTTCATTTTGGGCTTGGAATTTCTTGTGTGCGCTTCATTGGGAGAGGGATCTGCATTGGATGGACGATGAAAAGGGGGGGAGGCTCAAACGTCAATGCGCAGGTACACGGCAGATCTAGACCCGTCTCCAACAGTAGATGATCCCGCAAGGAACAATTTTCTCCATTATATAATAATACAAATTTGTATATTCTATTGGGTATGCCCAAAATAAGAACCGAGTCATCTTTAATAAGAACGTGTTATTTGAAAATATGGCTCTATAGATCATGTTAGGCTGTAGGTGCAGCATCCAGTCATTACGCGTCTTGTTTTTGAACGCGTCAGCTTCCTTGTATGTCCGTGTAGCAATCTGGAGGATTTTCTTGATGTAGATGCCGGCCTCGCTTACATTTCAAATTTATTTTTGCGGCGTGTTCGGATCTTCAATTTGATCATATATCTAGCAAATTGGAAAGAAAAAAAATTGAAGATCAAGAGAGATGGTCTTCCACCCCACCGATCCTCGAGTTATAGTTAATGTTATCGATATTAAGAAACAACTATACAACAGAAGAGATTGATAATTGACAACAATAACAGCAACATATACGGCACTTCTCATACCCCAACCAACACCCCGGCTTCTCTCTCCTCCAAGATATGTTGTACAAATACCAGAAAGAGTACTATATACAATGAAAGTATCAGTCATTTACCCATCCAGAATCCGAAAAAAATGACACTCTCGCATTTTTTTTTTTTGGCTCGTCATTGCTTAAACTAAAACCAATAACGTATGATAATATGTAATTCAAAGAGATAATGGGAAAGAAAATAAACCTATGTCATACTGTAAAAAAAGAAAAAGAAACCCCAGAAAACAAAATAGACAAGACAACCTAAAATAATAACAAAATTGCAGTGAGCCCGCGCAGAGGTATTTCAATTGTGTAAATCCTAGCACAGCGGCAAAAAATCAAAATTTCCGAATCCAAAAAAAAAACTACTAAATTAGATAGAACAGGCATCAATCATATAGCATCCTTCTCTATTCTGATATCGCGACGTTTGCGGCCACCCTTACTGAGCATAGATAGCGCTGCAAGTCCTCGTCGTGGTCCAGCTTTCAGATTTTGAGACGCTCGCTCAAGTAGAGCCTCTGCAGAATCGTCGCTGGCGGATGCTCTTGCCCGAGCGCCCGGAACACTATTGACAGGAGCGGGAGATTTTCGTGACGCGTCCGTTGCTGCATTTAGCCGGCTACTTGGGGCAGTGGCAGGTCCACGGCCGATATCGTTCCAAAGTCTGTGTTCTTTATTGAATTGCTCCTCAGGAATCCATTGTTGAAGCTCGACTGAGAAAATATATTTCTGATAACGACCATTTGTCAATGCACGCCTGGAGTATTCCTTCTGTAACACCTTTTCATACTCGTAGGGGATGTATACAGGTTTGCCGATAAAGACGGCTTGCCGAAGAGGTACGAGGTCATCAATAAGGTATTTGTGATCATTTTTGCACGAGACGATGTTGGGATGACGGATGGGGTCGGCTTCAGAAAGCGCAGTCATATCGATGTAGAGGCCGGTGTGCATGTCTATGAAGCGGCCGTCGATCACGTTCATGCCATTGGAATGAGAGCGGTAGATGAAGTACGGGTTAATGTCGATGTAGTATTTCAAAACATGACCGGTCTCGTTAGTGAAAGAATATGCAGTATCGTTGAAGCGCGTTCCGAGATCCTGCATGGTCTTGACAAACATCTGAATATCAACATCGACATCCCTAAAGAGAGAAAGATTAGCACACGCGACCAAGCGTCAGCAAAAAGATCGTAGTATACGAACCATGGAAGGGGCTCAGAGTTCCACCACCAGCCTAGTAAAGTGCCGTGTGCAATCCAAGACTGCATGTCGTTCTCCTCGGAGAACTGAAACCATGCTCCGAGCATTTCGCGGATATAGTGCTCGCGCTCCTCCTCGGACAGCTCGCGCTTGAAGAAGCGCTTGTCGTAGTGCAGTCCGTGGAAAAACTTCTGGCCTGGACTCTTAACAGAGGGTTCGTCGTAGTATTTGGGAGGGGGTTTGGCTGGAGTGAGCGGTGGTGCGATGTAGAATAGCTCGTGAGTGATTGACATTGAAGTCGGTCCCACGGCCCCGGTGTCGAAACGCAAGAAGGCATTGAGGATGGTGGTGAAGCCTGTGAGAATGAGGACTATGGCCGTGCAAAAGAGCAGTAGAGAGCGGCGATAGATCATGGCCAATGGGCAAACATACAGAGAAGGGGGATGAAACGGAGGAGGGGGATTCAGAAGAAGGCGAAAGGAGAGTAAAAAGGACGACGGGAGGGTTTGGAGCCGAAAGATGAAAGGATGTGGCACACGAGCACATGGCGATGGGCAATCTGTGCGGCGGGATATGCGCCACTTTACCGCCGGGTCAGCCACAGTGCTAGGGACGGCACCCAACCCGCTTTCACTTCCGACTGCCGCGATAACAGTCTGTCGGCGTCGGTGCGAGCGGATGCTGGTTGCGGGTTGCTGGGTGCCCTTCTCTGCACTCTTGCTGCCGCTCTTGCTGCCTGCTGAAGCACTACGTAGATCAGCGGGAGCTCATTCCGCGACTTGGAGGGCTTATCGGTCGCGGTTGGGTGTCCAGACGGGCGCTGCGAACTCCGCGAGGCGCTCACGGAAATCGCGATAGCTACGACGCCGGTCCGCGCCTCCGTGACTCGCGTGTGGGAGTTTCAAGCAAGAGCCGGCTCCGGGCATGACAGATTGATTGATTGCGCGAAAGCAGCCTGAAGAAGAAATTGCAAGAGGACGCGCATGACGCGCACCGAGCTCGGAATTAGCAAAGATCGCGGACGGACTGCGCGAAAAGAAAGGGCGCTTTAGCCTTCACAGGGACTATAGCACAATGGCCGTGTATTAATGCTCTATATTCGCTGCCGAGGATCTTGCAGACTCGTGCGTCGCTTATGTCTACGACCCTGGAGCAGATTAGATTTGTATTCCCCGAGCACAACTGGCAAGCTGCTTCTAATGTGCCGACGTGCGCTCCTGGTGCGCTGACTTGCGGAGAGAGCAATTATAAATGCAGGTGAGCAGCTGGTTGGCCGCTATCTTGAATTTACTTCAGCACCGGCAAACACAGGGGTCCTAGCAGCACCCATTCTTCGCCAAACTGCGGCCAAAATTACCTTCGACCCTTCTTGTTTACTTTTGCCGGTCCTCGATGACGTTGGCCCGAAGTGCCGCGGTCCACCATCGAGTGAGTGAACGAGAAACGAGGGCACGCGACGTCACGGCTGTTTCATAGTAGAAGTCCATTTTGCTGATAATACTGTATTGCTGACTGGTAATATCAATTGGTTGGGCGAGTTTCGGCCAATATCTTCAGACAGCAATCGGAGTGCATGATTCAACTCACAGAAACTTCACTCAGCATTCTGCGCCTCTTTCTGCTTCTATTTTGCTCCGACTCTGAAATACGATACAATCTAATTATTATTAGTCCCTTGGTCATCGTCTACTACTGATGTTATTTGGCTGAGCCGACGTGTGCTCTCATGCGCACAATTGCACACAGTTTGCACATGGCCAAGTGCATTTTCAATCGTCAATCGCGCAGTTCCCATTCTCGGCCGCTGTGGTGAATAACAACACAGGTGATTGCTGTCCGAGGTGAGGAGAATGCTCTTTACGCGTCGTTCGGTTGGTGTTACTATCTTTTTCTGACCCACCCCAGGTCGTTTAAAGTATGAATTAGAGTTTAGCGAACTCCCAGTTTACTTTTTTTACATATTTTTTAGTAAAACTTTTATTATTTTTTTTTCCAAGACTCTTTAACTTTCTCGTTAGTGCGCTGCAATTAAAATCTCTGTTTTTTTTTTTTAATTTCGGAGATTGAGCAGACGACTTTATGCCAATCGCAGCCTGCCCGAGCTCGTACCCCATCAAGACCCTTTCGCATTTTTCTTTTGCTGCGTCAAGCTCCTGAGCCCGGAGGAATACTGTTCCTTCTCCGTTTGGCCTCGGGTGACGTGGTAAGAAACTGCTGGTCGATATCTGCTGCTGCTGCAGGCAGTAAGCTTATTTCTGCTCGTAATAGCCCCGCGCTGTTTTAGCGTGAAGCCCAGTCGATACTTCTTAGTACTTCGTCCTCTGTGTCTCTTTTAACAAAAGTGGGGACGGGAGTTGACGGTGAATCTTTCGCCATATGACGTCGATACCCAGCCAGACTAGATCGCGTGGCCAGCCAACGAGAAAGCCATCCGATTTGCTTCCTGCAAATAACGGAGAAGTGCCACACTGTCTTCCTTACTGAGATCTACCGGTGGAAAGGCAAAATTAATTCCAGGTATTAGCTGCATGCTTCTTCAGGTTCGAAAAAGAAAAAGGCACCACAAACATCTTACATAATACGGAACTTTAAATCCGTTGCCGGATTCCGGAAGCGCAGGATTCTGACGCGTCCCGGGGCCAGGTCTTGCGTGAAATGTACGCGTCACCAGCAGTTTTGCCCGATTTTCAAAGATACTGACAATTGCATTACCCTCGATCGTTCTCTTTCTCTTTTTTTTTTGGAAAGAAAAGAAATGAAATGCAACGAAATGTCATATTGCGTAAATGCCAGTTTGTGTTCCGCGCTTGCTGACTGACTGATAAGCATGAAAGCAGTTTTGAGTTTTAACTTTGTAATGCATATCAGTTATCTCAAACGCGTCATACCAAGTATCTTTGTCAAGCCATGCTTTGTGACTTGGAAGTTTTGAGTCCCGCAGCTCACTATTTATGAGGAAGCTTATTCAGAAATTCAAATTCTATATCATATCTTTATATACTATATCAAGGTAAAGGGTCCAGTGCATGTTTAATTTGAGGAGGAGGATTATCTGGCTTGTGGGACTCGAGGGTCGAAATGCCTAGTCGATATTTCAATCCGCCTCTTCAACCAGCTCATTATATTGATCATTATTATTAACATTTCCAAAATACCAAACAGTAGGTAAAGTTAAAACTTAAATATATGTAATAGGTCAACAATAAAAGGCAAATAAAACAATCTCTCGTCAATAACAAAATTAGACTAAAACAATATGTATATTCGCCTTACAGATTCACTTTTCCGCCCTCTGCCTCTCCTATTTTTATACAATCACAGCAAAAGAGAAATAACCGTATATGACTATTATCCTTAGAATGGCCGTTTATATAGTCCATGTCTTGAGCCAGTTCAGATGTTCATACTGCTCATGACTTCCTTCCATTCCAAAAGAAATGGGTGAGAACAGCCAAAACACGCCGATAACAACTGCATAAAAGATGAGATACGACAGTGGCCGCAAAATGTAAGTGAATTTGCCAAAAATGTGCATAGACGTGTAATCAAACAAGAATCCACACGTCATAATTGCAAAATATAAGGCGGGTAAGTAATGATGAACATAAGTAACACGCGCCATCAAGATAAATGGTAAATAGTGTAACGCCCAGCCTAAGGCAGGATATAATCCTGAATAGACATAGTAGTCAAATTGTTCGCGATTCATATCTTGATAGTGACGCTGCCAACGACAAATATACACAAACGTCAGAATAACTAGGATTCCAATGGCGGCGGTTGAAGACCACACAACAATAGGATTACCGAGTAAGTAATACTTTACAGTATCATCTCCCCATCCGCACATTCGTAATCCAACATTAAGGACGGGCCACTGCCAAGGTCGAGAAGCAAGATCGTCGCGTTTATCAGGATCGGGAACAAGTGCATTGTTAGATGTCATCATTGCAACATTAAGGTGAACAAAGTCGCGCAAGAAAGGCGAACGGTACGAAGTAGCTTCCGCAGGAGGAAGTCTGTTATTATCGTGTTGCTCAATATTCCAGTGAGTGGAACGATCCCAGACGACAGTATCAGACGCACAAGTAACTTCAACTTGCTTAAATCCCCATTGTGGAAGAGCGACGTTGGCGGCGCTAAGGTAGCATCCCAAAGGTTCGTTTCTGAATCTCAAAGTTGAAGTCAAAGTATGCACTTTTTGATCCTTGTGGGTATCCTTAACAACCTCAACAATCCAGTTGTCCTTGTCATCACCGACTGTATCATTTCCATAGCACGAAACTTCCCATTGGTTCTTAGTTACGGGTGCGGCAATGTTATGCGAGTGCAAATTGCGACCAGTTGAATCGTGAATCAAACGAACACGGTCACCAGATTTAATATATCGAATATCGCCTTCATGGTTATATGGCTCATCGGTACGAACAGGAATAAAAACCCAGTCGTTATTGGTATCCTTATGATGGTAACAAGTAACTTGCTGCTGCTCAGATCCTTCAGGATAAGTCTGAATATGCGAATGTAAAAGACCTCCACCATATCCCATATTCTTGATAGTAACCTTCGATCCCATAGCAACATTCAAGGGACCCTTAGTCAAAGGCGAGTGCTTGAGGTTAGCTTGGAAGAGTGAAGACATTTGAGCATCACCAGGACCACTGTTCTCAAGAATGAAAAAGTGAAGTTTGAAGGTCAACATGTAAATAACCATAGGAAGGATAATCAAGCACATGATACGGGCCATCCAGTGCTTCATGTACGTTACCTAATTAATTGAACAGTCAGTAAACTACAAAAATACATAAATTAAAAAATAAAATTCACATACAAATGGCATCTTCAAATCGCCAAACTTCTCCCAGAGTTCCTGGATAGTATAGATACCGACCAAAGCCGTAGTAAGCATACCAACCCACTTAACGCTAGTAACGCATCCGACATTTACACCAGTAAACACTATCCAGAACCACCATTCAAAAGTAAATGGTTTGTTACGGTGGTTATGGAACTTTGCGAGTCCCAAGAATGTTGTGAAAGTGAAAAGCATAAGCATTGAATCGAGTAAAACAAATCTAGAAATAGTCGCGTAAGAGTTCTCACAAACAACCATCAATGTAACAAGCCATGTCGCTAATTTTGAAAATTTCAAACTCTTTGCGGTATAATAGGCAACTGGAACACAAAGTGCACCAAATGTAGCATTGAAAACTCTCATAAAGGTATAGTTAACCTCAGGAGGATAATGTTCACCAGACTTAAATTCAAAAGATCCATTATATCCACAGAGAAAGCCCGAAAGACCGACAAGCATCTTACCAAGAGGAGGATGAACATCAAAGTAAAATTCACGCTTGAGGTAATGAGATCCGAATTTTCCAAAATGAGCTTCATCCCATGTAACAATGTCTGAAACTCCGATTCTGTACATACGAGTAAGAAACGCTAAAGCGGTGAACAATAATGGTCCAACGACCTTCTCGAGCGTGTCGAGTGTGCCCTATTCGTTTACACGGTTATTTGAATTTTCATGAACAAATCCCAATGTAAACAAAACTACTTACCTCATCATCGTCAATTTGAGAATGGTGAACCTTGACTTCTTCAGCTTGTCGAACAGGAATTGCTTCTGATTGCAGTTTACGCTGCCTCGGCTGCGTGACTCCGCCATTAACGCCCGTACTCGACATTTTCCTTCTATTTTACACGTAGCAAAAGAAAATCCCGATTCAAAAAAGGTAAGAAATGAAAATTTTAAAAGATGAACTTTTATGATCAAATCAATAAAATCTATAATTCAGGTTAGAAGAAATAAATATTGGTATCTTATTTAACGCGTCCTTCAATTTTCTGCACTTTACGCGCCAAATATAGATTACAATTATAAACGGAAAATGAAAAAAAAAAAATATAATGAGAGAAAGAGAAGACATACCAATTGACTCTGAATTTCAAAACAATGACTGAAAATTTAATCCTCAATCAAAGTCTTAAATAACCCAATATACTCAAAAAACCGTGTTGGCTTCGATGTAAAGCAAAGAATAAAGGAAGTTGATCTGTTTTGAATGATATTTCAAAAAAGTAATTTGCTGCGAGAAAGAAAATGGCCACGGTGCGCCTCACGTCTCTGCAAATTATGAATAGAATGCAATTGAGCGTCCTTTTAGACAATTTATCTTCAGCTTTATATTGACCTTTATTCAAATCAAAGTAGCAGACTTACCAGTTCCAATGATTCGCGCTGAGATCAAGATTGAAGAGTAAGGGAGTGGACGAGCACAGGCGGCGTTCTACAAAACACGCATTAAAGCGAGGGGTTACGTTTCCTTCCAGGCCACACGCGTGAACTAAAACACGTGTTCAGAGTGATCACAAAAGCGCGACTTTACGTCATATATCAGTAACAGTAAATTTTTTTTCTCTTGCGAGATATTTTATATCTGCTATAGAGATAGAGAGTTGATAATTAGTTTTGAATTCATTAGAAACCAGCTCCATATCACTATTTAGCTGCAATTCGAAAGGCGGGGAATGAAATAACATTTACAGGACCATACGAAAGTACATGTGCATCAACCAAAAAAAGAGATAAAAAATACAAAAGAATTTAAAAACTATCAATTTCAATAGTCAACAAAAAGCGCCTACAAACGCGCCTTAGCCGTAACGCCAGGCTTCGACCTTAATAATTCTCCCTCAGCGTACATCTTATCGATCTCGGAGCGGTAGTGCTTGACACATTGAGCTCTTTTGATCTTCATGGTAGGAGTCAAGAGATCGTTTGCTTCTGTGAAGGGTTCAACTTTAAGCACGAGATTTTTAACTTTCTCGAAACCTTGAAGCTTGACGTCTTCTGCAATAACATCTAGCTGCTTCAAGACCTCAAGCCGGATTTCCCGCTCTTCGCAAGCAGCTGCAAGTTGATGCGCATCAGAAGGGTCGACAGATCTTTTTAATAATTTTGATGCAAACTGGGCAAAGTTGTCAGGGTTAATCCCAAAGATTCCAACCAAGAAAGATTGAACAGAATCTCCAGTGATAAAAACACTCGATACAAGATCGCAAGAAGCAAGATACTTGTTTTCGATACCCTCAGGAGCAACATACTCTCCCTGAGCAAGCTTGAAAAAGTTCTTGACACGATCGATAATTTTCACGCGACCCAGAGCATCAAACATAGCTACGTCACCGGTACGAAACCATCCATCACTATCGAATGCCTCTGCAGTCTTCTCGGGATCTTTATAATAGCCAGAAAAAACAATTGGCCCTCGCATGAGCAGCTCGCCGCGTGGATTGGGTTTGTCAGTCGCAAGATAGTTCATTTCTGGAACATCCCTCAGCTTGATCTCGACGTTGATAGAAGGAGGTCCGCAGTGTCCGGGATCTTTATCATCAGGCTCCGAAACGAGGCCAAAGGCAAAACTCTCGGTCAATCCATAACCTTGTAAAACGTTACAAGCAAGAGCAGCTCGTAAAAACTGTATAGTTCCATCAGAAATTGGAGCGGATCCAGAGACAGCAGTGGTAAGTCTATCGAAACCAGCGTTCTTACGAATCTTGCGAGACCAAAGAGTATCCCATAGCCAAATCTTACCGGTTCCACCATTCTTCATGTTTTCAAGTTTCGCCGCCAACGCTTTTTTGGAAATGGTACCAGCAAGGCCTGGTGCTTGAATTGTTTTTGTACGAATTGCTTCCTCTACGCGGTTAAGAAGTCTAGGAACTGAAGGGAAAATTGTCGGCCGCAGTTCTTTGATATCATCAACAACTTCCAAGACAGAACCGTGCAAGAACCCGTAAGCAACTCCAAAAGCCATTGCCTGGCAAAGAGCAAGGCGTTCGTAAATGTGCGCAAGAGGAAGATAGCTCAGAACGACATCACTAGTCGTTCGGCTGACGTCGAGATGTATGACTGCGCCAGACATAGCTGCGATTGCATTTTTGTGAGTTAAGACGACACCCTTAGGTTTGCCGGTAGTACCAGAAGTGAAGTTGATAGTGAGAGTATCGTCAGGAGAGGGAGGATTGTGGGGAACAAGGGCCTCGCGGCCAAGACTCTCAACTTCAGTGAAGGAGTAGAGACGAATCTGATGCTGAACAGTCCAGGTCTTGAGGAGGGCTCTGCGAGTGTTTCCAGGAGAATCGTGAGGAGACTCGAGTTCGTCCATTGAAATGATCACTTTGAGGTGAGGAAGTTTGTGCTTGATCGACAAGATCTCGGGGATATTCTAAGTTGAACATTAGAGGCTGGACCAGACCAAAAATACATCGCAAATATACGTACATTTAGAGAAGCAACAAGAATGGGGCATTCAGTAAGATTGATGATATATTCCGAAGCATCAGGTCCAAGGGAATCGTATAAAGTGACGCCATAGAGATTGTAGGCATGGCAAGCCAGGTCAGTGATGACCCATTCAGGCCGATTTGGCGAATACAAGGCGATGCCAAATTTTTCACGCTTAGCAACACCAGCTTCGGCAGCTAGTCGCAGCAAACCAGAGCCAAAATCTGTACGGCGCTCACCGACGCGGGAGTATGACTCCCAGATGAAGGGACTCCATTTGGCGTACTGGGGCACGTACTCGCGATGGCCGAGGCAGTTTGAGTCGGCAAAGTTGCGCAGGGAGTGGTTGAATGAGTCGTAGAGCGTGCGAAAAGCCGGATGCAGGGTCTCAATGAGTGACTCTGGTCTATACGTGTTGCGGTAGACAGCAGAGTAGCCTGGTTTCTGGCTGCCTGGCAGGGGAGTTGCCTGGGGCACGCCTCTGGGATGGCGGACGGAGACAATGTCCTTGCGCGAGGGGATCGGGTGCTCCGGCGGGAAGAGCGAGACGACCTGCTCGCTCGGCGGTGAGGAAACAAATTCCGACAGCGACATTGCTTGTTTTTCTGCGGAGTGTAGCTGGAATCAAGACGATGCTGGGCAATAAAAGCAGGAAGAGAGTCCGGTGGATCCGGAGAATCTTATAACTACGTCTGAGCTTGACTGCGGCGTGCGGGGACGAGTTACCCGGAGCCGGTTATTGCCCCGCGCCTTTATATTCTTCCTCGATTTTTAATCACTAGCGCCCAACGAAACCACAGAAAATAGCCCAGAGAATAAACAGAGTCTGATCCTGTTTGTCATATTGTTTAATCTACAAATCCAGCCAAGCAGGAAACCACCTGTTTCGTGGTCCTCGTCTGCTCCAGCTGGAGGAAGTTTACCAGCCTCGGTCCAACCATCACGTGCGGCGCTCTTCCAACTCGCCGAAAAATGCCTTGCGCAGCCGGCTAGAGCCACGCCAAAGGATTGGCTGCAGATTCATTGACTTTTATTGATCAGTTATTCGCTGCTTGCCTTTGTTAATTGGTATTCCTTGACGGGAAGCGTTGATGAGAAAAGGTAAGTTGTCGTTGTAGTCGGTACTTCGCATATAGCATATATGTGTGCAAAAGTCACAAGTTGAAATGCCCGATGTAGAGAAAGTTCCGAGGACCGCGAAATTGCTTCAGCTTATAATACTATTTTGTGAGAGCGCGAGGGCGTAACTTTTGTTTCCAACTACTAAAACAGTCTAAATCTCAGCATAATACCGTCAGTCTGAATATATCTATTGCGTTTTCTCTAAAGAAGGCCCTATGTCGTCACTAGTCACAAACTGTATACACCAGTCGACTGCTATTATCAACCTTGCTAAATATACAGAGGTTTTATGAGTTACAATTCCAAATTGGGATAGCATAAAAGTCAGCTTAAACAGGAGGAGCTCAGAATATGCGCGTCTCATTCGTAAAAGTCCACTCATGAGCTAGTCAGTACGCCTAAATTTGTAAGACCATCTAAGGACTAGAGAGAAAACATTGTAGTCGTAAAGGTCTTTTTTTCTGTTTTTCTTTTTTTTTTTCTTGGCTATATATATACATCAGCTACTGCACAAGCATCTTTTTCGTTCCGATGTCTGCCCAAGCTGGTGACCCAAATAATACCATTACAATGTCGAACCTAGATACACATGTCAGTCGATTATCCCATAAAAATACAATAGATAACGATCTTCTGTAATACGTAATGTGGGACTTACTTGCGAAATGATATGTTTCTAATAAATACTGGTAATCGCCAATATATAATCCGACCAAATTTAATAAAGGTATATTCTCTGTCTTTTGAATCACCTTGTCCAAAATGGGCCTATTCATCGAGTTAGCATAGGCGCACTCCCCTGTGATTAATGTATTAATACTCACTTTGTCATTGAATTGTAAAATTTGCCTCGTAAAGCCCACCACCACAGATCACCATTTCGCTTCTTCAGCTCTTCTTTCTCTAATCCAGTCATCTTCGCCCTAGCATTCCGTAATCCTCCATATTCGCTGGCAAGTGAGTCTAGTATTCCATCTTTACATGTCCATTCGATCGCCAATCCGGCAAGCCACGGCATCCATTCCACAAATTCTCTTCGTCGGTTTGACCCGTTAATCGCTTTTGACTCTTTCATACGCATAGCGGTATACGCAAGTGTGGCGTAGATAAGTGGTCGTAGTAAATACAAAATCTCTTTCGCTTGTCCGTCCATTGTCAATTTGTGCATTAATCGTGGTCCGGGGGCAACATCATCAGGATGAAGGACTCTCTTGATCAAAAAGCTTGCAACCCCATCTTCTCTCGATTTTCCAGCATCATTCGGCATTCGTTGTTGCTTCTTGGGTAAAGGCAGTCGACGACCGGTTCTAGGCATAGTCCAGAACTGATCAACATCAATCGCTTCATCGATCGTGGGAATTTCTCGCGCATTTTCATCCTCATCATCTTTCAGTATCGCAGAATCTAAATCTCGTCCGGGAACAACTGGATTTGTAACCATTCGAAATCCTGTACTTTTAAAAAGATATATCCGTAACGCAGCCTTTATGCTCTCGATAGCAAGCACAGCTGCTCGTTGAGATTTCTCGCCGCCACGTTTTCGAGCTAGAACTTCAATTAATAGTTCTAGCTTTTGTAGTACTGTAAGAAGGTACGCTACCCTTCTGTAACCTGGTTTTTGACTGGTGTAGTAATGCGTGTAGCGAGTGTGCATTGCAGGTTGATACCTTGACGTTGAAGTCGCTGCGCGAATGAGAATAGTGTCGTGATATAAACCTAGAATGTTTAGTGCCGAGTACGCTTTACAGTCATAATATTAGTTCCATGCTCATTCCTATATATATCAAAGAGTAATATATCTCACCAGTCTCTGTAGCAATTTCTACGTCCTTGAACTTTCCGGGGAATAAGTACGTCAACTGATGGAGAGTAGATTCCAGAGATACAATCTGACTAGCGTTTTTAAGCATAAACGATTCATACGCAGACACCCACCCAAGCACTCCCTTTGACGATTTCGCATTCTCGAAATCACTACAAAAAACTCCCTCGCCATCTGTAATATCAGGTCGCGGGTCAGGAACGTCTCTTCTTAGCTTTCCGTTCCTGAAACAGCTGGCGCCTGCATCCTGTTCCACTGCAGTCGCAATCGGAGATCCTGTACTTGTCTCTACATCTGCTTTCGTAAGAGATATATTTGCAAGATGACCATGAGAGGATACTGAGCTAGTGGTACTTGAAGATGACACGGGAGATCTAGTTTCGGAAGCAGATGAAGGTGTGGCAGGACGTTGTTGATCAGCAGATGTCGAGGCATCGGCACTATTTAAAACAAATGCGTTGTCTGTGTCTGCCATTTCTTTCTCTTCAAAGCAGATAAACTGCTTGCTAATAACTAAAAGTTATAATTATTCTGCGTGTAAATAGATGTAAAAAAGAAAACTACCTTATTGATGTTGCGTAAAGAGAGAAGGAGTGATGTATTGAATCTGAGATTGGTTACAGTGAACGAGACGAGACGAGTGGGGAAGCCGAGGCGAAACGAGCTGAGCGCCGCACCCCTCACCAAGCCAGAAATCAAGAGGTCGGTTGAGCACAATTAACGGAAGCAAGAGCTACTATAGACACAATGGAATTATAAAAGAAACTATTTTAATAGATACAGTATTGTACACGAACATCAACAGTAAAAGCAGAGACAGCAAAAAAATGCCAAAAGCAAGTCATCTCACCAACAAACACCTCGCAGCCTGTCAAACCCGCTTTCTCCCAACGACGCGCCTATGGAATGGCGGCCCAGCACACGCACGTATACTCCAGCTTGTAGCAGTAGACTTTCTCTTTTGAAGAGTCCGCTTCCATCAAAGAGTCGATCTTGGCTTCGTCCATGGCAAGCATCACCTGAGTATCGAGGTCAAGCGAGGGATCAAACTCCTCTCCGACGAACTTAGTTTCCATTGATTCGGCATCCGGCACGGGTCGCAAGCTGTAGCGGGCTGTAGCGAGAGATGTTACAACAGCATCTCTGACTCGGATACAAGTGCGAGCAAGGCGGAGATTGATGGAGTTTATGTCGATAGATGTCTGCGAATGTGCGCCCTGTAAAGGAAGTGCCTCGACGGCGACAAGAAGAAGAGGCGAAAAGATCAGCCAGAAACGCATCGTTCGTAAGATAAATGAATAAAATGCGAGAGGATAGTATAAGAAAGGTATTGATAAAGCAAACAAAAGAAAAAGAAAAAGAAGTAAGAGAGAAGAGAGAACGAAGGCAATATTGAACAGGTAAACAAGGACATATGGATTGGCAATCACAATCACGCACATGGCCTTTTGTTCTTCTACTCCGCTCCACTCTAAGCTGTTATATGGGGTTTTTTATGTCCTTTGTCCTGTTACGGTCGGTCGACCCATATACGAAATAGAGTACGCACTTTCGAGCCTGAGCTGAACACGACGATCACTATTTGCATCCTTGTACAAGGACGGCAGAATCGGGTTAATCAGGTACTCTGATTCTTTCGGCATTTGATGATTACACAACGAATCACGCTACCAACCTATACGCATACATAAAGAATAGAAAAAAATAGTTTGTACAAAAAAAAAGATTATTTATAGATAAAAAGGTAATCTAATAAAATGGCATATATATAATATGAATCATAAACTGAAGCTTGAACTCGCGCACTGCATCATTCCCGACAATTTAAAAAATTTACGTACAACCACCCCCAGCATGAAAAGAAAAGAAAAAACAGAAAACGAAAAACAATGCGTATATGTGTATAAGACAAAACGTGAATCCATATTTATAAATGAAATTCAAAAAGAAGACTAAAATATATCAAACAAATGCACATGAACATAGACTATAATAAAAAAAATAGAATCAGTACAATCATATAATCACGATACATTGATCGTGATGATTAGTCTAAAATAAAAAAGCAGATTTTTAGATTTTTCTTGATATCATGCTCCTTTAATAAAACTCATCACAAAATAATCAAGCTTCAGCTTTGTATAACGGCTCATTATATCCTTCTGAATCATCAGCTTTGTATAACGGCTCATTATATCCTTCTGAATCAATAGGAAGCCTCTCATCTTTTAAAGGCTGACCCACTCCGGTATTCTCGACCACAGCATGTTTGCTGAATCTTGCAGTAATACCGTCAAGGCCAGATTCCCATTCAATAAAGTAGGTAGTCGTCGAGGGACTTGGTGGTCGGGAGCCAGAAAGCTTTGTAACTGAATACTCGATATCTTCGGCGTATCCGTCAATACCGCCAAACACCCATGCAAAAGTAGCGGCGGTGGGAGCTGTCAACGTGCTAGACGAAGAGGAGCGAGCAAGAGAAGCTCGGAAATTGCCCACAAGTTGGCCAGCAACTTCATGAGCATGAGAAGGCGGCATCGATTGCTGAAACTTGCGCTCTAAAGTAGACGAAAGATAAGCCTCTGCGTCATCGGCGGCTTGCCGAATCTGTTTCTGAGCGTTCGAATTGATGGAGGGAGGACGACCGCGGCCGACGGGATCAGGCGAAATCCAAGCAGATGAGACAGCTGGACCATGCCTTTTGCGACGCTTACCACCATCCCCAACTGTACCTGTTGTACGAGATGGCGCATTAGTCTCTAACTGCTCATATTGATTTTGCTGTCGAAGATGTTGCTGTATCGCCGAATTGGAACTAGATGACTGTAAAATGCTGGTTGTTAACTCTGCTACTAGTTCGATACTATCCATAGACACCCTGGCATCACTATCGTCGTCTTCGTCGTGGGAGAACAGGTCGACAGTGTCACCACCTTCCGCGTAAAAGTCAAAATCGAGAGGCAAGTTTTTGTCAGCAGCATCATCACCTCCATTAACAACAGCGTCAATGACGACTGCGTTTAAAATCTCTTCAGCCCTCTGCTTGTCCTTACTTTTGCTGGGAGAAGAAGATATGTCAAGTTCCGGCCAATCATCAAGATAAGCCAGTTGTTGATCAAACATCTGGCCCATCTGCTGCCCAAGAACCGGATCCCAGCTTTCATTCATTTCTCTAGCATCATTCACGTCGCCCACAACAGTGGTATTGGTATTAATTGTCAGCTGAGATGATAATTCAGATTTCTTAGGCGAAGGCTGAGTAGAGGCCGAAGTAGACCTTTCAGGCGGCGAAGTCGACGACGAAGAAGTAGTTGCAACAGTTGAACTTTCTGCCGTTGTTGAAAGAGAAGCTTTCCCGCTAGGCGGTGAGCCAGTGCCGGAACCCGACGACGAGCTTGTGTTAGGTTTTCGTTTCTTTCGGCGATTGCGTTTCTTGCGTCGGGACTTTCGTTGCTTCGGCTTTGACTGCTGCTTACCATCATCGCCCAGCGTTGTGCTCTGTGCTTGTGCTCGATCGCTCGGCGTCTCAGAACTAGTATTGGAGTCTTCTTCATGTTCTAAGGAGGCCTTGCGAGAATGACTGTCTTCGTGTTTCTGCTGCTGCCGTTGATCTTGCTGTTTCTGTTGCTGTTGCTGTTGCTGTTGCTGTTGCTGTTTTTGCTCTCGGTCTTGCCCCTGCTGCTGCTTCTGCTGCTTCTTCTGCTTCTGCTGCTGCTTCTGCGGTTGATTTTGTTGAGAAGGAGTGGCATCTTCTTTACTATCCGTGGAGGGTCTATTGACATAAAAAGAAGAGAAAGGATGCCATACCTGAAACTGACTAGACTTATTTGAGGTCTGTTGTTGATTTTGTGATTGCTCGTGCGTGACGGTACCATATGATTTCATTGATTGAGAAACAGATGCAGATTGTGCAGTGGACAGCGATGGCGTTGACAAGCTGGCAGGATTAGCAGGAGATGCGGACGAAGATGAAGGTAAAGGTTGGCTTTGAGTTCCAGCATGAGAGCGCACGCGGCGATGACGAAGTTCTGGAACCATAGCACGCAGTGCAAGATCTTCCTCGGCTGGGACACCATCACGGACGGGATTTTTCATTGCAGCTGGAATTGGAATGCGAGTGAAGTATGAATGCTGCTTGCCTAAGCAAAACTCAAAAAAGGAGTCGATATGCATAGCGCGCATCCATCTCTAGAGGACAAGAGTAAGCATATGATAAAAAAAAATGTGGGAATGGCGAGTTCAACTACCTTTAAACGAACCGCATATTGTTGAGCTTTCTGCGCACTTTGCTCAGGAGTGCGCTCGACGCCGAGCTCGGTGACGAGTCGAGTCCAAGTCTTAATCTCGCCGGTTTCAAACTGCCGTAAGAGAGCGAGTAAAGTGGTGATTGCAAACGCTTTGCCATCACTTTTTGGCACGGTTCTGAAGGCGCGACGAAGGTCTTCTGTATTTGCATCCTTGTCGATGGAAGGATTGCAGTATAGTATGAATTTGACGTATGTGTCTTCGAGATCTTGCTGGCCGACAATGGAAAGAGAGGCAGGAGGGGCAGGCAAAGATCGATCAGAGGGATGAAAAGGCGCATCGTAGGCAGAGGCGGCAGACATTGCAGGCGTTACGACACGTCTGTCAAGCTCCGGGTTTGCGTGAAAGATACCTTGGCCTGCAGTTGTATGAGAGCCGGAAGTGGACCCGGAGCCCGTTGAGGAGAGTCTGTAGTTGCGAGCACCGCGGGCGGCCACTGCTGGCGCGGTGGACATGTCGACAGCAGACGAAGTAACAGCAGAAGAGCGCCTACTGTGCTTATCATGCGGTGGCTGCTGAAGAGCTCTGGGCTGGTTCTGCGGGGTAGCAGATGGGGGAGTGCTAGCAGCGGAGTCATATTGAGAGAAAAGCGCGGCCGGATCAGACAATCCGAGCATTGTATCGCCGTATTGTTGCTGTCCGGCGTATGCGTATTGACGGTTTCGCTGGTGTTGTTGTCGCTGTTGCTGTTGCTGTTGCTGTTGCTGTTGTTGTCGTTGCTGTTGCTGTTGCTGCTGTTGCTGTTGCTGTTGCTGTTGCTGTTGCTGTTGCTGTTGTGGCTCCTGCTGCTGCTGCTGCTGCTGCTGCTGCTGATCGCCGTACGGAAAGTTAAACTGAGAATAGGCCATTGGCTGAACAGAGGAGTAGTACATCGACGAGCCAGAGCCGCCGACGTCCATCAGGAGCCCGTTCGATGCCGGAGACTTGACAAGCATGTCCTGCTCGGGCGGGGAGAACTGGCGCTCGCAGGGGACGAGAGCTTGCATCGAGTAGTCCGGGAGAGGAAGCGGGACCACATTCTGGAAACCGTCGGGAGTCGGCGACGCGCGCGGCGGATGCAGAGGTGGGTGTGTGTAGGCTCTTGATTTGCGGACCTGCATCGGTCAAGATGCAGCTTGTTGAAGTCGCTCGGAGGAGCAAGCCTGGATGGCAAACGTGTTGACCGACGAACGGGGGAAGAAGTAAAGAAAAAGGGGAAGAAGAAGTGAAGCCGGTTGCACAAGTGCTTCGCCCGCTCCGACCAGCGACAGCAAAGATATATACCACAGTCGGATATGAGCCTCTTCTGGTGCGGCGCCTCTCGCGAGACTTTTGCGTGAACTCAGCCATCGCGCATCGGCGGCGCAGAGTGAGCGTGAACAAATCCTCGTACAATGGCATGAAATTAAGCAGTTTATTACGGATCCACGCGCGTCTGTTGACAGCGGAGACGGAAGTGTGTAGAAGCCGGGCGCTCACCAGAAAGTGTAGAAGCACCTTCGGGTTCGGTGGCGCGTATGGGCCCATAAGCGAAACATCCGGCCCGGGTCACATGATGGGCGACCATCCCGTGGCAGATTTCCAGCCTATTCTGGCACGATCTTGAGCAGTCTCACTGAGATCTTAATATTGCTGATTTCCAGACGTATTCAGGAAGCGGTCCTTATTGGCGCTGCGAGAGCGAGGGCTGGTTCCGTTGCGAATGGTTGTCGAGCCCATTTGTCGGCGGTGGCGGAATTGCGCCGATGTGGTCCGGTGTCGGGCGGCGGTCTGATATTGTAGTGAACCGTCTGGACTTTGTTCGACTATTTCAATGTATTTGCACCACTGAAATAGATGCTACAGAGCTAATAAGTCAAACTACTCTCTACCATCTTGTATCGTTTGTCGGTTAGGCAGCAAACCTATCTGGTGGAATACGGCATTGAACGGCAGAACTGTACTTTTACTGTCAATCGCACGCCGCTGCGACCGCAATACTTTGATAGCAAATGCCACTCTAGTAAAAGCCCTGTCGCACAATTTTAAATCATGTTTTTATCCTCCATTCCACCTACCACAGTTCGCTTCACCTCGACAGCTTACAACGCCAGCGCGTCCGAGATCACGGTACTGCCCATGGTCGCCCACTATCCGCGAAATAGCACCCAGAACTGCTTGTCGCCTCCGAACTATTACAACGACAACTGCACATTGTTGCTGGCTGTCGTCAATCCGCAATGAACCTCCTCGAGCTCACAAAAGCGCCAGAGCATATCCTCCCAACGCCAGATGGAGATCCCGCTGCGTCGGTGGGTTCCGGTGCCGTTCGCCATTGCGCAGTTGCCGTCGTTCTTCGTTCCAACTCACTCACGGAAACGGCAAATTCCCTTGAGGACATCCTCCGCTTCGTAGAAGACAAAACAACAGACGTGTTACTTATCAAGCGCTCCACTAGAGACTCTGACCGCTGGTCCGGTCACGTTGCTTTGCCGTCCGTCGCTGCTTTGCTTTACTTGCTTATTCATTCACTAACCAATTACTTAGCGGGGGAAGAAGAGATCCTGATGACGAGTCTGATCTGGCGACTGCAAAGCGCGAGACTCTGGAAGAGGTCGGCCTTGATCTCGACAGATATGCATTTTACGTTGGTGCGCTCAAACAGCGCTATGTGACGGCTTACTGGGGTGGACGAATGTGAGTTGGCTTTTGCGATGGCTGCGTTTCCAATTGGTGCTAATCGACAGGTGCTCTCTAGAATCATGCTCATGAGCACATACGGTAAGCCCTTGATCACTCCTCGACAGATCAAAGTCTAACCTCCGCCAGTCTTTTTTATCAAAACGCCTGATCCAATTCAGTTGTCTCTTCAAGAATCAGAAGTCGCACTGGCCTTCTGGTGTCCTTTCACTGGGCTCGCTGCCAGTTCCTCACAATGTCGATTCTCACGACCAGTAGGCAAAACTGGCCATATTTCGCGCCTCCCTTGGCCGTTACAGGCCTTCTTTAGAAGCACTGTTGGTAGCTTAGAATTTGCCGGAATCCGAATTCCAAAATCTTGCCTTGATGACCCTGACAAATATCCAGAAATGATCATGTGGGGCCTCACGCATAGCATCACTCTAGACCTTTTTGACATTGTTTATCCAAAAAAGCGGGGAGCGTGGCCTCGACTTCCTATTTCATCGCAATGGGATACGTGGTTGTTGACTGAACTTTTCGGGCGCAAATATTTTGAAGAGCGTGGAGTTGGAGGTATGAGTGCCGAAACAGCCGTTTGGACAGCGACGCCTGCTCCTGTATCTTCTTTTTTGGGCGGCTCAAAGGTGTCTAAATTAACTACTAATGCTGAAGATGGAAAGGTGGCCATTGTTGGTTATGTACAGGATCAGTATTTTACAGCATTTCAAACAGCAGTTGTGCTGGCATTCTCTCTTCGCTGTTCTGCGGCCACTTTTGTTGCGTTCAAGATTGGACAAGGACTGTTCAAGCTATTGCGGAAAACGTAGTCTCTTTTGCTTATGAGCCCCATAGAATATCTTGTAAATTTCGATTAAAAGTTTTTTCATGTTATTACTTCTTTTTTCATCTTGTTTTGGTCTACAATCATAATTGAGGTTATACATGGATTACGCGGCGGTGTGAATTTAATTACCCTTTGCCGAGAAATGCTAAAAACAACAAATATACTATTCATCTAATCAAGCTATGACAGTTACTACTGAAGAGGCGTCAGTTTTCCATTTGCTTCGTACCGGGGTATAGTAAACAACCTGTAGCATGCATACGCAAGCTTGGCCACTATTATCCTGAGCGTTGGGGTTCCGCATAGTAGTAGAATTAGAGCTTCCAGTAGCATGACATTTCAGATATCATGATATCGTGCTACTCTCAGCTGTAAAACCCAATGGGAACATTACAAAACTCTGAATCTGTGAGCTAGGCAGCAGATCAGATAAAGCGTCCGCATATTTGTCGAAACGCGGAGATTTTAAGAAGAGAAAAGGTACAATTATGATATAAACTAAGAGAGGATGTGCTCGGGGCAGGTGCCGGCAGGTTAGGAGCAGTTGTTTACAGAAAACGTACTTCCTATTTAGTACTAGATAGAGGCACATTAAAACTAATTACGTGAATCGGGTAAGCGAGTCCACGCGTGACTTTCAAAAAAAGGTGAAGCGTTGACCGCGTGCCATCCTCGATTTATAATTCTTTTGTTGGAGCGATATGAAATTAGCGTATTTTGTAGTCCGACTTTACGTGGTAAACACATTTGGCACTGCTTTAATGGCTGCTAGTGTTGTGAAGGTTGCCACAAGCGGCGAAGGCAAGAAGTAATTGAAGGGCATGTTGCGTTTTGCTAGTGTTTTGTTGGAACCGATAAAATTTTAGGTCTCCCCGTTCCCGATTAATGTCATATACCCTATTTTTCACTATTAGTTTACTGCTTATTTTACTTATTTTGATACCATCCTTTTTCAAGCTGAGCAGGCTGTGGTTTTTTACGCTGATGCAAATGCAGTATCTAATTGATGCCAACATCGTGGCCGGAGGCATACGAGTATGTTTCTAATCTGTGAATCAGAAACACGGGCTCCCGTACGTGTCAATCTGATCTATAACTCCTCAGCTTTAGACACTACGGTAGTTGTCTGATTGCTAATTTTAACAGCTACTGTCCGCGTACACACTGCTATTGAGAAATCAATAATTAGTATTGCAGTGCTTTTCTCTTGGATACAGTCGATAGTTCGCGTTGGTCATTAATTTAGATATTGAATGAAAAAAATACTTATAACATGCTTTATTTTTTTTTTTTTTTTTTTACTACGGTTCAAAAATTAAGCTTGTACATCATTTGAGATGCCACGTTCAAACTCAGTTCCCGGCAACGCAATATACCGCGCTGTTCGAATTTCTTTCTAAAGTAACTTTTGCAATAAGACGTGTTTAAAACATCAGAAACCTTTTTTTTTTTTTGGCCTTGTCTTGTTTTTATAGATCAATTAAAATTTCGCGCTTATCTCCAATCGTTGAGAGCCGATTGAGCAGATTTAAGCCTTCCTCCTTCCCGAGGTAGAATTCAGCCTCAGACGGCGCCGCTCTGTAACCCGGGCTGTTAAGATATATCTGTCGCCGGTCACTTTCGTCCCCATCCCTAAAGTTGAACCATCGTGTTGTTTAGTTATTAACTGCCGATAAGAAATTCTGTGCTTAGAAGGTTGCTGTGTGCTGCACTATAAGTATATCTCGCTTGAGTTCCACCACAAATTCGAGCTCTAAACACAAATGGGTGGAATGCCTCCTCCCCCGCGCGAGCCAGCACCGACTGACTTGCTGGCTGCCCCTTCGAACATTCCACTTGCGGATTTCAATAAAGATAGTGTAACTGTTGTTGTTTCTCCTCCCGGAGAACCTCAGGCGGTTCCGCTGCCCGATACTGCGCAGCCGGGGCATAGTCCGGTTTATCGCAACGCTGCGTTCGTCGACAGATTGATCCAGGCACCGCATCCAGAGGTATGTATTTTGCAGTTATTTAACGGCCAGCAAGACGAGAAACTCCAACAGTAATTGATTATGATAGATACGTACACAATATGACGCCTTTCAGTTTTCGGCATCTAAATTCGCAACTCGCGATTTTCTTGGTCAAAGATTCCTCGTTGATCCCGCTCGCGATATTTGGTCTCCATATATTTGGCAATCTTACGAAACTATTGCTCACCGTCGTACCAGTTTCGGATCTGGTTTATGTTATTTAAACGAAACTGTTGCCAAGAACGGTAAAATTGATAAATATGCTGTGACTTTGTTTTCGCAGAATAGACCGGAATGGATTATCACGGATTTGGCCTGCCATGCTTACAATTTGATTGTTGTTCCATTATATGACAAGTATGTGTTTCTTTTCTTACTCATGTTTATTTCTTTTTAGCTGCCTTTACTTATCGAAAATTAGCCTTGGTCCTGATTCTAGTGAATTGATCATCAACGCAGTTGAATCTCCAATCGTTGTCGTATCACTTGACCATATTTCCAAAATCCTCTCAATCGCTCATAATCTTCCATATCTCAAAATTATCATTTCTATGGATGAATTGGAAACCGAGCAAGATCTTCCAAAACAGAGTAAAGGAGACATTTTACGCGCTTGGGCAAAAGAGAAACATATCGCACTTTATACTATGTCTGAGGTTGAAAATCTTGGAGAGAAATTTCCTAGGACTCATAACCCGCCTGCTCCGTCTGATATATTGACAATTAATTACACTTCTGGAACTACTTCTTCACCAAAGGTAAGTCAATATTATATTACAGCTACGAACAGTAATTGCTAACAAAATACATAGGGAGTTGTTTTAACGCATGCAAATTTTGTTGCTGCTTTAGGTTTAGGATTCGCTCATCTCCCACGATCAGGAATGGAAGTTAACGACGTCGTTCTCTCGTATCTTCCACTGGCGCACATATATGAGCGTGCAACTCTAGGAATTTCCTCGAGCGCCGGTGCAAAAATTGCGTTTTTCCGGGGAAATATTCTTCGTATTCTGGAAGATCTTCGTGAAGTTCGTCCTACTACGTTTACATCCGTTCCTCGTCTTCTTACTCGTTTTGAAAGTGGCGTTAAAGAAAAAACTACTCTTGCTACTGGCTGGAGATCGAATATCGCTAAATATGGTTTATCTGTGAAATTAAGCCAATTAGAAAAAAATCAAGGACCAAATCATGCTCTATGGGATCGTTTGATTTCAAAAAAGGTCAAAGCAAATGCCGGTATGGATCGTGTAGGAAGTATGGTTTCCGGCTCGGCTCCATTGACGCATGATACTCATCAATTTCTCAGAGCTGCTTTTGGAGTAACTGTGATTCAAGGATATGGTCTCTCTGAGACGCATGCGGCTTGTTGCCTTCAGCAGGAATTCGATTATAGCACAGAGAATTGCGGTCCTCCTGCTTGCACCACTGAAGTTCGTCTTCGGGATGTACCTGAATTAAATTACTTTGCTACTGATAAACCGTACCCTAGAGGCGAGCTGATGGTTAGAGGCACAACAGTTTTCAGAGAATACTATAAAGACCCTGAGAGGACCAAAGAAGCCTTTGATGAGGATGGATGGTTCTGTACTGGTGATGTTGCTCATATTGATGATTTGGGTCGTGTTGCTATTATCGATAGAGTGAAGAATTTCTTCAAGCTATCACAAGGTGAATATGTTGCACCAGAATTGATTGAGAATAAGTACTTGGCAGGATGTCCACTTGTCCAAACGCTTTTTGTTCATGGTGACTCTGTCCAGCCATATCTTGTTGCCATTGGTGCCATTCAGCCTTTAGCATTTGCACCATTTGCCAGTGAGATCCTTGGTAGATATATCAGTCCGCAAGATCAAGTTGCACTAGAAGAAGCTTGTTCCGATGAAAAAGTTCAATTTGCCGTATTATCAAAACTCGAGAAAATTGCAAAGGAAGCAAACTTTCAAGGTTACGAACGTGTACGTAATTTACGTTTGTTCACCGATCCATTTACTATAGAAAATGACGTTTTGACTCCGACTTTGAAATTAAAAAGACCTTTGGCTGTATCAGTTTTCAAAAATGTTATCGCGGAAATGTATAGCCAAGGTGATGTCACTCGCAAATTGACTAAAGAATAGAAAAAAAAGTGTATGGATGGAGTGATACTCGGAGTTAAAATGGGATGGGAGCGAATATGTTTGATTCCAAAGCGAGTCGCGGTCAACAAAAAGAGAGAAAACTCTCTTCTTCTTCTTCTCTTTTTTTTTTTCCCTTTCAGTTTTAATCGGCATGTTTTTTATTAAAATTAATAATAACGAAAGATATGGGTTTTTTCTTATTTATTCTGATCTTAGATCTAATAGATAAAAAAGAAAGTCCCATATATTCAAAATAAGAATAGATGCACCAAATCCATATAAAAATATACGAGCATATATATAGCAATAAAGAAACGGTAATACGAGACAAAACACAAAAGAAGCAAAAGTACTCCGATACGTATGGTAACAAAAAAGATAAATACAAGCAAAAGCTTGCTCAGTCGACTAAATCAACAAAAGACATATATGGCAAGTTGCCAGAAGAGAAACCCAAAACCGAGCCAAATTTGCACCGAGGAAAAGAGATGTATAGAATATCTTGAAAATAAAAACACTGAGTGAAGGAGTGGTCGTTGTCGTCATGAAAGTTATTGTACAAGGAAGAGAAAGTAATGCAGATGCTGATCGTTGGAGTGTGTAGTGAGTAAATAAAATGATGCATTTAATGCATAATAAGAATATTCATCCCATTAATTTTGAAACAAAAAAATCAATCTTAACTATAAAGTCTGCTTTGCTGTACTGTATTTTACAGTCTGACTTTGACACCAACGCAAGGTATCCTAATCTCTCTGACCGTTTGCACGACTCCGCTGGCAGTTGCCGAAGCGTTCAACACAGCAGTTACTGATTTCCTAAAAAGAGGCTTCATTGAGTTGATTGCTGCATGTTCAGCTAGTGTATCAAATACAGCAGCAGGATTTGAAGCTAGAGTGGGCGGAAGAAAGACTCTGGGTAAAAACAGATTACCATGGTTTGTGTCGATAAAGCATTGATCCGCAAAATAGCAAGTAGTAGAGAAAAGGGCTATGAGTATTATCGAGCAATACACACTACAAGAGATATTAGCGACAAATAAAAAAAGAAAAAAATGATTCCTGTTGAAAAAAGATCAACAAGTTATTCTTACCAAGGCCTATTCAAAATAAATAATGAAATAAGAAAGATTGCAAGGAAATGGGGAGACGCGCCCGCTGTAGGCATTAGCAAGAGTAATAGGAAATACCTCAGACAGTACATTTTGATTTTTATTAACGCTGTTAATTCTCCAGAGTAAATGTATTTTCTCGAATTGCGTTCAATCCAATTCCACCTGGAAACTATTATTTGTGAAAAAAAAAAACGTAAAATGAAAGATGCTGTATACAGATTAAAATCGAATGGTGACGACGAAATAACCAAATAAATACAAGATTAAATTCAAGTTTTTATTTTTATTTTATTTAATTTTATTTTTGGTTGTTAATTAAAATTTTAGGTGACACGCTTATTTGATTTCCGGAGAGCGTTGCGTAATAAAGTGTACACCTGGCATCCCCCTTTTTCACAAAAACTGGATCCGACCAGGAACTATTCTCCTCTTCAGAAGCACGAATGAGCGGACAAGCACAACCTCAACAAGGTCCTCCGCCTCCGGACCCAGCAACTCTTGCTGTCGCTGCTTTTCTCCGTCACAACAATGAACTTAGGATGCGACAAGGTGTGCTGAATGGCAAACGCGCCGACTTTTTTCGTGTAAAGCGTGCTTTACGAGCCTTACAGTCTGAGAAATACGTTAAAGCTCAGCGGAAATCCGGATCTGCTCTACCAAAAATTGAATCCGAAGAAGATGCTATGGAAGCTTTTAGATTGCTGCCGTTAAGTCAGCTTGCCATTCGCGTTGAGAAACTCACGCGTAAGACTATCGCTGCTAAACTTGAGAAAGATCCAAAAGCCCAAGTGCCCCCATTAGCTGCCCTTTCAAAAACAAAAGGTGTTCCCACCCTTTCTTTTATTAGGGAGCAATTGATATCGAACGATGATTCCTTATACTATGTCTGGTTGTGGGAGAAAGTTCCTTTGACGACATATATCTATGCCGGGTTGATCGCTGCCGTTATATTTGCCATTGTTCTTTTCCCTCTGTGGCCCCCGATTTTGAGACGTGGGGTATGGTATCTATCAGTTGGATTACTGGGATTACTCGCGTTATTTTTTGCTATGGCTATTTTCCGTTCAATCTTGTTCGGAATCACATATTTTGTTGCTAGTCCCGGATTATGGTTATTCCCTAATTTATTTGAAGACGTTGGATTTTTTGACAGTTTCAAACCTTTTTATGCATGGAATTATCCTCCAGATAAAAAATCAAAGAAGAAAAAAAGCGAAAAGTCAAAAACTACAGAAGGGAAAACTTCTACCATCACTCCAACAACGGAAGCTAAAATCACTGCTGTCGATGATGAGGATGAGGAAGCTGAAGAGATAGATATGTCAAGAAAATGAACAGATCTGGAGTATAAATGTGTAGTGTTGAGTTTCGGGACTGTAAAAGGGCAATTTCCCAAGATACGACATTATTGCGTGCAGCAACGATTGAATTGTTCTTATACATGTATTATGCGTCGAATTTTAATTTTGCGCAGCAGCAAATTTTATTCATGAATAAAGATTATAAAAAAAATTAAACTGTTTAAAAAAAATTGCTAATGAATCAATTTATTGATATATGTTTTCGTTATATATGACCTAGACTTTTGCTTTACCATCCTTAGTTTCTGTTAATTTTAATACGGAGACTGCTTCGACAATCTCTACAACCTCGATCGTATCACCGGTGCTTTCTTCCTCTTTGATTTTTTTAGCATCTTTATCAATTGCTTCCAGGACTTTCTTCTGTAATTCCTTTCCAGCAGCTTCTTCTTCTTTAACAGATTCCATTTTCTTCGTTTTCCTTTCCCACACTTCATTTAATTTTTTATCCCAACCACATTTCTCAGCTAATTCACGAATTCCTTCATCGCAAGATCCAAGCTTAACAACATCTGTCTTTCGTCGTCCAAAATCTCCTACAGATTCAAGATTAAATAAAATACGAGGACATGATACTTGTGATGGAAGGCTTGCAAATGGATGAACTTGAAGTGAAGTACCAGCTACGATAACTAGATCGGCTGCATCTAAATCACCATCTAAAAGTTTAAAAAACCGAGCTGGTAAATTCTCACCAAAGAAAACTAAAAAATAAAAAAAAAACGAAGAATGTTAAATCACTATCTATAAATCGTAACACAGAGAGTAATATTCACCAATATCAGGCTTCACGAGTCCTCCGCATTTCGCACAATGCGGAATTTCATCCTTCTCCATTATTATCTTCAAATCGGCTTTACTCATCTCAGTATGACAATCTATACAGTGGTTCTCAGCAAATGATCCATGGGCATAAACTATTTTATCACCATCAACGCCAGCAATTTCTTCAAGTGTATCAATATTCTGCGTATACACTCGTCTCAGAACTCCTTTTTCTTCAAGAACCTTTAGAAATGAATGAAATAATGTAGGTGTGAATTTTCCAGGATAAAGCTCTTGCGCTAATGTATAAAAAGCTTCAGGCCGTTTTCTAAAATACTCAATATCGAAAACAGCTTCAGCATATGGAAGTTTTAGACGTGAAAGATTATGATAAAGACCTGTCTTTGGCGATCGAAAATCAGGTATTCCTGCCGCGGTGGAAATACCTGCGCCAACCATGACGACAACAGATTTGACATTTCCTGATGATAGGTATGCTGCCATTGTAGATAAATCAGGTTTACCTTTAGTCGGCATTGGGAATTTGACGTTTGATTTCATGGCGAGGCGAAGACGAATGTAAGCGTTAAGTCCCGAATAGTAGACGAGTAGTTGCTAGACAACAGCGATAATTCTATACAGACACAGACTAAAAATGTTTGTGGAATGATGATGAAAACTACAAAGTAGAATTAAAGCAACTATGAGATGAGATACTTAAACGAGCAACGATAGCGATGAGCTTACCCTACGCAATTCTTAACTCTCTCTCACGCTAACTCTTCGCTAACAAAGCCAGTTTTTGTTATTTCCCCATCCCCTCATGAATTTTATAAAGAAGTTCCTTATCTACTTTTTTTTTTTCAAGTTAATTTCCCCCCTCATATTCGAGAAAAGGGATAGTTTTTTATTCATATCTATTTTCTTACTTTAGAGTAATAATTTTTAAACTCCTTAGTTGTTAATAGTATAAAAGGCCAGGAATTTCACCTAATTTTTTACTAATTCTAATTCTTCTAATAAAGTCATCCCACCTGTATCAGGTATACAAGCTCGTAGTCGAGCATCAGTAGATTTAGCTATATTTAGTTTACACTTCAGTGGTGTATCTTCAATTTTCATATTAACTGTAATGTTGTTCTAGTTTAGTGGAATATTCTATTTATATAATGTGTTCTATGCTTATTGTTAATAACCTCTTTTGGAACGTTATTAATTGAATTAATACGATTATTCTTTAGACTAGTAGTGTTAATGATCATATTAATTAAATAAGTATCTTCTAATCTTTTATTCCTTTAATTCTTTATTTTATTAATATGACATTATTATTTGAACTAGATAATATACGAATGCCAATCATAATACTTGTTAAAGTATAATAATGACATTATATAAACAACATAAGAATTTCAATCGTAACAGAATCCTGTTTCCGTAATCCTGTTTCCGTATGATCTTTTGAATGTGCTTTTTTTTTGAAATCTGCTTCAAGGTAAATTCGACCTCCTCTGATTGCTGAAACCTTTTCAATTACATTTCCACATCTCCCAACATACACAATCTAATCAAAGATTAGTCTATAATGAATCCCCCTCCTCCCCCTTCCTCTCTCGCCCCAGGTAATCAAATATTGCAAATTAATCATAGTCAATTAATCACACTGTCGCCTTTCCAAATACCACAGATACAACAAAATCCAAAATCACGAAAAATGATGCAAGGAAATGATCTTCTTCCTCGTCGCGCGAGAAAGGCTTATATGGCGTCAGTACAAATCTCCAAATTCCAAACATTGGATATAAAATATTACAACGTGGTACAAAAAATGTATTATTAAATTGAAATTAAACCCGCTGTAAAACGTAGAACGAATGACTAGATTTTTTTAAAGTCAAAAAATTAAAACTCCAAAAAACGCTATATAAATAATTCATGAATCTCCACGATAACATGGAATAAACAAAAGAGAGAAAGGTTGAATTATACGCCATAATCGAAAATAATGGAATCGCCCGCCTTCAAAAGCAGACAAAGAAAAAAACATATAAGTAAATGTATATAATAGAAGACAAACCAAAAAAAAAAAAAAAAAAAAAACAGATTATGATTTACATATCCATGCAAAGAACCGAAAGTATTAAAAGTGAAAAAAAGGGCAAAAAATCAAAACGACCGATATGCATGATATTTTTTTTAGTCAGTCCGAAATTCAGATTAGACTGTGTCAATTTCTAAACCTCTGAGGTAGTTCGAATAGACGCTTTCAAGCTCAGCTAAACGCTTCTCTGGAATACCGATAACTTGCCTGCGAATACTACCACACCGGGCCATAGGTCGCGGTATTTCATCTTTTTCCTTAATAAGCCGACTATCGTTGCGCATAATTAGGTGCTGCTTCAGATTGCGCTGCCGTAAAGGGATGTCATCCCTTCTGGTGGGTCGATAGTCAACATCAACAAAAACCCATGAGCCTCGTCTACCAATGTCAGTTTCACCTCCATGATTAACCTCATCCTTGTCAACAACAGCCATACTAGGCGATTCAATGTCAACGCGCTTGACTTCAGGACAGTTCTCGATGTAGGCGATAATGACATCGTTGAGTTCCCGAGTGGTCTCGAAGCCCCCACATACCCGCAACTGAGAGAGATGAATATAAAGAACAGGCACACTAAGGTTTTTGAAAAAGGCTGGACAGAGAGAGCAGCCTCCGGAAACAGAAAGGTACTCTAGTGTGTTTCTAAGACTTGGGGCGAGGAACTGGCAAATGTGGTGGTTAGGTGAGAGAATCCGGGACGCACAGTCAACAGTAAGGGCGCGCAGGCCCTTGAACATAGGTGGAAGAGGATGGTGCGAAGTAGTGGGATATGGAAAGACCTTGATAGTCTTGAGGTCCAGGGTATCGACGTTGGGGAGCAGGGGCGCAAAGCTCTGCATGTCAGACATGGACCAACATATGTTTTCAAGCTCCAGCTTGCGGACGCCAGGGAAGGCATCGGCGGGCGCTCCAGCGGTGGCATTTGAGTCAATAACGCAGTTTGCCAATCGTAGCTCAGTGAGCGAGCGGAAATTTGCAAGGACGGGAAACCACACGCGTGAGAAATTTCTGCCACGACGCCAGCCGGAGTAATAGGACCAGGTGAAGCGTTTGATACGCCTGAGAGCGACTGCGGAGGCCGGGAAGAGATGTTGCCAGTCCTTGAGGGATAGGTCGTTGATGTTTTCGAGAGCGAGGGCCTCAATGTTTGGGCAGAGATGGAGGATGGTGGGGAGGTGGGTGAGGATGGGGGTGAGGTCGGAGGGGAGGTATCCGGAGGGAGCACGCGGCGTGAACTCACCCGGGGCGACGTAGCTCAAAGACTGAACGAGGGGTGCGATGGTGGAGGCGGAGGTGAGCAGGGTCGAGACAAGTTTGTCGAAGGCGCGCGGGGAAACGAGACGGATGTCGCTATAGAGATAGCGATTGACCTGGAGTAGCGCGGATGGTTAGCGGGTGCTTGTGTATGGCCCGATGAAGGCACCAGTGGAGCAGCGGACTTACCTCGTCGCAGAGTTTCGCGTTTGTGCGACCGAGCGCGAGGACCTGCTTCCAGCACACTCCAAGGCGGTCCTGCACGAGATGAAAGAAAATGTGGTCCAGCAGCTCGCTGGGAAGGGTGTCGAGGGCGAGGCGGCGGGGACGCAGGACGAGGGCGTCGGAGCTGTCGAACGAGTTGGAGGCCGACGCCGGGGGCGAGGGAGGGAAGACAGCCGGCAGTGGCCTGCTGTACACGGAGCAGAGCATTGCAGCAGCAGCAGCGGCAGCGACGGCGGCAGCGACGGCGGCAGCGACGGCAACGAGGGACCAGAGGACCGGAGAAGTGTTTTTCGAGGGAGGAGGAGTGGGGAAGAGGAGGAGGAGGATGAGGTTAACCGGGGAGAGAGACACAAGCCAGAGCAGAGCAAAAACGCAGAGGAGCAGGCCGCTAAGCAACCGCCACACGCGAGCGACGCTAGGCCCGGCCCGGCCTAGCGTGCTGGGTCTTTGACGTCATATTTGCGATACAGGGTCTTTGTCATTATGTAATGCAGCGTCGCCTGCAGTTAGCGCTTAATCTGCGCAAGCGAGCAGCGGCAGCGGGGCGCATTTGAGAGGTGGGCCTGCCGGGTTCGGAATTTCCTCTTTCCGGGCGCGCATCGCGATTGGCGGATGCGATGGTGGAGCAGGAGAAGGATCTAATAGGAGCAGCCAATTAAATGAGATAAAAGAGAGAGTAACATAAACCAGAGCTACTCGGCTTGGTGCTAATGTGTCCCTCGTTGGCTCAGTGCTGAGCTTCATGGGCGACCGGGGCGACCAGACCACTGCTGGCTCACTGGCTGCAGCAGCGCACTACGCTATACCACACTATCAACCGCGACACCACTCTAGCTGACGCTGCCAACAGCAACACTACGCAACCGCGCGCTAGCAACACAGCAGCAGCCCGATAGTATCGTATGGCCGGAGATAACGGACAAACGACCTGCCTGCGTCTTGCGTATGCGGCTGGCCCGTCTGGTATCATAGCAGCGCCCTTATCTCGGTCTAGTAAATACTGGTCAAGGAGCTATAAATGTCATTGCTTTTATAGTTATCGACTCAGCGCGGAGTAAATTTCCTCCGCGTCCTGCTCGTTGTCGAGATCGTACAGCCGCGGCTCCTCCAGCGCCTGAATGTAGTCCTCGTCTTCCTTGTCCTCCTCCGCCGGGCCCTCCTGCTTCTCCACACTCGCTGTAGGCGACCGCCGTCTCTCCGGCGACCCGCTCATTGCAGATACAAACGACTCCGCATGCGTGCGCTGTCTCGTTAGCGTCGTGCGCGGAATCAACTCGTAGACCTCACTTTCCATCCTCGACGTCGCAATTCTCGGCAGCAGCCTCTCGGCCCGCTCCAACGGGCCCTCCTCCTCGCTGCCTGCGTCCTCGTGCTCGTCCGCAACTGGCGTACGCACTATCTCCGGCACAACCGGAAATGCATGATTCGGAACTAGAGACCCCTTGGTGTTGATGCTCATGTTTGCTGCATTAGGTGTTCGCGGCGACGCGACCGCTCCCAAGTCTACCGTCTCCTCCTCCTCGTCGTCCTCCGGAATCACGCTCTGGAGCCGCTGCTCCAGTAATCGTCGTGCCGTAGCTGCTGCCTGTATCTTTCCGCTGTCCATCACTGGTTGTTGGATCGAACCTGATGTGTTGCTTGCTGCAGGTGTTGTAGAGGTTGCTGAAACAGGTACATTTGGGCTGCTAGCGCTCTTGCTGCTCTTATCGCTCTTCCGTGATCGCTCAGATTCTGCGCTTCGCCGACGAGGCCGACCAGAAGTCTTCTTCAGGTGGAATCGCACCGATGGATCTTCAATAGTCTGCTGAAGAATTCGCTGCATATCTTCCAGCTCAAGATCTGCCAAGCATGCATCAAAGCTTCCGTCAAATACTGGCGCGAGTGGACGGTTGCGAGGATCATGCATCCAGGTCGTAGGCTTCGAATAAGGGACATTCGACATTATCATCGTAACCTCGACGCTGATGTTCTGACAATACCTATCAAGATCCAAATCGTTTGCATCAAATCCAAACGGGTTCTCAATCTGAAGCCCGATAGCTGCCAGTCCCAGAATTACGTAGCCAGCAATAACAGTCGCTGGAATAGCCACCCATTTGAGTACCAATACCAACTGAAATGGAAGAATTAACACGAAAATCCATGCAAGTTGATTACATAGAATGTTGTAAGCCAATGGCAAAGGCGTGCGCAAAATCCTTTCGGTCCTAGATTTTATGATAGTCGTCAGCTATAGTCTTCGGCTTTGCAACGCTACTGCTTAAACTCACCCAGTCAAAATTTCAGTCATTGTGTTATAGTAGGCAAAGAAAAACGAAGACTCAGGTGGAGCAAGAACGGCCTGCTCATGCTGAAGCTCTCTGCAATAGTATGCCAAAAATTGCAAAATCTCCAACGGTAGATTTCCATGCACAACAGTAGCTTGAGATATTCTGTCGTCGCGGTCGACTAGATATTCTGATATTTTAGGATTTTCTGGAAACCACTGATTCAAACTTTGATTGATTTTATTTCGCAACTCTTCAGCTCCAAATGGTCTCAGCGTTGGTGTACGTTTTAAAGCGGAAAACGGCTGCGACAGTGACCCAACAGTCGATGTCTTGCGGAGGCGCGGTAGACTATCAACGGGATCCGTAAAAGCCCCTGTAGCGTTTGATTTCGTACCGAAAGACCGCAAAACTTCGTCTGTGGATGCAAATTCTTCTTCCTGCTTTTGCTGCTCCTCGGTACGTCGAGCGGTTTCGGCGTTTGCCATGTCTGTGCGTCTTTGCGAATATGTTGGAAGGTACTGAACAAAGGGCCTTAGATCATCGTAGTCTGTACCCAATTCTTCCCGAAGATGGTGTTTAAGTGCAATCGCAAATCCAACCATTAACTTGAGAACTACGACTTTCATCAAAAAATCAGACTCTTCGTGTCCCTTTCGGATGGGCACCTGAATCCATACAAATCTAGAGAAATTTCGAACAGTCATGGTAAGCTGAGCCCAGTATTTCCGGCCTTCGTTGTAACGCTCATACGCGGTATTCACTCTAAATGATAATGCGAGACCTGTCACGAAACCAAGCATGGTTATGAGCACCGATGCAATACCAAGACTGGTTTTGAGTAAGGAAATGCATACAATCATAGTCGACCAGGCGGCAACAATGAATACCTGCGGTACTAAATTCCAAAAGATACCACCTCTAAACCGAAGTGCGTAAGGTACTGAAGTTCTCGCAAACGGATCATCGTGGACTTTTGAGTTGAAAAACTCGTTGATTTCGTCTTCGAGGAGCATCTTTTTGACGCCGAGTTTGGGCCTCAGAATTCTGTTGGTAAAAGCTTCAGCTCTCATACCTGCAATCTTCGTGGCTTTTTGAGTTGGTGGTGCTGCGTTGCTGGACATAGGCGTACCCAGGGGCCTTGCGCTCTGCTGCGATGAGCTAGGACCGTAGTTTTCCCAGGACGTAGAGGCCCTGCTCGTAGCGGTAGAAGCAGCGGAATTTGTTTGCGCCGACAATGAGACTGAAGACACATTTGGCTTGTGATGTATCCAGGAATTTTTTTTCGACCGCTTGCGTTCGGGAGGTGTCTGCGGCCGGCCAAAAAATCCAGACTTGGACCTCCACTCGATGCCCTCAGCAGCTTCCTCGCCATTGTCACTATTGCCTTTCTCTCCGCCTTTGGAGCCGCGTTCGGCGTAGTATCCCGCAGCCGAGAACGAGTTTGAACGGCTGCTCACGACAGACTGCGACCTTGTGCGCGTTCTGAATAACGACCAGTCCATCCTCTTCTACTGCGTTGTGGGTTTACGTGACCTATCCGACATCAGGGCGGCCTTTAAGACAAAAGACGGCCGAGAAAGTTATTGCTACGCCACAGGGCATTCGGCGATTTCAGGGGCCACCACCACTCTGCGGTACCAGGGACTATTCACGAACTCTCTCTCCGTTCCGCATGGCCAGAAATAGAACCTAAAACGTGCTGTTAACTCCTAAACCATTACGCGACCAATACTATCATCTTATTCTGCCGTGATTGCTGTGCTGAGCCGTTTCAGTCTATGTTACCCGGCCTATATAACGTGACGTTGAAAGTGTCGCGGTCGTGTCGCGCTCACAAGACGGATCTGGTGTATTATTTATTGTACGAGATAGCACGCCGAGTTTCTAGTGCAACGCGTCGCAGTCCATGGTATCCTCACAGACCGCTTTTAATTGAGCTTGCAAACACGTATTTCCGTAAATATGGAAGGCTGGCAGGAGGTTAGATTTTTTTTTTCTTCGGCCTGCATTTGACGGTGTTCATCCTACTAATCTCTGTCTTCCGCCTTGGCTGTCTAGATATACCAGGTCACTGCTCAGCCGTTTAATGCCATCGCGCCCGTGACTGCTGCCGTATTTGATACAAGTCAAGAATTACTGTGGACTGGTGATGAAAATGTTAGATATGAAACTGCGAGAGATACTCTGTAATGCCAAAACTGACTCCGAAGTTAGGGTCGCGTTGCCTCGTTCGCCGGCACATCTCTCCGGAAATATACCAGCTTTGTAGGACATCGCTCCAGAGTTTCGCAAATCCTTGTTAATGACCGCGGTGTAATATCTTTGGGGAGCGACAATTTGCGAATGACGCAGCGTCGTGGTATAACTCGATTCGATTTAAGGTAAACCAATCAAAGCATTACTCCACTTTCCAGACGATCTTGCTAACTCTCATTTAGTGATGACGAGCGATTGAAAAATCTCTCTTGCATGAGTTACACATCTAGGGGTACATCTGAAGTGGTTGTAGCAAAATCGACTCCTGGACTTGTGCGAATTAATGTGGATCGTGGTTCTATCGTTGCTGAAGTGCCGACAGAGGACGGCTTTTCTGTAATGCGAAGGGGTGGAAGACTTATTTGCGCTGGTTCAACTAAAGGTGATGTTGTGCTTATTGATCCGGTATCTTTACAAGTCGTGCGCAAAATACCCGCACATTCTGGCGGTTTGGTTGACTTGGATTCTCGTGACAACGTTCTTTTAACTTGTGGCCGTACTTACCGCGGAAGTTCGTACTTACTCGACCCTCTTCTAAATATTTACGACCTCCGAACATTCAGACCTCAACCTCCTGTTCCTTTTCCTGCTGGTGCCGCATTTGTGAGGTTGCATCCAAAAATGTCAACTACATGTCTAGTATCTTCAGTTTCTGGTCAACTACAAATGCTCGATTTTGTCAATCCAGCCATGGCATTCTTATACCAAGCTAATATCCCATATGTTTCTGCTCTTGACTTTTCGACTTCGGGTGATTTTTTCGGATTAGCTGGAAGCTCGGGTACGGTTCAAGTGTGGGGTACTCCAGAAGCCTCTACATTTACCGAATTTGGAAGAACTACAGAATGGGCTGATCCGCCAATGGACGCCGTCCCCAACATGAAAGTCGATGATGAAGAAATCTCTCTTAACAGCGTCGGAATGCCTTATTATAGGGAGAAACTTTTGTCTGCTTGGCCTACGGATATGATTTTCGATGTGGGAAGAGTGTCACCGCCTATTGACCCGGAAATTTTGGCTACTATGAAGACTGTCGATTTTGTTGGATATGCGCCATTTCCAAAAAGATTTCATAGATATGTCACAGAACCTCTCCCTACTAGTGCAAATAGCAAAGCAAATTCAAAGACACCAATGTTTAGAAGTCAGCTTGAAAAGCTTATTGCACAGAATGGCGCCGGTGCGAAACAAATTGCAGAAGCAATTACCGATCCCGTAGATTCATTCAAGAAAGTTGATATCAAGTATAGCAGATTTGGAGTGGACGATTTTGATTTTGAATTTTATAATCGAACAAATTATGCTGGTTTGGAAGCTCATATTCAAAATTCTTACACTAATGCTTTGTTACAAATCTACCGATTCACGCCGTTAATCTACAATTTTGCTCTTTGCCACGTCGCAGGATCTTGTAATCTTGATAACTGTCTTCTATGCGAACTTGGGTTTCTCTTGGATATGCTAATGAAAGCTGATGGTCAACATTGTCGTGCTTATAATTTTGTGCGAACGCTTAGTGCTATTCCTCAGGCTTCTGCATTAGGCCTAATTGATGAGGAGACTTCAATAAATCGGCATCCTGTTGGATCGATGCTTCGGTCATTTAATCGGTTCTTGCTTAGTCGAATCGCACTGGAAAACCGAAGTCGAGAAAGTGTGTTGGAGGAAAATACCACAAATAACTCTGCGCGACAACTTGATGCAATTGCGGGCTTACATACGCTCACTACTGTGAAATGTGGAAACTGTGGCTCTGAAAGTCATAGGCGTGCGACTTCATATGTCACAGATTTAGTTTACCCAAAAGCTACAGATATTTCGCTCAATACATCTGGTACTGGACTACAATCCATCTTGCGCAGCTCAGGAAGTGTGCCCTCTGGAGCTGAGAAAAAGCCATCTAAGTCAGCCTTATCTTCGTCATCGTCATCGCTATCGTCATCGTCATCGCCATCACCGCCATCTGCATTATTCTGCTCCATACTGCAAACTAGCTTAGAAACGCGATCTCAAACGCGCGGATGGTGTGGAGAAGAATGTCGACGGTATCAAATGCTTACTACGACAAAACGGATTGCAGATTCACTGCCTCCGGTACTGTCTTTAAATGCTGCTATTGATTCCGCAGCGTCGAGACAACTTTGGAATCAGAAGGGATTTTTGCCGATGCGAATTCGCGCAGACTTAACCGGTTCCGGTTTACAAATACGTCCCATGAATGAAGATGAGTCTGTACCACCTCTTTCTATAAACGGAAAATCAGAGACATATGACTTGATTGGAATTGTAACTGAAGTTAATTTTGGTCAATCGGATAATCATATGGTTTCACTAATCAGAATTCCTCAAGATGGCGGGCGGCAGTGGCATTTATTTAACGATTTTCTTGTGACACCATTTCCTGCTTCTGAAGCTCTCAAGTTTGATTATGTATGGAAAACGCCTACTGCAGTGGTTTATCAGAGTTGCACTGGAACAAATATGTCGTATGATGTTTCTTGGAAACAAAATATGGATGTTTCTCTATTGACTAATGAAGCAGCTCTTATGTCGTACGTATTCTTGGGTAATTTAGTATAACAACCAACTGACAGGTTTCAAACAGCGGACGCTCGAGCTTACGATTTGAATATGAATGTCTTACGAAAGAAGAAGCTCCTACTAGCGGTATGCTTGTAGCAATCGATGCCGAATTCGTTCAATTACAGCAGGAAGTCACAGAAATTCGAAGCGATGGAACTCGATTACTCGTCCGTCCAAGTAGACTCAGTCTTGCTCGTGTATCAGTTGTTAGAGGACAAGGTCCCAAAGCTGGAGTTGCATTTATCGATGATTATATTTCTACTACAGATGATATTATTAATTATTTAACTGAATTTTCTGGTATTGAACTTGGAGATTTGGATCCCATGAAATCTCAAAAGTCGTTGGTACCATTGAAAGTTGCTTATAAAAAGCTTTGGCTATTATTAAATTTGGGATGTATCTTTGTTGGTCATGGATTGAACAACGATTTTCGAACAATTAGTATGTGTTTATTCACATCTGTGTAAGATAACTGAAGCTAATTTTTATTTCGCGCAGATATCCAAGTTCCGAAAGATCAGGTTATTGATACAGTTGATATTTATTATATCAAGGCTCGTCAAAGGTATGATTATTTAATCACAGCTTTTTTTACAGTATTTTTAACAGGTTGGTTGTAGAAAACTTTCATTGCGCTTTCTGGCATGGTATCTTTTGCGACAGAACATTCAAACCGAAACTCACGATTCGATTGAAGATGCCAAAACAGCTTTATTCCTATACCAGAAGTATCTCGAGATCAATGAACAAGGAGGTCCATCTGCATTCGATAACATTTTAAGCGAGATTTACAATGAGGGACGATTGACTAATTTCAGACCACCAGTTGCCCCAGAAACTAGTTAACTTGTAACAATAGACGGGAGAAGAAGATGAAGTGTGAAAGAGGATGGTTGTATGATAAGTTTTGTGTAAGAACAGTAATAAAATTATATTAAGGCTGACTCGATAGAAACCGTAGATTAAACAAAACGCCATAAAAAATAGATACATTAACTCCAAATTCCCAAAATTGTGATTGTGCGCTCATTCCTTCTTACCCTTTGTAACTGCTTCCAGTAACAACTGCTTTGCAGTTTTTTTGCCGCTATTGCTTGGACCAGGTATAGTACCGCTCGTTATGCGCTTTCTGTATTGTGAAACTTTTGCCACTTTCCAAGCCAGAGCATCGGCAGCTTTATTCTTCTTTTCTGTATTTTTCCTTTCACTTCGAAATATCTTTCTCAATTCTTGATTTTTTGTATATGGATCTCCCCATCGTTTGTTGCTATCTTCGTATAGCTCCTGAATACGTTTACTAGCTCTTGATCGCTGTAATACTTCAGCGGTGTGCTTTTCGACTTTTGCGAACGCGTCATTTGGATCTCCTATTTCGTTTCCATTTCCATCTTTCTTTGAAGATTCAAGTCCTGTATCCTGTCCATAGGCGCTGCTGTCATTTAAACTCCTTCTAGCTCCTTCAATGACTTTGTATTCAGTCTTTTCAGGATCGGTTTGTATTTCGATGTAATGTTGTTCACCGTGCACATTTGTGGGTTTACATATATGGCACTTGAACCGGAATGAAAAGATAGGAGTAGTGTAATAATTTCCTACTTTTTTCTTTTCTGCATTAAATCTTGTTCCTTGTGATATATAATTCTCGCATGCTAGGCAGTAAATGTCGAAGGGAAGCTCAAATCGTACAACCAAAATTCCTTGATTCAATTTCCTTGCTCGATTTCCCAAACTATGCTTTCCAGCGAGTTTATTAAGCGATGTTTTTCCATCTAAATAGCCGTCAGTAAATAATCAATACAGATAAAACGTAGTTTTAACAGTTCACGAGTATTGCTTATTGAGAAAACAAATGCAAGTTTGCTGTATTCGATACGAGAGCGACATACCATAATCTGGCGGATAGTATTTATTGTAACCTATAAACCACAGTCCTATGTCAGTATCATGTCACATTCCACTTTTTTTTTTGATCGCATACCTTGCATCACCGATCAAATACGATGGCGAAGCACCCCCCGTTAATAATTATTCGCAAAATGATTAATTCGCAAGCTCGGAGGACAAAAGCATCTTTAAGTGCGCTGGGAGTTACCAGTTAGCTAACTCGCATGCCAGTCGCTTAGATAAGCTCTGATAAAGGAATACAAACGAAAATATAATGGATGGTAACCACTGAAGAATAGAATTTTGCATATAATTTTTGAGTCGTGTACTTAAGCAAGTCGAACAAGGGAAGAACAACGTGCGCAAAACAGCACCGCTGATTTATCACAAGATCTTCTATGAAAAATGAGATGCATCTATACAGGCTGAACTACCAAAGTTCCAGATGTGTACCTACAAGATCTAACCGACCAGAACCACAAGTCTCAGAATTGACAACTATGGTTATGTGTCTTACAGTTTTCTTTGGCTATGGGATTTTCTCAAGAGAATCCTTTCTGCATTTACTACTAGACATATAGACATGCCGTGTCAATAATATGACTGGTGCTAGAACATAGTGCATGAGCAATACACAGTGTCACGTGAGGAGTTATCCCATCCACTGTCTAAGTCCTGGAGATTATTATACCCTAAGATTCAATTGCAATTTCATCACAAGAAATCTTGAATCTAGCACAAGAGACTCATTGGACTTACTTTGATTAGAAATGACAACCCTTGGACTCTGGAAATCCAAAACTTGCAGTGAGAGAGTTTTGTCTGTCAGCCAACAATTGCAAAAGCAAGCTCAGCCAGACAAATCACACAATCACATACTGCCCTTAACAGTAAAACCAATACAGCTAGAATGATATTTTCAAACCAAAGATAATACTGTATGGTTCCAAGTTGCAAAGAGCATTTTCCCTGCTCTCAGCATTCTGAGAAGTGGATAAGGCAAATTTGCTTCTAAGGGTCTTGTATGTTAGATCTTTTCCAATCTATGTGAAGAACCTGGCCGATAAGGTGTCTGTAATGAATCTTTATTTCTTGAGGTAACTGATCTTTGCATCTTGGATTGCGGCGTCAGGCTCCAGTGATCGTTACTCCAGGCTTTATCAAGTATTACTGCAGGTCCCATTGAGCATATTTCAGGCTTTATTGAGCAATACAACAGTCTCCATTGAGCATTATTTCAGGCCCCATTGCAGCTCCATCAATTCGGGCTTCACCAAGCTTTCACTCCAGGATCAGTCCAGTATTCACTCTAGTTCAATGACCCAACAGGCTCCCCCCTCCAAAGCTTCTAAAGTGCATCCCTCTTCCGGTCTTCTAATTCCCAGACAAAGCAGTTCCGCCCCTCTCTTATGATCTTGCTCTCTTCCTATGACAAGACAAACTGATGTTGACCACAGGCGCGGCATAGTGGGGGCCACCCTTCTGTGCAGACTCGTCACACAAGCTTACTGTCCAGGCAAGTATTTGTGACTCTGCGACGCTAAGGTATCCATCCTAGGCTTCCCACAATTATGCCAAGGCAGACCCTTCCAAAGGCAAGGAAATCGAAGATGTCCACCATTATTCAACCAAAGACACACAAATAGCTTGACAGCAATAACTTGATTTCTATCTTTTCTATAGAGCCCTACTCCGTGCACATAACTAACCATAACATGGAATCCACAATTTCATTTCTATGGTCAATCACAATGAAGACAAGAGAATTAAGACCTTATTATCAAAAGAGAATAATGCTACTCAAACGAGCCCGGAACTGGAACAGAAACTAAATAAGCCTGAATTCTTACTCGAGGGAGCCTGAAACACTACTCCAATGAGCCTGTAACTGGAACAGAAACTAAATAAGCCTGAATTCTTACTCGAGGGAGCCTGAAATGCTACTCCAACGAGCCTGGAACTGAAACTGGATAAGCTTGAAAAGCTTGAACGAGGGAGCCTGAAATGCTACTCCAATGAGCCTGGAACTGGAACGGAAACTGCATAAATAGAAAACAAGTATGGAGGGGTTCTGGAAAGATGCGCGTCTTGACATATACGGAGTCTTTCTTGGTGTGCCAGGACAGAGCTGAAGATGTCCAGCGAAGGGCAGGTATCACTACCGAGTGTTAATCAGCAGGCCTCCTTCAAAGGCACGCTGGTTAAGTCCTCAGCAGCGGCCCTCTATCAGCAATGCATTGCTAAGTCTGCAATGGCCCTCCAACAGAGGAACGCTGCATAAGGAGAGCCTTTTCTTTTAGATGACTTAACTCGAAAGCAAGAACAACACAAAATGTATAATTTAGACCGGGTATATTAACTAAAGAATCAAAGAGGAGCAAGTACAAACAAGATATATATATGGTTTTCCAATCTTATCAATAAACATATAGAAAGCAATGAACAAATATATAAATAGCACAAAACACGATAACAACGGATATCGCTGTTTGCACAGTCCATCATCGAATGCTGATATTTCGGGGTACTTGTCCGATTCCAGCCGAATTGTTTCCAATTCTGGCCACTAATTAGACAGATTTAATGATCCTTAGAGGCTTTGATAGCCTGATCATTAATTAACTAAGACCTGACTCATTGATCTCAAATGGAGTTGTATTTCAGATCTCTTATAATTTATAACAATTGGTTCGATGGTCTAGTCGGTTATGGCATCTGCTTAACACGCAGAACGTCCCCAGTTCGATCCTGGGTCGAATCATATGTTTTTTAAAATGTTTTTAAATTAGATAATATCTGTCTATAATTTTTTTCTCTTACAGTCAACGATTTTCCTTTTCGTTTATGAGTCTTGAATATGCGGTCAATATGCTCTAAAGTATCAGTGCCTCTTACCACATATACATTTATAAATTCGAGCCAATATAGCTGGTCATGACAAGCTATGGTATCACGTCGATCATACGTATTAGTTTTCTGTCGGTACCACGGAACGATCTCGGCTACGCGTACTTCGAATGCGCATGCAATCGGCATGCGTGAAAAATGGTGGTCTAACCGAGATTCCGGCACTTCTAAGCAGAACTTCATGCAGCCAGCCGCTCTTTGCATTGACTTTGAATGCCATATACCAAGCTATGTATATATGAGATACTGACATCGAAACGCGTCTTCCCCTTTAGGCCTTATTCATTAACTTCCACCAGCTTATGATTAGGTGATGACTTCAACGGATAACTCATAAGAGTCCCGGATGTAGCACACGGAGCGGTTGGAGCGGTTGAAATTGGTTCTCTTGGAGGAGCTCGCTAACTGCATGCGTTGATTCGTAGTTCAGACTAGCGTAGTTTCCCGTTTGTATGCAATATCCTCGCTTTGCTTGGACGTACCGTAACCAGTAGCCCGTTAGCATCAGTATAGGGTACCCGCCGCACGCTTGCTGCTGCAGCCCAAAAGTTTGGCTGACCACACATTCCTTTCCTACGCCATTTTTTGTTTATTTCGGGTAGCTTAAACTCTATTAGCGACAAACAGGTCCTGCAGCAACTAGCGCCCACGCGCGCCTGCTTCAATTGCAATCGTGGTGGAGAATTGCCACTAAGAGCGTACAACACGTCAGAGAAAGGCGCCAAAGTGAGAGCAGGGTGCGAGATGGGCACTTGCATATTTATTCGGTAGAGCCATTCGGATTTGATATGCGCTCGTAAAATTACGAATTTTAACGACACGAGCTGATAGTGCGCATTTTGACCAAGATAAAGGTGAGGTATAGCAGCCTCAGGCCATACTGGCGTTGGACAACAAATTAGAAGTGGTGTGTGGGTGCTGCTCATCGGTCCTACGCTTTCCCCTTTCCCGGAGTACATACGAGGTTGAGAAAGCTCCCAATTTGATGAAAAGAGTTATTTGTCATAAAATTAGAATAGCGTCTACTTAAATTCCACGCAAAATACAGCCAAATATACACAAACGTTTCTTCTTTTTAGGAAATGGTCGGTGCTTCTATTCTTGGAAGCTCCCGAAAGCAAGTTTAGCGTACCAAATATCAGCGGATGATAGTGAAAAACTCTCAATGGCAAGGGTACAGCAGAGAGAAATAGATACACAGATAAAGATTCGGCGGCGTCGAGTCACTACCGCCTTTCCACTCTTCATATCCATAAAATCTGTGTGCGGTACCCTTCCATCTCGCTTATACAACAGATGCGATGACAAACAAAAGCTGCTGTCTTTACTTAGACTGAGAGCAGTACGATGCGAACTGGCACTTGCTCAATTTCGCGGGTTCCGGATTTATAATTTACTCTTCGCTGCCTTCCACTTTATATTGCACGCGAGTATTGGACTGCCACTTATGTCAATCTCCGTGCAATACCCGCATGCACACAAATTAAACAAACGTAATAGTATGGCAAAAAAAACTTTCACATGCTCTTCCGCTGGAGATAAAACGAAATTACAGGCACTCCACTCTTGCAAGTGTCTCCGCATCCAGTCTATAGCAATGCCAGCAATCAAATAATTAAAAAAAAAAAAAAAACCGGGAGCTCATGGCGCAGTGTCAATTTTTTTCCGCAAATCTTATTTTAAAATCGACAGGGAGGAGTCTCGGTACTTACGGGTGCTTCAGACGGAATAAGTTGATGAATCTAGTGCATTTGGCAGACTCACTCGCTACCTAGAACCCTTTACTAAATCTGTAAAACTCTGGGAAGCAACAATTTATAATCTTCCTTAGAGGAGTAGATGTATAAGGTTATTTTTTCTCGCATTTAAATTGCCCTATAGTCTTTTCTAAGTCTGCTCGGAAAAGCAACTCCCTCGTGTTACAAATCCGAGCTGGCCCTCTGAAAGAACATGCTTCCGTCAAGTTCGCTGCACTATCTTTTCACAGAGATCCGGCCGACTGCCTATCGCCAAAACCTAAACGAAAATAAGAGCATATATGTAAAATATTACTGCTGCCAGATTATAATAATTTATTTTTTGGAACAATATAAAGATCTAAACTTGAGTATATTAAGGAATCCTCAAGACATTAAAGTTACGACTTTAAACCTCTAAGGAATCTAAACTAAACTAATTAACTAAGTCTCTATACCACCAAGTCTTGCAATTTCGTACTAAACCAACCAAAATTCTGCTTGTACTCGGTTGATTTGTTAATGATACCTGCGCTGAATCTTTGTCGGGTTGCGGTCTCTTTCTTCACCTGTTCGTGTCTCTCACAACGCCAACAACGGCTCAGCCCGGATGCATTATTATATAACATTAGACAGTTAGAATCGCCATAATCTGCACAAAGTTTTCATCTTTTGTAATGGCCCTATATAATTAGAGTGAAAATATTGCGAGTGAACTGAGTAGAGATATAAAGAGGTTGCAAACCAGCTTTTCTGTAAGCCCTACAAAGCCATTGTATTTTCAATGTGGGAAAAGCTCCAAAGACGTGTTATCGCCGGCTATCGCTATGTATCACAATAGCCTTTTAACTACTCGTCACTTTTGAAGTACTCATAACACCACCAGTGCCGCTTATGATGATTTGATCATGACTATTTCTGTGCAGCATGTCAGAGGCGGCCGCTTCCTACTCACAGTGAAAGGTCCGTACGAAACTGCATCCGCAGTTTAGGTATACATGTGTTTTTTTCCAGAACGGTCGGAAATTTGATTGCAAATAAGTGCCCCGCAATCATAAATTTTGACGCCTGCATTATTCATTTAGTAATGCAACGCTTTACCAATCCAAATACAGGGCCAATTGCGCAAATATTGTGCGTACTCGGTTGCGTGCAACCTAATACAATATTATATGGGCCAAATAATGGGTAATAAACTATACAACTCAAAGGGTCAATTGAAACCAATGACTTTCAGTAGTAAAGCCGAATAGCTACTATTATCAGGACAGATTTTGCATGACTGCAATAAAATCTACGAAACTGACGAATTATCAATAACATCGGCCAGATCACACAAAGAGAAATAAAAAATAAAACACTAACATAAGCAAGAACAAGAACAGTAACAGGAACAGGAACGCAATATAGTACACTTAATATCTGTGACAAACAGTAGATATGCTAACGGTTACTTGTCTCTCGGCCCTGTCGATTTGCAACCTGACTCTGTAAACTTTCGTCTTGTCGCTCTATTCAGAATATTTACAACTAGCTGTATTTTGTATTTTGGTATACATGCACGCAGTTCCTGCGCCTAAGATCCTCCGGTGGCAAAATGACGAAAGTCCGGCCAAGTTTGAGAATCCAAAAGACTACAGTTGCAAAAAGGGAAAATGCACTAAAAACAGCTAGACTCAATATACAGAAAAGGCAATCAGAAAGAATAAGGCAACTGCGACGGAAAGGTTCTGGCATAAGCTGCAAAAGTTCGACATTGATGGTTAAATCGTGATGACCTTTTATTACCTGTGATAAACGCCCTAGTCATGATATAAGATAACGAAATGTGAGCATTTCTTGAACTTGACATCATTCACCTATTGACGGGATTTCCACTGGCGTACAAGGATGCAACGTGCATTTGGTTGCGGGAAATAGCGTAAAGAGCTTACACAATCCCGATTCTTGCGCGGAACGCCTAGAGCATGAATAAGCCTTTTTCCAAAGCACGCTAGAGAGATCAGCATCATAGAAAACAGATCTAGGAGTGTTAGTGGAATTGGTGAACTGTATGCTATTATTCCGTACGGCGACCCTGAGAACGATTGGCGAGTCGTGGATAAACCGATCAGTGGCGCAACAGATCGCAAACTTCTGGCATCCGCAGGATGAGTTATACACTTATGATTTACATGAAAAATCATCAGAACAAACCAAATAGCATGAGTGAGCGGCCAGGTGGCAACAAAACAAAGTAATGCTGCTATCCGGAGTTCGCAGGAGAGGCCTTCGTGAATATGGCATTTAGTTTAGATTACACCGTATCGCCTAGCCCATTTTTTCTGTTTCAAAAAAAGAATTCTCTCGTAGTGTCTCCAAAATTAACAAGTTGCAGTTTGACTGGTTTTCTTTTCTCTGTTCAATGTTCGTGCAGAATATCACGGAGGCGGCCCGCTGCAAGCTCTTTGTTCGCACTGACAGTTGCGTCGCTCCGCATATTAGCTCGTAAAAGGCCGGCCGGTTGCGTGCTGCACACCGAAGTCGTCTAAGCTCAAAGAGCGATTTTTTGGGTGTGCCTAAATCAACAGAAGATATAACTAAATCTCTCTTGAGCCGTTCCCTTTTGGGCAAACTAGCCACAAAGAGCGCCGCAGTACAGATACACTTCCCCTACTTTGCACGTTGCACTATCCTGTCCTCCATCTACCACAATACAGCCTAAATGCTTAACTCTAATTCAACCACACCACAGCATGTTCCTAACTTTATTTTTTTTAATTCTGCCCTGGTTACTCCTCCACCACAACCACAATTTGATTACCTAATTCATATTCTACCTGAGTTACTGGCCCTTCTAGCAGTCAATCGAGAGGCAGCTGTAGAAGGCTTGACTACTATATAAACCACCCCTGCCACCTCCATCGAATCAGCCTGACCACTTCGCATACACATTCATTCTAGCCGTGTTTCAGGTTCATATAGGTCCTGATTTGCACTTTCTAGCCATTTATAGGAGGGAAAATGTTTATCTGTTCATGAGGTTGATTTAGCGCTAGGGGAGCTGAACTAGAAGGGAGCCCAAAGGCAGAGTGGTCTCTTTGAGTATTTGAAGGCCATTCACTACCAAGGGCACCACGCGGCCGGCCTCTATCCTGAACAGGTACTAGATCCAATACAGAAAGAGGGGAAGATTGGCCAAGTACAGAAAGAGCACTTGGTTCTGGGCGTTTGATATGATAGTGAGGATGTATCTCATCGAGCTGCATCATAGTATTAGCTCTGCCTCTGCCAAACAATATGGCAACAGGGTGGCCCATATGCGGCTCGAATTTTGCAGTCGCAAGGGCCCGAAAAAGTCCGACTTTTAGCAGGGAGCTTTGACTATTCCTGCAACATCTTCCAAAGAGTAATCCATGAATGTGAGGCCAAATGTCGGTAAGAAGGTCAACATCTATGCTATCCTCGATTCTCAATTCTATCTGTGCAGTTGTGGAAAAGAGCTGCAAGCGTTAAAACCCATTCGAAGTCACCATGCCCTCCTTTTAAGATGTCCAAAATGAGCATGGCAATTCTCTACCATACCAGTAGCAGGTGACGCAAAATGTGGCCTGCAAGCAGCAATAATATTCTTTCTAGACTGTAGCCAAACAGCTTCGCAATGATGTGTTGCGGCAAAAGGGCCGGTTGCCCAGAGACCTGATAATCTCTGATTTGGGCCGTCTAGCGGGGCAGCAAAGTGAGAAAATTGAAGGGTCTTCCTGAACCCCCTCGAATTAGTTAGTACTCGTAGCTCTCCCGAACCTTCCCTTTTGGGTCAACTAGCCACAAACTACGCCACAGTACAGTATGCTCTCATTAGTATTTACGTAACATTTTGCTTTGTTCTCCTCCCCCCACAGCACAGCCTAAATCTCTAATTTCAATTCTAGACTAGACCTTCTATTAGTTGCGAGCACTGGATCCAATACCAGACGAGGACGTGAAATAGCAAATACGGAAATAGAGCGTGGTTCTGGCCGTGTTTTGTACCAGTGAGGATGTAGATCTTTTTGCTGGATCATAGCACTAGCTTGTTGCCGCTGCCAAACAATTTGGAAGCAGGGTGGACCATATGCGGTATGAATTGCGCAATTGCAAGGACTCAAAATAGCCTGACTGCTTGCAGAGAGCTTTAATTATTCTTGCAATACTTTATGGAGTGCATACCCATGAATATACGACCTAACGGCAGCAAGAAGGCGTATTATAGAGTTTTTAAAGAAATTTATCATGAAGCTCTAGATATTGCCAGTAGACTTAGGTAGGCTCAAATTGTCCTGCTATTTTCCTTGAAGACAGCAATTTGAGGTGTGTAATTATATGTCAGCACAGCTCTGTTACAGTGATTATTGAAACTTTGCAGATGATTATTGCGAAAGCGGACAGCACCAAGAGTGCCGCTACCATGCACTACTGATTTAGTCGCAGATAGTGGAGACCAAGGGCGAGCTAGACGGCATATTCATTGGTAAATGCGTCTGTGTCTTCTTCCAGAGGGGCCTGGGTGACTCACGAGGGAAAGGGCTTAGCGATAGAATGCCCACAACTGCTTAAAACCTTGCTCAAATGTATCATCGCCACAGTTCCTGCAGCGCCCGAAAACGAAACGGGTGCGCAAAATTGCCCTTTTCAGAAACGTTAGGACAGCGTTAGAGTTGCTGCAGCGGTCCCAGCTTTTTGAAATGCGAGGAGCCTTCAGTTAGACTAAGAATGGCTGACTCCAATAACCTCCTTGAACAGGAAATTGCGATGCGCGGGAACCCGAATGAAAAAACCTTTCCGGCACTAAATGAAATGTAAGGAGAGGGAGCTGATTAGTCTGTAGATGCCTACACACGTGCCGGGTACGCATTCTGCGCGTTTAACAACCTAGTATCTTCTCGCTTTCGCTGCCGGCTGGATACAAACGCACCACGCTGTTTTATTTATTATGTAACAGACCATGCTCAGAAAGTGGGCGGTAGTATCCCCAAGCGTTGTAGGTTCCGACAAGGCAATAGGAAGGCGAGCGTTTCTAAAAGCGGAAGCGACCTCAGGCCCATCATAATGCCCTGCGCCGCGTCAGGCCGAGGAGGAATGCGAGGCACCCCTACAGCAGCAGCTAAGCGAACGTACCGAGTTACCAGTTGCTAAGCCATACGCGAGGAGTACGCAGTCGCTCCGTTTCGTGGAAACCGTGGCTTGGTTTGCGGGATAACGGTTGAACGATCTCATCCGGAAGTATGCGGAAACAGAGCCACATCGTCATGATCCAAGCGCACTCCGCCAAAGTGGATCGCACTGCGCTGCTGCATGCACTTTGTCTGGCGCGTCCCAGGTGACGATGAGGGCGGTAAATGGCCTCGTGGCGGGGTGGGAACTGGTGTTGGACTGGACGAGGCAGTGGACGACTCAGCCGAACCAGCAGGAGTGCGCTCACCCAGCATAGGCGGCCGACAGAGAGCGACTCCTGCCGCTTCCAGAGTTCCCCTCATACGCAGCACGTGCGCTGGGTCGCTCTCGAAGAGGAATATGGCCCACACAGCATCAGGCAGACGGCAAAGAGTACCGTACCGACTGACAAACTTGTGGTAGAACCTTCGCTATCTGGTCTGTGTACCTGTGCAGCAGAGGCTCCTGCGTCCCATTCCGATTGAATACCCAATTGCTGTGCTCTAATCGCTCACCTCGGGTGCCAGGCCTGCTTGTTGGTGTCCCGTTGGAGTGGTCTGGCTGCCCTGTCCTGTCCTGACTCTCGCCCGCCCCGCTAAACGGTCGGTGGCACCACTTTGCGCGGCCAGACTGGTTGCTAGTGCACGGCACGATGTCAGAATATAAACCAGCAACGAGTACGCTAGCGGTACTCGCCGCTGTCTTCCGCTGCCTGCGACCATCTGGCTGTCACGACGCGTAAGGTTCTGTCGGTTTGAAAAACCGAGGAGCAAGACGCTGGTGCTGTCAGAGTGCCGCTGCTGCTTCCAAATTGCCACCTCTGTTGTGGTACTGGCGCGGACCGCAGCTGCATTCAACTGACAAGGTGCACACACCAAAGCGGTACAGCATACCCATTACTGCAGCTATAATTTGGCACCCCACCGCTTCTGATTCCTGCCAGCGTCTATCTCGCTAAATACTAGCATGCATTTGTTTTAATACAGCCTGCGCTTATTTATGGTATCCCAAATGGCGCCCCCTACGCCGGTCTGATACCCGCTGCTCGGTTATACCGCTCCGAGACGGCTGCAAGCCGCGAAATGGGCTCTCTGCCTAACAGTCTCCCCTTGCTGGATTGCCTGTAATTTATTTAGGCGGTTTGTCTTACTGCTGGTACCGGCAAAAACAAAAAATGTAGGCTCTGATAGTTTAGTTGTGCGACAACGCTGTTTTGCCACGAACTTTACGTGAAAAGTGACAGAGCGTGCAACCGAGCTATCGCGGAAGCCAGGTCCCGTCTCCCTTCCTCTCTCCCCCCCCCTCCCCCACCTGCGCTCCCGTTTCGGGAGAAGCCGCCCATGTAAGACCGGAAGCGAGATCTGGTGGGCCCTTCCTCAAAGACAATGTCGGAGTTGTGTAGTATCCATGAGCCTGCGCGCATCCACACATCAGGCGATTGCTCCCGACTCTCTCGAGCACACCGAAATTTTAAATATTGGCAAAGTCTCTTTCCTTTGCGCCCAATTGTGCAGCATGATGCTTTTTATCATCTTGGAGCGTACCAGCCATAAGGGAAAGTGGACAGAGGCGTACTAGCGCCGAGAGAGAGGGGGGACGGCCGCGGCTGCAACGCTGATTCTCGTGTTTAGTTTTCCGAGTCCTTACTTGAAGGGTAATGAGCACACAGGGAGCAAAAGAAGCATCTACTCATTCCCCATTCAAAATCTGGATGAAAGGTCCTAGCTGGCTGTCATAGCCAAAATATGTGACGCACCTTTTTGGTAGAGACCAACCGTTTTAATAATTAGGGAGCATAGCGTAGTACAGAACCTAACTAGCCCGAATAATGTAGGTCGTCATGTGATTGCTCAGGAAGGAAACACGAGGTGGAAAATGTAAACAAACACCCCTCTCACCGCAAAACAAATTTCCGGTCGAATTCAGCATCTTGCCGCATTTTCAACGCGACAGACAATTTGCCGAACGATGAAAAAAACTGTGTTTGTTTTTGGATCTGCCGTTGTAAGATGTATCTACCAAAATCTTCGTTAGATCATTTTATCGTGTTGGCTGCAGCTAATCTGTATTCGAATGTTGTCAGCATAATTTTGTTTAGAGCAGTCACATGACCAGTATTTTCACCTGTGCAATCGTGAGATTGTTAGAGTAGTACTTGTCACAGGCAGGCAGAGCAGCAAAGGGCAACGCACGCGTACAGTCAATGCGGTTCTAGGATACCTTGGCAAAAGCAATTAAGCTGCTGTTCGTATAGTAAAGTAAGTACTCGCCATGTGTGCACTATCTCGCCGCCAGCTTATGCAAACAGCGGCGGCAGGTCCCCGTGTTCCTCGTACGCACCGGGACACGAGACATCTGGTCTCTCCAGGCAAGGCCCATACATTCAGCTTGCCCGGCCCGCTCGCCTGCCTGGTGTGAATTGACGCGCTGCTTCCTCCGGGTGTGCCCGTAGGGAGTTAGCGGCCAGCTTGCTCCGGACCGCAGGAGTGTACTCTGTCACACTGCTATCCGCTTGCGGCTAAGTTGGCACGTGAGGGCCAGACCCACGTGCGGCTAGCCAAGAGCCTTGTTACGGTACCTTCCCCGCGCACGGGGCAGGTATACCAAAGTATACGACCGGGACCGCAAAACTTAGTCCCAAACTTAGTTCATGTCTCCTCAGATGCAAGCCGTAGACGGTCCATCATCCCTCTCTCCGTAGCCAGCGGAAAGGTCCACCATAAAGACCTTCCCTCGGCCACACTCTTCTCGTTTTCTTGGTTTCTTGTTTCTTGCCCGGGTTATTGTTTCACACTTGTTTTTATCTCTCCATACCTCCTTGATCTTCCTCGCGTCTTCCATCCGCAATGGACCTCAAGTCCATCGTTTGCGCGTAAGTCCCTGAGCCTGCTGCCTCTGCTCCCGAATGCGCGCCTTGCTAATCTAGACTTGCCCTAGTAGTGACAGCGGCCCCTGGCGTATAAGCAAGTCTGGTTATGCTTCTGCTTCTGCTTCTTCCTCGCCCTCGTCTCCTTCGTCCCCTCCTGCTGCTCTCGGAGTCTCTTCACTGCCATCGCCCCAGCTGTCGCCGCAGTTTGACAGCTTCCCGAACTATACCACTGCTCCAGCAGGCCCCGGGTTGCAGAACCGCGCGTCTGTCGTGTCTGTTGACTCTGACAGCGAGCTGTTAGATAATGAGCACCTCGAGAGCGAGCGAAGAGCATCTATTACGCCAATAATAAAGCATCTCAACTCTAATCGTCGATTTGCGCATATTCTGTCTGAACAGCGTCGCCGGGAGAATATCAATGGTGGCTTCTTGGACTTGAAGGGAAGCATCCCGCAGTGCCGTGGTAGCCAAGATTCTAAGGCCGTTATTTTGCGAAAAGCTGTGCTATACATTTCCTCTCTCGAAGCGGAGATCGCTCGACTAAAGAGTGCTACTTCCCCGACTCAGTCTACAAACCCATCCCCGCAGCAACCGCGTCAGCAACCAATGCAACCTACACAATTGCATCCCATGCAATCACCTCAGCAACGGCCGCACCCTTCGCAATCACAACATCGCTCTTCATCGGTTGTTGGCCCTCTTTCTGCTCAGGCTCAAATGCATCGGCCGATGTCGCAACCTACTCAAATTCATGTTCAGCATGTGCCCCATCTTTCACAGCAGATACCACATCAGCTGACTCCAATGTATGTGCACACAGTGGGACAGCCAGGCCATCCTCTATCTTCAAGTATGCCAATGCCACTTCCTCATGTTATGCATACCACATCTGCTCCTCCGCCAATGCCGATGGGCCAGCAAGCATCCCGACGGCAAATGTCCGCACCACAGTTAACGCCTGGATCCATCTCTTCTGAGCAACCGCAACATCTGTTTCAACATCAGCAACATCATAATCAAATTCATTCCGGCTTCCCTCCTGTTACAAGCGTGCCTGTTTACTACTACCCGGCGTACATGGGATCAAATAACTCTCCAGTATATCCTCAGCAACCATTACCGCAACCACAGGTGGCGGAAGGATCAAGGTAGTACAAGCTGAAATTTTACATATATTAAATAATAGGCGGGTGGTAGAAGAATGGTGTTAGATTGGTAGAATTGTATATTATGTATTGCAATAATTGGAATGGTTTTTCTGGGTAGGTTTTTATGTCATTTCTTTTTTGTGGTGTTTACGCTTGAATTTTGCAAATGGTAGTCGTTTGGAATTGATTCTTTTATTATTTTATTTTGAGGGCTATATTATAGCAAGTTAATTTTTAATTTCTGGGCGACTTCGGTCGGTAGACCTGATTTTTGGGGTTTTATTTTTCTGGTGTATTTACAATTTATGCTGCTATTATGTTCTAAGTAAATATTGCATTGCTTTTATTCAGAGCAATTTCTAACAGCCATTATTTTGGTTTCCTGCAAGAGGGCAGAAAAAGAAACAGTTTTTAGTGTAGAGTGTTTCATGTGTAAGTTATTTCCGATGCTAGATAATATGAGTGATAGAAAACACAAAATTTGCTGCCATTTTTAGTATTTATTTTGTTTCAAAAATACAAGAGTTAGTGGCCACTCTCTATAAGAACCATGTGGTGGTATACTTGGCTAGAGGGCTGACAGTGCTTTCTTGGTTGCCAGGCCTCCAGAGATCCGGAAGAATGAAGACGTCGGGCACCACGCATGAAGATGGCGCGAGCAGTAAGAGCTGGTCACGGCCAACCAAGCAGGAAAGTGCGGGCTAAACCTTGCTTGTTGCCACTATGTACACGCTGGATCCGGCTGAACAACAGGGTTTTTTGTGTGCAGCGGCTTTTCGCGGACAAATGCAATTAGTTAAATTTTGGTAAATATGACTTTGGAGACGATGTGTGCTTTTGGCATCGCTTCAAAGTCCAGCCTTGTGGAACTCTTAACAAACCAAGAGTCGCCCCTCCCCTTGCTTAGCGTGTGCTGCCAGCTACGAGCCTTACACTTGTACCAACGAAAACTTAATCGGTCCGGGTCCGGGCTCGTACAATCAGCTGATTTGAACTCATTACATTCTTCAAGCAGGCACCGCGCGCATGGCAACGGAAGCTGTCAATCCATTTTGAGAATATGACTACAAAGTGTACTTAGGGCAAAATTAGTGGATCTGTGACAGGACAACTCCCCTCGTACAGAAAGGCAATTAATATAAGTGTATCTAAATCTACTGGAAACATCACCAGATATACTTGGGCGTATTTTCCCTTTTTTTTTTTTGGCAAATTAGCTACAAATACAGCTCCAAATACCGCCACATTGCAGTACATGTTCATTAATTCACATTTCACTTTGCTGCCCTCCACCAAGGTGCAGCGTAGATAGTTTATTGTGGTCAATTGATAGGTAGCTGTAGAAGGCTCAAATACTATTAAAAAATTTTTCCCTAAATTTTCCTCTTATTGAAATAGCCTGAATTCGCAAATACACTCTTTCTAGCTGGGTTCCAGATTCACGAAGGTCTCGATGCTCTCCTCTCTAGCCATGATATCCCTAAACCGTAGACATTCGGGCGATGGATAATACTTGTATCTATCTATGAAGGTTATTCGGCAGCTGGGAAGCTGAACCGAAATGTGATATATTGCGCTTAGTTGTAGTATTCACTTGCTACCACTGCCAAATAATTTGGTAGGTCAGCCCACATGCAGTTCGAGTCACGCAGCGGCAAGGGCAAAGAGCCTTGTCTGCTCCTTTAAAATGTTCCGCAGAGCAGGCTCATGAATATAAGGTCGAATGAGTGACACAAAATTCCGATGACCCCATCAGACCCGGTTGCTGGTGTGGAGCAGTATTACAAGACCCTACATACCTCATTCTTCACTGTCCCCTACTATCTGAGGTAAGAGAAAAAGCTTTTGAGAATATCCCTTTAGCAGAGCGCGATATCACCAAATTCTTATGGACTTACAAAGGGTTGCAAGCCCTTAAATGCAAATTGATCAGAGTGAAGTTGGCACAAGAGGATGGAGACAGCAACAAGGAGTCCCCACACCTGATTCATTTGCTGGAAGCTCATATAGAAGCACTCGTAAACCATCGCTCCAATGACGGTGAACCGATGCCGGATGAAACTGAGCCCGAGAACTAGCCCCTTGAAGACCTACTGATGACAGGAAACATACTAACTAGTAAATTTGAAAAAAGCACACACATAATAACACCGGCAGATAGCTTGACTTTAAGATTGTGGGATTGGTATTAATGGTTTTATTTTGCTCCTTTCATACTTGTTTTATAAGTGATCTGTTTAATACTTGTTTGTGATATATATTTGTTTAGGATCAACTGCTAGGGAGTTGTATATTTGCTATGTAAATGTCATATTCTCGCGGATGAATATGTCCATAAATTAAAAAGAAAAAAAAAAAAACCTGCAAGACGGTGTATATCTACGCTATGCTTGAGCCTTAAATGACGCTTTGGAGTTGCGGAAGAGCCGCAAGCGATTTATTACCCGTTTGAAGTCACCACGCCCTCACTCTTAAAAAGTCTGAAAAGAACATGGCAACCCTCTAGTAACACAAAATGCGGCCTGCAGTTAATCCGAACGGCAGCAGATTTTTTTTTCCAATTTGGTCAAAATGTTTCCACAATGATGCATTACAGCAATAAAGCTATTTGCTTGAAGGTCTGACAGTACTCGATAGTAAATAGACTACTAAGGACTGTCTAGTAGGGCAACAACTTGAAAAACTGTATTGTGGTACGCACATTGTGGCTGGACTGGATTACGCAAGTCTGCCCAAAACAGAAAAGCGTCATGGAGATCTTAGTGATATTACCAGCAGATTTAGGTAGACCTGAAATGTACTGTACTTTGGCAGTATTTGTAATTAATTAGTTCTGCCAAAAAGGGGAAAGGCACCGTGGACATTTAGAGATATTGCCTGTAGGTTTAGGTGAACCCCACGAAAATACCGTTTAACGGTGGTTTGCTCACACCCCATATATATGGTTTTCGCATATGTATTTTATCACAGCCGGTGAAACAATTCGATCCAATGTTAATCCGTCGTCGCTCTAAGGTCCAAACAGTTAGCTCCTTGATTCAGTTTCCTAGTCGTGTATGCGCAGCTGAGCACAGAGGTCCCATAAAAACTTTCCGCTTTGCCGAGGTCCTCGCTTCGGCAGCGCAGACCTGAGATCCGGTATGAAAGGTCCTCCCTCACCCCTCCACCGCCTCCTGCGCTTGAGCTCTCGGGGAGAACGAATTTTGATTATATTTGCAAAGATGCAGAGCAGAATCCAAGCATACAGAAGGGTTTTTTTTTTCGACATACCGTTCCAGACCTCGCGGCAGTGCGAGCTGCCGTTGAGCTTACGACCGAGAGATCTATTTTTGGGGCGTAGATATTACGCGTTGCGCCTGTTGATTCCTCAGGATCTACGATATAGCGCAAAGATGTCAACGTTGAGCTCATCGAGACGGAACAGAAGCGGTAATCTATAGAGAAATTGTGCATGCCCGGATCTAACCGGCAACGAAAGCAATTACAAAACGGTTACATACCTTGGCCCTTACCTAACGCTGCATCAGAGTCATCCCGATACGTATAGAGATAAATTCGGTCAGCCCACTCTGGAGGGATATTCTCCTCGCGCCGGCCGTTGCGGATGCCATCCACATAGCAGGATTGCTCTTCGGCGGTACCCCACTTCGGACTATCACGGATGAAACAAACAATTCGGCAACGGGCCATAAAGTCATTGAGCGCTTCGGCAACGGTTTTACCGTTATAGTACCTAGATGGTAAAGTTTAGTCAATCATCCTTCGTCCATGAAAGTGGTAACAGTGATATCCATCGGATGCGTCAGTAAAACTGAGTCCTTCGTGTAGCATACTGCGGCTCGGTTTGACCCCAAATTCGCATCATATTCAATGTGACAATCGCCACCGGACACCTAATCGTACATAGAGCCAAGCGTTTCCAAGCTCAAAACAAAACTACCATTTTCCGAATCCAAACTACAACAAAATGAAGGTAGAGGTACTCACTTGGCATCAAAGAGTCTAATCAATGTGTCGTATCCGATAATGTAGATTTGTTCGCCAATTTCCGGAAAACGGGTAGCTATAACATCAGCCTTATCAACAAATTTCGGGAAAGGAGTTATTCCAATGGCCGTATTAACGGGCGGACTTGTAGAAATGGTGTCATGCGAGCTAATTTCTGAGCTGAATCGCTCCATCATTGCAAGACGATGCTCTAGCGCAGCCGGTGCAACCGGTTTATCCGCATTTTGCACGGCGAGCAAGAGAATGACGTTGATAGAATCATTTGAAAAAAGAGGATTCAGAGATTTTGGAGATTGTAGTTCAGAAATGGTATTGGAACGTAACCGACTTATTGTATCATTAATGAGTGCAAGATGGGCAACTGTGGGCGGATTGAACGATGAATCGAAAACTAATTGCATGAATTGAAATCAGCATGATCGTTTGACAAACAGTCAAAAGTTGCATGATCCTCTCCATATTAACTCATACCAATTAGAGACCTCATTTTCGCACACTCATCAAGTAGAAAGTGCGGATTTGATCTATAGATGATTCGCAATCCTTCTTCGCTAGATCTCAACTCATCCAATTGCGCTCGGTAATAATCACTGGAATTGTACGACATATCGTACGGTATTGGAGATGATTTCATACTGTTAAGGCTGATTGGACTTATTCTGGGTTGGTCGTGAAGCTTTGTTCTGATTTGCGTTAACCTCAATGTACGGCGTAGTGTTATCAGCTTGACCTCTCTGTGTTTCAAGACAAAAAACAATCACTAATAAGGCCGTGCTATACGTCAATTGTATCTCATTCAATCACTGTCAACTAACTAAATACTCGTGATTGTGAATTATTGCACTTCGCCAAATAATGTGATCGACCTCAAAAACACTGAAAGATAAGTTGCTCCGGTCTCCAATATTAAATGCTTGCGAGACGGAGTCCCATTTCATCACTCATCCAAGGGTTTTGTAGTTTTTTATTCGAAGCAATCGTCCTCGCATGAGCGATAGGAAAAGTGAAAAAGAAAACATCCGTAATTTAATCTTAATAAACATTGCTGAAAATTATAACACGACATATGTTTTGCTAAACATTTACTTATATCTAGAAATTTGCTTAGATCAAGCACGCGTTCAAGTCGTCGCGAAAACCCCTCTACTAAAAATCTTGCTGCCTCTCAGGGGTTATTGGGAAGAATAATTTTGCGTTTATTGGGACCAACGAGTGTATCCCAGTTACGTTGCAAAAATTTACCAGCGCTGTTACCAAATCTATATCATAAAGAATTGCAACCGAAACTTTCTGCTTGGTGGTAGTTCTGTTATATATTGACATACTATACTGCATTGGAAAACTTATGGATAGCGAAGTTCCTAATCTGAAGAAACAAAAAGTAACAATGAAAATTGGAACTCATAGGTATGATCATTCACTTTATTGGAAACAAGTTAAAAGATTTTTATTAATATGGTGCTATAAAGTGGAACATTTCACGCGGACGAGGCTTTGGCTGTGTTTATGCTCAAGTTATTACCTAAATATAAGGGAGCTAGTAAGACTCTTCTGTCTGAATACCTTAATTGCGAGGGAAAACTAATCGAGGTTTGTTCCGTATAGCTGTTGTGAGATCTAGAGTTCCCGATATCCTTGAAGCCTGCGATATAATTGTTGACGTTCAGGTATGTTTGGTTTGGTCTGTACACATATTTACTACGAGTATTATGTTGTTAAAACTCGTCATCGCAGGGACAATACGATGGCGTCAAACATTTTGATCATCATCAACGTGGATTCGCTGAAACCTTCTCCTCCGACTTCAAGACCAAGCTCAGCTCAGCTGGTTTAATATTTAAGTAACCAACCCTCGTGTTTCTAAAAGAAAGAAATATATCTCTAAATTCGCGATTATAGACACTTTGGTATTGATATTATCTCGACTCAGTTAGAAATCCCAACTGATCACTCACAAATCAATCTCTTATATAACAAAATATACTCCGAAATGATTGAAGCTATCGATGGAAATGATAATGGCGAAAGTGCTTATCCTGATGATATCCAACCCGCCTATGCTACGAAATCAATCACACTTCCAGGAATGGTTGCAGCTCTTAATCCTCCTTGGAATGAAGAGTCCACCGATTTAATTCTCGATTCCCAATTTGAAAAGGCGAGTCAATTAATGGGCGGTGTCTTCGTTAATCTCGTAAATTATTACGGAAAAGCGTGGTTACCTGCTCGTGACATTGTAAAAAAATCGATTGAGGAAGCAGTTAAATTTAACGCTGATGGTCGTATCGTTGTCTTTGATCAATTCGTCGCTTGGAAAAGTCATCTGTTCAAATTAGAAGAGGAGATGGGAATCTCCGGAAGAACTTATTACGTTCTCTACAGTGATGGAAAGGGATGGAGAATTCAAGCTGTCCCTGTGTCACCAGATAGTTTCAACTCTAGAAAATCATTACCTGAACCATGGAGAGGCGTCAGAGACCAAGCTTTGAGCGATCTTACTGGAATTGACGGAGGTGTCTTTGTTCATGCTTCGGGTAAGTTTTTGTTATTCCAATGGAGTTCTAATAATCAAATCTAACAATGCCTGTAATAGGATTTATCGGAGGTAACCAAACCCGTGAAGGTGCTCTTCAGATGGCACAGAAAGCCCTCACTTTTTAAAGTACTGCCAGAAGTGCAGAAAAGAATTACTAGTCATGTACGAATGAAACTGTACGATCTTGGTTGTTTAGAAAAGAAATCACTTAATGATTTAAAAATGTTATTTAAGTTTATATATTGACGTGTATATTGAGACTGATCTCTATTTCCACATAGAAAAACTAAATTACTTTAGCAATTCACACACGCACATGGTACAATCCAGCGCCAGTATCCCAAAATAATTTCAAAAAATAATGCTTGTCTATGCCATCCTCCACTTCATGTTTAATATGACGTGTATTTTATTTTTTGACAGAGACTGTAGCGCTGTCGAAGTACTCTCTCTCCCGGAGCTCAGCCTCGGCTTCAAGAATGTAAGGGGTAAGGTAACGAATGTCGTCTTCGGGCTTAAGTCGTTCCTCCTTGGGAAGCAACTGATGCATGAGGGACAGCTGGTGAGCACGTCTAATTCTGTAAACACGATCGTAGTACTCCTTAGGCTCCAATCGGTTAATAGCTTTCTGGACAACGGGGCTTTCCTCGGCGATCAAATCATCGTATCTAGAAGGGTTGAAATGGTCAGAGTATTCTTTTAATGAAAAATAGTGTGGTTATATAGTAGTTTCGATCATCACGAGAATTGCTGGCTGCTATTCTCAAATCCTTTACGCGTTCTTTCTAAATTTACACCCCCCCTTGAATATAAATCTATTTATATATTCAGGTAAAGACAAAATTTCGTACCTTAAACCGAGCTTTCTGTATCCATTGATATCGTTAAGGAATCCAGCAAAGGGAACGATGAGCTTGGTGAGAGCAGGCGACTTTGAGCTAACGTAGCTAGCAAGGTTGAACGTCCGCAAGAAACTTCCAGTCATTTTCCAATTTGAATAAGAGCCGAAAGAACAGTAAATCAATAATTATTCGATTGACCAAATAAAGCCCGTGGGGTTCAAATATTGAAATCAAGAGCAATCGTAAAAGGCAGAAAATCAAGTGAAGTTTCCGAGACCGCCTCTGCCTCTTTGCATTTAATCAATCGTGATTGGCTGGCAGTAACGCCTATGACACCAGCTCACTTATGTAGCAGGTGATCAGAGATGCGGCTTTGAACAGAGTACGGCTGAGGAGGGTAACTTCTAAATAGGGTTAGTGTGAAATGGCCGATGTAAACAAACAGCGATTCATCGGTCAAAAGGCGAAAGTCTCTTGAACGTGAACCTTTCTCTGGCACAGCAGCTTCTCGCACATTTTCTTTGACTCGCTCTTTGCAAGTCTGCTTTACCGCTCCATCTCCGGGCCATTTGTTAATGGCAATTTGCAGATATATTTCTATACGTACTTGTCCTATTAGATCAGCAATGATGCAACGTTCTCTTCGGAGTGTTAGATCGGCGCCTACTTCGTTGCGCGCCCAATTTCTTCACTCCTCGGCATCCTCGCCAAATCCTACTCATATTTTTAACAAGACTGCATCTGGATACAAGAACTTGACTGTCGATGGACTTAAGACCGAGTGTCGCAAACGCGGATTAAAAGTCAGCGGAAATAAGAAACATGTAAGTACCTGTTGTGTTATCACACTCTTTCTCCTCCTACGAACAGCAAGCTGACGGCCAATGTCTTCATTTAGCTTATTGATCGACTTGCCATGGATGATCATTCGTCCTCTTTTTCTACTTTAGTCTCTTCTTCGGCACGTACCAAAACTTCTCATGTACCTTCTACCCCGCAGTCAAAACAGCTTTCCACTGCTGCATTGCCTAATAAAACTCCAGCTGAGGTTTTGAAGGTCGAAAAGACTGCTCCTGCTGTAACTACGCCTGTTCAAAATCAAATTGTTCGCACTTTCAAAACAAGCCAGTTCACAAAGGCTAAAAATGATAATTCCACGATTGATTTTTACAGAATGCCAATGTTTTCTTCTCCTGAGCCTGAATTTCAAGCCGCATTTATCGTATGCTTCCGAGTTTCGTCGCTCAATTCTTCTTGAACGTATGCTAATTAATTTCAATAGCCTGTTCTTCCCGACAACCGCTCTGTTAAGGCTACAATCCCCTCCAACCAATCGATATCTGTTCGCCCTGAGATTCATCATGTTAGTGGTGACAATGTTGCTCAGCCGATTCAAGACATATTGGATAATACCAGTGTCTCTGAGGCTAATACGAACGAGTACACACATAACCCTGACGAACTGCAATCAAGGGACAAAATTGTGTTGTCGTCTATGGTCGCTGCAACCCTTGCATGGTTTGGAATCGGCAGTTTGATGAATAAAGATAAGCACTAATTTTTTTTTGTTGAAGTACCTGATTTTGTTTTGTGCGAGGGTATTAATCGCGGGTTGACTTTTTTGTTTTTTGCTCTTTTGTTGTCTACTTTATCTCTTCAAAGCACGTGGCTATCTTCTTTGGATTATTTTGGGATCCTGAACATGTGTGTATACTTGTTTTGTTTTGGTGGTTTTGGAAATATGTTTGTAAGAATCGTGAATTTTATGAGACGTGTGTATTTGATACAAAAATACTACAAGATTCTCAGTAACGCAATATATAATTTTTGGTATCAGGATATTGAAAATCAATTTTGACTTTTTCCAAATTCAAGTGCTCTAAACACCAGTATAAAATCATTCAAACACCCCGCGGGTTGCCATCGGTGGATGCATCAGCGAAGTCTTTATAAACTTGAGCCGATTGCTACTGGGAGGTAAATAACTGTATTGGTGACTGGGATGAGTATTTAGAATATTTAGCTACCAATTAACAAAAATATAGTTGACTATTCAGGTACGCCATGTGGGCAGTCGCCTTTTAAGGCCATACGCCGATCCTAGCAGATTATTTTACAGATATCAATCTCTCTCAAATTTAAGATGCGGGTCGGATGCCGACAGGTCCGTGAGAATGTGCTGCTCGGACAAAATGTCGGGGAGCGAGGGAGGAATTATTTTAATTGCGCGTCCCTGTAAATCCGTGGAGCACTATTTCTCTCGCAACTACTACAGACAGAAGTGGTGAGTAGCTATAAGCATTCACATTGCTTTCCGAAATTGATTTTTGAAATCAAAGGCCTCGACGGAGCGGAGATGCAATTGTCCGCGTAACTGGCATTAATAACATGACCAGTATCTCGCGTAGCTACGAGATTGCGGATGTAGCTCGTTTCTGTTTGTAGGCCGCTTCTGTTTACATGAATGTTCCCGTCCAAATGCACATAACAAACCGACAAAAGTAAATACTTGACACACTAAGGCTATTGATCCTCATTCAAAGGACGCCCAATATCAACAAGTGCGCTCTCTCTACTTGTTTTGTCCCATTCACCATACAAAACAAACAAACTTTAGTGCCAGTTTCACTAGTGAGGGTCCGATTGTTCCGCTCCGACGCTAAATCACCTAAACACACTCTCCTCTTGTTGCTATCATCAACCCTCTCTCCCCCTCCTTCTTCTAATCTGCCAATTCTCTTCAATTTATATTTATTTCATCAACAAGTTGTATTTGTTTTGGAGATACGCAATTTGCTAAAGCAATCGACTGTTGTAATTCTCTTTTGCTAAATCCGAATTAAGCGGTAAATCTCAAACGCTAGCTCTTTCTCTTTGGCTGGACCTTTAACGACCCGGGGAAAAAGAACGATCGACTCAATTGATCTGTCAAGAGAGAGCGATTTATTTCCAGTACAGCAGCTCATTCACATTGACTAGCCTGTCAATTTGAAAAGTTACGCTACTTTTCTTTTCATTTTTTCTCTTTTGGTTTCTTCTTTATTTTCGGAAAAAGGAAAAAGATACTGTTTAGACAAGTCGGGCTTGATTTCAAGAAGAGAAATGCATTCAAGACGTTGAAAGAAAAAAGGCCTAAATATTGTTTCAAATATTGCCGTTTTCTTCTTATTCTTTAATCATACATCATCGATCTAAATTACATAACCTTTTCACCTCTACGAACAATTGTTAGTCCCTTCGTTACTCACATATAATCAATATGGGTGGTTCGCAGTCAGATATACCATCGTCAGCGGTATCCTCCAAATCGCTTTTTATAACTCGCATGAACAGCTCAAGTGAAAGTTCAAATTCAAATATACTCTCACCACCATCATGGTATGAAAAACAAGTAGGAAAACTTAATATCGAATCAATACATGCCATAGCTGGTGCTTCGGCAGGTGTGATTTCAGGATTGGTCGTATGCCCATTAGATGTGGTTAAAACAAAACTGCAGGCTCAAGGCGGATTTACTAAGTATGGAATAATTAATGCGCATCATTACGAAGGCCTATTAGGTATGATTTTTTTTTGAGATGTATCTTTGTGGATTGATCTTGATCTCATGGGGGGTGGGTGTACTAACGAGGTCATTCATTTCGGATGTAGGCACAGTAAAAACTATATGGCGTACGGAAGGTATAAAAGGATTTTACCGAGGCGTTGTACCTATTACATTTGGATATCTACCAACTTGGATGGTGTACTTTACTGTTTATGAGCGTTGCAAGCAAGAACTACCGAAAAAATCTAGTATGTATACACTTGATTGCCTCGAACTGCACTTTTCTTACTTGATTTTCTTCAGGTCTTCATGAACATCCGGTATTTGTTCACCTAGTGTCAGCTCTATTGGCTGGAGCATCCTCAACTACAATTACAAATCCGATCTGGGTTGTAAAAACCCGGTTAATGACACAAAGTGAAAATACATCTTGGCACTACAGTGGAACTTTAGACGCGTTCCGATCAATGTATAAAAATGAAGGCTTTGTATCTCTTTACGCAGGTTTATTACCTGCCTTATTGGGTCTTACTCATGTGGCTGTTCAATTCCCTTTGTATGAAAAATTTAAAATTCTTTTCGTTCCTGCTCCTGAATCAAATCCATCTGAACTAAGAAAAGTTGGCGGTATAATATTTGCTTCCAGTTTATCAAAAATGATGGCGTCGTTTGTAACTTACCCTCATGAAGTTGTTCGTACTCGAATGCAAATTCAAAGAGGTCTCCCTCGTGATAATAAAATTGTCCATTTTGATGGTATCATTCAAACTGTTAAAGGTCTGTTATTGGAAGAAGGTTGGCGTGTTTTTTATTCTGGTTTGGGTACAAATTTGGTAAGAACTGTACCGGCCAGTGCAGTTACTTTTATTACATATGAGGTTCTAGTCGATAAACTCAAACAGCTTCAAGGGCGAAGTAACGAATCCGAAGAGTCATCTTCTTGAAAACAGTTATCTCTGCTGACTCCGTCCTCGTTATTTGCTCTTCTTTTCCGCCTTATACTTGTGGTGCTATCATTGTTTTGCCTGGTTTCTGGGTTATGTGTTTTATTCTGCTATTATTTTATTCCGCGTTTTCATTTTCTATTTTATTTTTGTGTTCATATTCATCAATGGTTGCTATATAATAAAGAAACAAGATAGCAAACTAACTACTTTGTTCTCTGTTCTTGTGGGTTCGGTTTATTTATTCGTGCATACTTATTAGTTTTTCTTTTTTACGTGGCCTTCAACCGCTTGCTAGACGTTAATCTATCTATCAAGAAAACGCTTTTTTTTTCATATAATATCTCATATCAGGATTTTATGTGTCGGCCCGGTCAATACTCCTGACTATGGTTAGGCTTTTGTGTGTGACGGTGTTTGGCTTGCTTGAAGCCTAAAGTGGTTGGCTTTGTAAAAATGCTTGCAGCGTTATAGATGGGGTTAACAATATTATTATAATTTCGTACATAAACTCTTTTATTCGTATGATCAAATAATGTGATGCTATTAGATCGTAAAAAAAAAATAGAGTTTGCTGTTAGCAAAATATGAGTATAAGCATTTAGACACCTGATATCGTTCAATGCTTTCAATATTGCTGCACTTTTGTTGGCGAAATCCCGAAATCCTGTTCAGAATTGTCGAAATAAAAGGAGTTGTGATTATTTACAAGAAGCAAACAGTCATATTTGATGCAACTCGATCATGCATTGTTGATAGCCATATATCGTGATAGAAATGCCGAGATGATTTTAGTAAAGTAGTTATTTGCTTTCATTGGATTTGCGAGGTTTGAATATTATAATTCAGAAAACAAAATCATGGATTAGACGTGAATCATTTACTAAGGGATTTCAATTAACGCAGTGTTAATTAGTCGTTAATCTTTAATGAATCTGGATCCTTTAATTGTCGGGTTTTGTAGGTGGAGCTGGTGCTGGTGTCGTCACTTCTAATTCTTTCGAGTAAAGTATCGTCAATTTACCCTTTTGATCCTCTGATAGGTTTCTATCTGAGTATTGAAAGTTTATCTATATCATTATAGACTAATGAGTAACTTGAAAAAACAGAAATCAAAGACCAAGTGTGAGAAAAGATTAATACTTACGCGATCGCGGATTGCATCATTTCTTGATTTGGGTGAACTGAATGAATACATTACAAATGTTCCAAGCGTCTATATATTTTAGTTAATGTCATAATTTTTCGGAAACCAAAAAAATGAAGAAACTGACTGCAGCAATTGTAATTAGAGGCCATATATAAACCTTGTGAAATTCATTAATATAAGTCAACAAACAAATAAAAGTTATACGCCTGCGGTTTGTTACCTTTTTATTTTTACCAAGTGCTTTCCACCAGATGTTTTCGTTTTTGTTCCGACTCCTTGCGAGTAAGGTCGCAGCTGAAGTCTCAGTGCCTGGACTAACTATACCGCGAAGTAGATCTTCAGTATTTCGAGATTGTCGTGACATTTCTACTCCACATCAACCATACAGTAAAACAAAAGTCTCAATGACATTAGTCGTAATTTATTACGGGTCCACCCTATTCCGCGTCCGGGAAACTCCCAATACAACTCCGCGCTAGCTTATTAGGGCAAAATGGCTTGGCCAGCCACAATGTGTGTACCACATACAATCTCTCACTTTGCCACCCATACAAACCCTCCATTGCTATACACTTTAATATATTTTCCAAATTTATTTTACTAGTTGTGATATAGACCTTGATACTGCTTGTAAGGCTGTTCAGTTGCATGTCAAAGAAAAGGGTACGCAGTTCTTCAGTCCTCGTATTTATCCCCAATCAAACTCACTAGAAAAGGGCCTACCTAAATCTACTGACCAAACTCCTATATCTACCAACGCCATTCCGTTTTAGGCAAAGCTCACTCAGCCCAGCCACAATGTACGTGCCACTTTACAATTTCCCGCTTTGCTGCCCTTGTAACTTCCACTATATCTATTTTGATATGATCAACCTCATAAACCCTATATCATAAACCCTATAATTGCATGCCAAAGAGCATGAGTTTGCCGTTTTCAAATGCAATAAACATGCTACTGGCGCACTTTTAGATTGTGACCGAGCTGGCCACTATGATGCAAAAGGAAAGTATTCATAGGTGGACCCCTCAAAGCAACAAAAGAAAACTGGGTCAAAAAAGTGCGGGTGTTTAACGAAGGTCACAATACACCTCGAGCCCCTTTAAAGGAGGGCATGGTGATTTCAAACGGGTATTTGATCTCTTGCTGCTCTTCTGGAACTCCCAGCATGCTGGTACAACAACCGTAACTGCACAACAACAATAACGGCTCAAGTATAGTGTAGATATACACTTACTTGCTGTTGTCAGGCCTCATATTCATGAATATACTTTCCAAAAGATATTGCAGGAAAATTCAGAGCTCCTTGCAATAGGTCAGCTTGGGCCCTTGCAACTGCGTGACTCCAACTGCATATGGACTGTCTTGTTTCCATATTATTTGGCAGCGGAAACAAATTAATACTATGATTCAGCTCGAGGATATACATCATCACTGGTAAATCACACGTCCAGAACCAGGTGCTCTTTCTGTGCTTGCAGTATCATACCCTCTTCCTGTATTAGATCCGGTACCTGTCTAGCGCAATGGTCGGCCACGGGGTGCCCTTGGTGGTATGCGGCCTTCGTCTTCTCGAAGAGATCCTTCTGCGTTTGAGCTTTCTTCTAGGTGAGCTCCCTCAGTGTTAAACAAAGCTCATGAGCGGATATTCATTAATTCTCCTATAAATGGCTACACTTTAGGGATATCACAGCCAAGGAGGGGGCATCAGGACCTGTATGAATCTGGAACCCAGCTAGAAAGGACTTATATGCGAAGCTTTCAGGCTGATTTCAATAGAGGTGGCAGAAGATGATACAATAGTAGTTGAGCCTTCTACGGCTGCCTGTCAATTGATAGAAGGGCCAGCAACCTAGAAAGAGTTAGGATCATATTTAAGCTGTGGTGTGGTTGTGGAGGAGGATTAGCCCATGCAGAATCATAGTTAGGAATATGTTGCGTTGTGATAAATTAGACTTAAGAATCTAGGCTATATTGTGGTGGAGGAGAGCAGGAGTGTCAATGTGCACACTAGTGGAAAGATACTGTACTGTGGCGCAATTTGTGGCTAATTATCCCAAAAAGGAAAGGCGCCGATAGATATAGGAGTTCGTTTGGTAGATTTAGGTAGGCCATATACTAAATTCTACCAAGGTCACTAGCACTTCTATCAATTGAGAGACAGCTGCGAAAGGGTAAGACGCTGTTAAATCCTTTTCCATTGAATCCGCCTCTATCAAGTCAGCTTGAATAGCTAAAAACTATATGCTCTTTCCCCAGGCAAAGTAAGGCGGGATGTATAAAAGCCATTTTTTCTAGTGAGTTTGATTGGGGATTAATACGAGGACTATAGGCTGGGGCATAAAGCTCCTAAACCAGATTAATATGTAAGATAAACTTCTAAAAACTAGTTTCTTTTCTTACCTCTAATAGCCATTGTAGTGGCGCTTGCCCATGCAGTGCAGCCTCCTTCCTCTTTAATGCTGCCAATATCCTTCTGAACAAAAGAGACACTTGGATTTTTGATATGGAGTACAATAAAAATCTGACCTGATGGTAACCCAGCCTGTGCTAGAGTACATACATGAGCATAGACCTCTAGGTTAATAGCAGCAACTCTATGTGCAGGATGAGCGGAAGGTGTCCATGATGGGCCACGGTGATGAGTTTCTTCTCATACGCAAACCACCCGCTGTTTTGAAAGGTGGTCTAGGTCTATTGCGACCCTCATCATACACTCTCGTTGCTTTGAGAGATACACATCTGGATTCTTCCTACACACAGTATAGCTATCACCTCGATCACAGGCTTAGAATAAGGCAGGAACCTTTCTTGTCCCGTTTGGAAAAAGCATACCCATTATTCGTTGGCATGCAATTGAACAGCCATACAGGCAGTATCGAGGTCTGTATAAACAATCAGTTAAATAAATTTAGTAAAATAATTTAAAGTGCATAGCAGTGGAGGGTTGTATGGGCGGCAAAGTGAGAGATAGTACGTGCTACACACATTGTGACTGGGCCAAGCCATTTTTCCCAAATAAGCTAGCGCAGAGACTTGATAGGAGTTTCTCGGAGGGGGTTTAGGTAGACCCTTATTAAATTTTGAAAGTTATGATGTGAAATAAAGATGTTAGTTCAGTGCTGTACTGTGTGCTGTGCGTGCCGAGCGTGCCGTTTTACACGCATATAGAATAAGTTCAAAAGTCGGACAGGTCCGTGACGAGTTCACAAAACTTCGATTTCGCTGCTGCCCTGTTAAATTTTATGTTGACGCGCTGTTGCGCGTTAATAGACGTAGAGACAACATAAGGGGCCTGTAGCAGTACAGGAATTTCAGGGGTAATTTTGACCGACTCAGATTCGACACGATGTTCTTCCCGCAGCCCTCGTGGTGTTTAAACGTTACTGGTTCTCGCTTGGGAAAGACAAGCGCGGGAGTGTGGACTTGCCTTCCAATTGAACGAAGGCGAGGCGGGAAAACACTGCAGCTTTAGAGCGCGATGACAACTGTTGGCTATTCAGATAACAGTTAAACAATTCTTCACATTCTTTGGGCCGTTACATAATGTCATTACTGCTCACATAGTAGGTCGATCACACAGAGTGAATCTCAGTGAATCACCAAACTCTGTGAGCCGCACTCGTAGGCCTGAAGTTTGTGACTGTAATGAGCAATGACAAGAGGAAACCCGTACTGATTGTCTCGGAGAGCTTATATATTCTGACGCGCTAAAAATGCAACAACCGGAAAAGGGCAACTAATGCAGTATACGCGCGACTTTAATCAAGTATGATAGATTAGATTGTTAGAAGTCAAAACTGGACAAATTCAAAGAGTAGTAAATTGCAACAGCACTGGAAGCTGGCGAGTTAGATTTCGTAGAGTTCTGTAGGAGAAAAGAATATCAATGGCTTCCAAATATTCTTATTGAATACTTTACATTTCTGCATCCTAGGTTCATAGTAATTTGGCAAGCATACGCATCTGACAGTACGAGCTCGAAGAGCTTGCTAGAGCCGGCGGGCTTTACTAACCGGTGCCAGTATTGAGATGTGCAAACATGTGCCATAACGGCTATGCTTAGTGATGGCCGTAAATGCCGGTAATTTTCTGCGTCGGATATCACGGTCGCATATAATATAATCATAATGCAAGGTTGGAAAAGACGCTAAAAAAGGTGAGTGAGAGCGCCTTTTTTTGTTAACTAACGCTAGTCTGGTCAACAAAGCTTTGGGCGCTATAATTCCAGAGACGAGGTGAGCCAAAAAAGTTTGTTCGTTTGCATGCATCAATTACTTGTAGCCTTAGAGCTGTGAGATTGGTTTGCACGAGGGTAGACAGCAAGACCGTTAGCGACTTGCATCTTGGGAACGCCTCGGTTGCGGTCATTGATATCTGAGTGGTTTGTAAGCTGTTCGTACTGTCTTTTGTCACCAATTGACTAAAGCAATTATTGAAAAGAATACAAATATCTAAATGGCTATTGGCGTATACGCCTATCCGCTAACGAGAGATATGCATAGTCATTGCACGTAATAATGTCAAATGAAAAAGAAAATAACAACAAAGAAGCAAAGGCCGAGAAGCAGTCACAGACAAATTAATTCGGTCTCACTGGCCATCCCTACTATGCTTTTAGCCATCATCTTCGGATATAAGACTAGTGGGGAATGATTCCGTTCCCGCCGACAGGAGTAAAACTATCATTTTGAAAATGTGATGTCTAAATATTCAAAAGTATTACTAACAGTGGTCCATGACATGGCCATATCAACCACAACATAAATAATTACTTCCTCATGCACATAAAAACAATTCCTGCCCGACAGCCAATGCAAAGTTGCGTTGAACTTACTGATTGCTAGACATACATCAGAGAAGTTTGCGAGAAATGGCTGCGCTCACATTGCGATCTCAAAACAAAACGCTAGCTCACTTATCGATGGACGCACAGGCCACTCTGCGATAATGAATATGCGCTGCTTGTTGATGCATTGGGCAGCGACGACATGCAGTGATTTATATGTTATGGACGTAGTCGGAAATTGCGGTTCCGCGTAGCGTAAAAATGCTACATTATTGATTATATTGGAGATAACAGGTTGCTTTGTCACATTCTGCGAGCGTTGATAAGTCTAAGAGCGTAGTAATTTACAAGTCTATAAATTTTAGCAGTCGAGTGATGGCATTGACATTCATATCAACAGACAGCTTTGTCTTCATAATCGTCGCGAGCTGCCCAGCTGTAGACTAATAGCTAAATTTGATGTGAATCTTGAGCACTGGATTTTTTGCCTCAATTAGTGACAAGTATGTCGAAGTTTGCATGTACGAGTTCTAGATCATCTACTTTCACAACAATACCAAATCAAGCAGCTAAATTTGAAAAGCCAATTGGATCAAAGCAGATCACCGCATATCCAGCAAAGCAAGGTGCAAGGCTAAAATACAGTTATTAAACTGTGAAAGACAAAGATGGCGAATTTACAATATTTCGTGGCGGCACATCTGCAAGACTAAGAACCATCATGCGAGCAATTCCTAATCGCAATTAATTAGCTAGCTTGTGAGCTTGCGGATAGACCGTTGTTCTCGTTTGACGACTTGACGGGGCAAAAATCATCAACTCTTTGAGTCGCTTTAACATGCAAAGGAAAGTCGACAAACGCCACTATCCAAAGGAGCCTTTCTTATCGATTGTTAACCCTTGCTTATCGATTATCTCGTAGCCCAAGCAAGTACGCCGCAATCCTCGCCATGTCGAACAACTGCGAGAGAGTAATTCATTAGGGCGTCAATAAGTAAGTAATAAACCAATGTTGAGTGATCTCCAATACCTTATAGCCATTCATAGGAAACAACAAGATCTTCTATATCAATGATGTCAGAGAAAAGATAAGGGAACGGGTAAACAACGAATTACAGTGACAGAGACAGACAAACCAACCTTTCTCGCTTATAAAGACTGTCATTCTCTTGATCTGAAGATGGAGTGAGGGTCATCTAGTTCGCCACTACTACCTCTAATATAGTTTTCCTGTGCACTTCTAGTAGCATGCAGGGTACTTCAAAAAGAGCAAACCAGTGACTAAATTATTTGATTGCATCAAGTCTATTTTCCTTCAATTAATACATTGCAATACTACTTGTAAAGCCTATTTACCTCTACTGCGGCAATGTGGTGATATGATCCTCTTTTTTTTCACGGGAAAATGTTATCTGCTAAACCGTGTTAGAGTAAATGCTAATCGTTAGCTGTTTAAGTGCTCGCGTGCCCAAATTGCTTTCGGGAGCGAGTCGCTACGAGTCGCTAATTATGATGATGCCGGCGCAAGAAGGGCAAATTTAGTCTAACCACAAGGGCAATACTGGCGTCAGAGATAAAGCAAAATCAACCGCTTGCTTAATTAAATATATTTTGACTATAAACTATGAATCAATTCGATCATACGAAAACATAGGGTCGTGGGGGCAGCAGTCAATCGGATCAGGACAAGTTTGGCCGTCCTTCCTATTCCGCGGGCAGTAGCAGTAGCAATCCCGACCACTTCTATCGATCATTCAAAGATCAATTACACACCGACAAAAACCTTATTTAGCTGGAACTGCTGTGGGGCAAAACTGGAGTAGGCGCAGACAGAATTCCATCAGCGAAATTAATATGGAGACGATTGGTCGCGCTACCCGAGGCTGAACCAGTACGGATCGTAATCGTCCGCCCGATGATCCAAAACGTTCAGATCTCTTATCAGGTATATCAAATTGTCAGAGACAAACGGACGCTCGACGAACAGTTTAGCAGCATAAGTAAGTCGCGCGCAGACAGTCAGGGTGGAGCGTAATAGCACAAAGTGCTCGTACAGTGGGATATAGCACGCTCGGCTTAAGTTCCTCGAAGAGGTAATTTATTTTTGTGTGTGCCAGTTGCAAAATGAGAAGAAATTAGGGTTTTGGTCATTGCTCGACATTCAATAAATCCAGCAAGGGAAACGTACTTTTGACATGTGCATACATATCAAATCAACGGTGGACGGGTCAGAGTTGCGCAAAATTCCCTGCAACGACTCCGTCGACTACGGCACCCGCGACAAAGGTCGAACGAGTGTCTAAATATACAGCGGACGGGCAACGGCTTCCGAAAGCCTAACATATGAACCGGGCTTTTTAAGATTGTTCGCACGCCCTGACATTTTAAGCTTTTCCTCGTAGTCAGCAGGATGGCCCCGTTGACGTAGTTATATGTTTGATAAGTTATCGTATTGACTTTTGCCAGATCATAAAGTGGCCATTATTTGTTCTAGCGGCTCTAAGATTGGTTTTAGGTGGCTTTTGTTTCGTCAATATCACTCTTGGCCGGCGATATAATTATATTTGCAGGTAAAATTACTATTGCATCGTGCAGATGAGCGTTTTGTCGTGCAACGGCTGTCTTGAATGAGTGCAATGCATCACGCTGATCTGGCGGGCAGAGCAAAGTGGTGGTCTAGTCCTGTAAGCCCGCTGCTTCCCTGATGTTTTGTATTGGAGTGCAATAGGAGTGCATTGATCCTACCAATGAGGGAATACTATTAACAAAGCTGCTTTGGGAGACTAGCTCGTAGTTGGTGTTGGAAGCAGAAATGGTATTCGGCTGTATATTGCAGGAGTACCGGCTACGGATGCTGACCTTCCACTGGTGTAAATGGATATACCAATCAAGCGCCAATTCAACCGGTATATGTCATAGTTGCGAACGGATTTGCCAGCTGAATTTCGATCTGACGTGGGCTCGACAGTGATCCAGCGGGAGATCAATGCGGGATTGTCTGGCTCGACCAAAGGCGAGAGAGAGGCTTACGTTCAGCTTCAGGTCGAAATCTCATGGCCCGCGTAACGAAGCTGTCTCGCTTTTCACGCGCGCGAGCCGAACAAGTAGCAGCAGTCGCCAACGTTTGTTTATCGTCAGTCACTAGTTGATTGTCAGTAGGCCGTAGTCAGTCGCAGGCTACAAGCAGCCAGCGCAAAATCGAACAAGCTAATGCGCGGCCGGGTTGATGGGCTGTATTGAACCTTAACCGACCAATGCGCTATCAGGCTGGCTCCGCATTCGATGTGTCTCTGCCGCCGGATCTAAGCTGGAGGAGATGGCCGGAGACGGAAAAATACACTGAAGCGGGCTTCTTCGTTCACACGCATGCTGGAACGACTGCAGCGGTTGGGCCTCCTTCCAGCCCGCTGTATGTCTCGTGTGCGCTCCATCTGTCGAGGTTACACCCGCGTCCGCATGTAATTCCTCTCGCTTGCTATTATCGCGGCCGCTGTTGCCAGACCGGCCGTGTTTCGTAGTCCGGCTGGGCAAGGGCCGGCGGGCGGAGTGTGAGATACAATTTACGGTTCCTGGCCAGGCGTTAGTGCGATGGTCTGCTCCTACGCATTATTTCCGGATTGTACCCGCCGCTATCAGTGGGGATGAAGCAGTAGCAGCAGGAGAACTGCGAAACATCCGCATCATCTCTTCTCTACCGCGATGTTCTCTATATCTCTCTATATATATACATATAAATCGCGCTCACCAGGGTCCGTTATCCGTATCTACGCCAACCGAGTATATGACGCCCGTCTCACGCCTACGTCGGAGTCGGATCCGAGGCGGGCGGGAGCAGCGACGACGGGGGCCTCGAAGACGGAGTTCGCTGTTTCTTGATCTTTCGGGACCCCCTCCCCTCCCCCAGTGCGATTCGGATCTTAAGCAGCGCAGTTCACAAGTAATGGTAGTGCCTTCTACTTGCGCTCGTAATTACAACAATTGCCTTGCGTAGGATCGACGCAGCACGAGAGCAGAGATCGGGAATGAAGGACAGTAGCAGGCACACAGAGAGCTGCGATGGCAAATTGTATTAGTGCCTGCCCGTCCCGCGAGTTTAGCTCGATAGCGGCTTCCTCGGACGGAGAAAAAGCAAACTCAATGAGCGCACGCGACTCGACATGGCGCGGGAAGGGCCTGCTCAGACGGCAGCGCGATACCCGCCACCGAGTGCCTTCGAGATTCGGCCGTTGGAATGCTCGCGCGACCCGAGTCCCGTCTCCGACTGCCCGGGTGTTGCTAGCGGCATTGGCGATACGGCAAAGACTGCTGGAGAGCTACTAACAGGACGTATAGATGAGGGTCAATTGCACTGTTTACTGCTTTGTCCCAGATTGTGCTACACATTTCACGCGCTCGCACTCTCAACTGTCCCTCGGCAACTCAGGCCGGCCGTCAAACGCCCTGCAACATCGTCCGCGGGTCCAGCATCGCGCGACTCAGCGCAGGCGGCGGCCGACGCGCTGTCGAGCGTTTAATTTTGCAGGTACCTGCGATTACCGGGCTAGGGCTTAGCGCGATTGAAAATTGTCGGCACGCAATTGGCAAGGTTGCAGCGGAAGCTCATCGCGATTACGGACCCCGTTGGCCACCCCGGCGCTAACCATTTCTCAACTAGCGCGATGCATAAATAAGCCCGCTGCAATCAAACCTTCGTCCCAGTCGCGTCCCCCGCGTGCCTTGAAACTACATATACTCTCCTGCCCGCTCTATGCCATTGCCAACAATCATCCCTGTCGCGTGCCCCGCCATACACTCGCACTCTTCCTGATCTGCCCAACTGTCTTAGCCCACACGCAGGATCACGACAGCAATGAACGTCATCGAGAGCTCTGGCCTGCCTTCTCCCAACCCATCCGTGGACATGTGCTTCCCGCACCAAGACGATGACAAGGTATTTGATCGTGCCTTCCAGCGTGTCCTTGATGAGCGCTCCAGATCCAGAAGTGACTTTGAGGATTGTGCCGTCAAGATTGTTTGCCCGCTGCCAACTCCCAACAGCGAAGCGTGTCTCTCTGCCGATGAGGGCGACGAATCCTCCTCACACGACTCCTCTAAGACCGATGACGACCGTGAGGAATTCCCTTTTCCCCGGCTCGATCTCAGTCTCTTCTACCCTGACACTGCTCCTCGCCAATCCTGGAGACCACAGATTGAGACCTGGATCAGGCGCAATCACTCGTATAAGTTTGATCGCATGTCTTCCAAGCCATACAGTGCGAATGCTTCCTCTCAGCGCAAGTCAATACTCACCGCTACTTCGTCAACCTCATCGCTTAAGTCGCATTCTTCCCCGAAGAAGTCAATTTCGGCCATGTCTACCGTAAACTCGTCCCCTGCTTCTGCCGCGCAAGCAAAGAATTGTCGCCAGGACAAGTCTGACAGCGACTTGGGCCTGATCAGCCCTTCTCCCTCTCCTAAACCTGTTGCTGCCACTTTACACACCAATCATTCTGGTCGCAAGTGCATTTCGTGTGGATCGGACCAATCTCCATGCTGGCGTCCTAGCTGGTCTGTAGAGGCTGGTCAATTGTGCAATTCGTGCGGTCTGAGGTTCGTGTCTATTTTTGTACTGATCTGCGGCTCCGCTTTACTTTTGCTAATTTCCAAACAGATACAAAAAGACTGGAGCACGTTGCCTGTCTTCTTCTTGCGGTCGTATTCCAGCTAAGGGTGAATGGGTTACCATGCGATCTACTCAATCAGCCGGTCGATATTCTTGCCTCTACTGTGGAGGTGGCGTTGCAGTTGGCGAAAATTTTAAGCGTTGAAGAATTTCGGGATTCTTGCAATGTTTGATTTCATTTTTGCTTTAGCCTTGTTCTGATTTTGTTTAAAAGGTTGTATTATGACTAGGCGTTGCTTCTTTGATTTTTGGGTTTATTGCAGTCGGACTTTGGACTGCCCCACCTTGCACTAGGAAAAGGGATGCTACGACCAAAAAAGAATTTTAGAGTTTTTCGAGTCACTAAAAGGTAGTTTCATTTTTTAATGAGTTTTTCTTATAACGCCTGCATTTCTTTCTGTTGTGTGGTGACACTGACTTTGATTCCGTTTTTCTATCAGTTATTCGAAGTTATTTGGTTTTTTTGATTTGGGCAGTAGTGTCTGCGTATCGAATTTCCGTATTCATTTTGTACCTTGCTCTAAACCGACCTTCCCTTCAACCGAGAAAGGAAAACAAGCAGCTCAAAAGTTTACACCTTTAAGAGTTTTTTTGTTATGAATATTTTTGAAATATCTGGGTTTGTCGCGTGGCTACTATCTCTTCATTTCTGTTTGAAGGGAACTGGAGGAGGGTGTGCTAAGTATTTTCGTTTTTATATGAATCAGGCTTACCCTCTATGTCACGTGCAAGAGATATAACATTGTCAACGAGAATTGATCTTGGACATGTGTCTAATTAATTATTAATATGGAGTCTGTTATTGAAATCTTTATATATTTATGTTCGATTTGGTTTGGGAATGCAATGCAATGTGCACTTTTGTGAAAAGATCTCGATTTATTTGCTTTATTGAATAAGAAGCGCGGGCGACTTTTGTGCTGATTGGGGAGAATGGTCTTACTTGGAGTCCAGTTGTGTAAAAGTGACTTCCGGCGTTTGATTGCTTTTATTCTTTACTTTTTTATTGGCAATGTTTTGCGCGTTTTTTTCTCTTTTTGCTTGCTGTTATTGGGTGTTAATGGTTCTAGTTTTTTTGTTTGTCTACTCTGATGCCTATGGCTGGGTGGCTGTAATGTGATAATTGTTCTATGTGCTCACTGTTTTTGATTTGGTTATTTGCAAAAAAAAAAGTACATTCTGGCCTTTTCTATCTGTTTTCTGTACCGGGATAAACAACATCATATAATGCTAATAATTAATGTTCATATCTGAATGATAGAGCTCGTATTTACAATACAGAAGTGGTCTAGAGTTGAATGCCAGGTGAGGTGGAAAGAACGTCGGGCAAGAAACGCGCGCGCGATTAAAGCTAAAAGCACCACGCAAAATGTGCTAATCCGCTAATCCGGATACAGCTACGGGCAGAATTAGATTGGGAGAATGATGAGACAGTCTGGGACAACGTGCGGAAGAGCCGAAGTTGGCGTAATACATTGCAGCCATTGTGCCGAGATGTTGGTAATTCAGAGTGCGTTGAAAAACTTGCAGGGGGTTTAACTATTAGTTTAATATGATAATGCATGTACACTATCATACTCGTAATCTTCCCTCGAAGATGCTTTGCGGGGGCAGAGGTGGAAAGCGGAAATCTAACATTGCACAGGCAACTTTGTTGAGTAACGGCGCGGTGATTAACGGGAACGGCTGTTGGAAGGCAGCGCCTGGAACTTCTAGAGCGACCGTTTGCTAAGTGCGAAAAAAATCCTCGTGTTCACAGCGCAGCAGCGGGCGACTACGCTGGTGATAGCAGACCGAGCGCAGAAAATACATACAGTTTTAATACATAATCACAGTCAAACAGCGGCAAGGTTTGCGCGCATTAAACGGGCGCGTGCGCTGGAGCAAACCGAGAACCCTCATCGCGCATATGCAAGTAAAGCCCACATCCAGAGGCAGTAAGTAGCCCGGCGTTGTATGCCTGAACAGGGAATAGTCTGCGGACCTGCAAGCAACATGTGCGATATCAGGACTAAGATGTATAAGCAAGTCGCCTACAAAATATGCCTGTGAGCAGTAGCAATGCCTTACATTAAGATCGTGGCGAAATTATTTCAGGTATAACCAGCCAATGGCTTTCTACTTAATTTCGGCGGTATCGTCATGCTTTAGTTAAATGATATATACACAGCAAGAATGACGGCAAGCGTTTGAGTCGAGCCGAGTCGCACGAAATTTGTTGCTGCGGCTCGAAATTCAAGTTTCAGAAAGACGTTAAACTTCAAATTCGGGAAGAAATCAGGGGTGCGTCTATTTCAGCGCTCGCTCCTAAGCGGCGCGCAAAGCTGTTTCGCGGCCATCAACAGACAGTTTATTTTTTTATATATAACTTCATCTCGCGTGAAGTCTGATCTGAAGCTGCGATAGAGTGACACAGAAAATACACGGCCGACGAGCGATACTAATTATACTAATCGCGCGGGTAAGGACGAGTCCGAAGATAAAGAAAGACTCGGGGCTGTTGAGCTCGGACAAACAAAAAAAGCAGTCACGGACAAAAAGCTGGCACGCAAAAAGCACTCATGCTTTTATTGGCTTGCACGTTTTGATCTTGCCGGCTGTCGAGGCTATTGAAACGGTCGTCGGCACGGCCGCCCTTTGCACGAAAACAGACTACATTTCCTCGCCTTGTTTAGCTGCTAATAAAACATCAAAACACCCTTTTGAAGAAACTAAACCCTCGCTTTAATCTTGTGCATACCTTTGATGACGCGGTGGCGTGCCGGCAGGCATATTATTTCGCGCAGCCGCATTTTGCGAATGACTTAGATGCGCTCTCCTGCACGCTTTCGGCCTCGCATGCCAACTCTGTGCTTCGTTTTTCTTTGTGGAGGCCTGAGTCTGGCAGTGTAAGCGGAAAAGTGGCCTGATTCTTGCCACCTTAATTCCGGGGAATTGCCGAAACGTAAGCCGGAGCCTGAGCAAAGAGCCAGCATGTCATACAGAGCACAGTAATGAACGACGAGGACGGTCTGCGATATACAGACATTTGCTGCTAGGTAGGCTGTCGCTGGCTACGCTCACAAAATGCTATGATTTATTGCAATCAATTCGCATTCAAGCATATTTTGTCCCTTCCTCTTTCGCTTTGCCGTACGGGTCGGGTCTTATCGTGGGCGAGGACGTATACTAGCAGCCGTTTACGAGCATACTAAATTTGAACTAACTCGAAGGTTTGGCGCATACGTGATATCGAATTTAATGCTCGTCTTTGTCATTATTGTGTCTGTGCATAAGCGTGCCTAAAGTAAGCTGTTTGATATCCGGCATGAAGTTACTTGTCGCGATAGATTGCCGCAATAATTTCTAAAATTCTGTATGCACGGTTGAGTCGTATGAAAATACTGTAATTTAGTTGGCCTTTTGGTTTTTGTTTTGCCGATTTGGCAAAGTGGGTTTCATGCTTCGCGTAGGTTGCACCATAATTTCAACAATCGCGTTTTAAATCAGTCTTTAATTCGTATCACATATTCAATTAAATTTTAGAAGTGACAGAGAAAACAATCCTAAATGCTTTCGTAGGCTGTACTTAGTAATCATTAAAACCTTATGCGGGAGTTTCGTTCCCTTGAAAAGCTTTTGAGACATTCCTGCGGCTCAGAATTTTTACATCAAACTGTCACGTGCGAACATGTGCTCTTTGAAATTCTGCCTTTGGTTTGCAGATTTATTTGACGTCAGCAATTACCCGATAAATTTTCAATAATGTGCACATTACACTTTTGGCTAAAGTGTAAACACGGCTGAGATAATAAAGGGTCTACCTATTCCCCCTCCGGGAAACTCCTAATACAACTCCGCGCTAGCGTATTATGGCAAAATAGCCATAGTTTGCGTCACAGAGTAGTACATTGTCACTTGCATTTACATGGTACTTTGCTTGCCCTCCTCCACCACAGCACAACCCAAATATCCTATACTAACTCTACCTGGGTTACTGGCCCTTCTATCAATTGAGAGGCATCTTTAAAAGGGCCAGACGCTGTTAAATCCTTTTCCATTGAATTCGCTTCTATCAAGTCAGCCTGAACAGCTAGCTGGATGCTCTTTCCCCAGGCAAAGTGAGGCGGGATGTATAAAAGCCATTTTTTCTAGTGAGTTTGATTGGGGATTAATACGAGGACTATAGGCTGGGGCATAAAGCTCCTAAACCAGATTAATATGTAAGATAAACTTCTAAAAACTAGTTTCTTTTCTTACCTCTAATAGCCATTGTAGTGGCGCTTGCCCATGCAGTGCAGCCTCCTTCCTCTTTAATGCTGCCAATATCCTTCTGAACAAAAGAGACACTTGGATTTTTGATATGGAGTACAATAAAAATCTGACCTGATGGTAACCCAGCCTGTGCTAGAGTACATACATGAGCATAGACCTCTAGGTTAATAGCAGCAACTCTGTGTGCAGGATGAGTGGAAGGTGTCCATGATGGGCCACGGTTATGAGTTTCTTCTCGTACGCAAACCACTCACTGTTTTGAACGGTGGTCTAGGTCTATTGCGACCCTCTTCATACACCCGCACTTCTTTGTTCCAGTATGCTTTTGTTGCTTTGAGAGATGCACACGTCTGGATTCTTTCTACATGCAGTATAGCTATCAACTTGACCACAGACTAGATTAAGGCAGGAACCTTTCTTGTCCCGTTAAAAAACTACGTAACCTTTTCTTTGGCATGCAACTGAACAGCCTTACAAGCAGTATCAAAGTCTATATAAGCAACAAGTAAAGTAAATTAGAAAACATATTTATGTCTATAGCAGTGAAGGGTTGTATGGGCGGCAAAGTGAGAGATGTATGTGGTACACGCATTGTGGCTGGCCAAGCCACTTTGCCCTAAAAGGCTAGCGCGGAGTTGTATTAGATGATTCCCGGAGGAGGATTAGGTAGATCCCAAAATAACGCGCGCAAAAAGTTCAGACTCAAGCTCAGTGTTCCGAGATGGTGCGAAAACTGTCCACACTTTTCATTACTATCTCCCATTTAATACATCGTCAACATATTGTAAACCAATACAGAGAGAATTCCGTGTCATTGCGTCGTTACGTTAATTTGAAGAAAATGGTTTGACTTGTAAACCGGAAGGTTTTGGCTGCTATTACGCAGCTAAATATAATTCCCAAACGGGTGGATCAATTCGGCTACGCCCATACCACATCAATAGTCTCCAGGTTCAATAGCCGCACTTTTGTATCAATCTGCTAAGCATTGTAGGTTCACTAAATTGACGATAGGTTTGTACATACCGCTGAACTCGTTCGCGCGTTGCAGATCTATATTTTGGATGTTTACAAGTGTTTGTGATGGCACGATCTTGGCTTTGTTCAAAGCCTCGCATTTATAAGAAACGATCTCGCTAAAATCTTTACACGCACCGTAAAGTAAGATTTCGACCCATTTCAAAAGTTGAAGGTACTTGATCTTGAGTGGTGATTGTTGACCAATCATGCCGTATAGGGGGGGCAAAATGCATTCTCCGTCTTTAATCTCCGGACCACAGTAGATCCATTTGGAAAATAATTCAAATAAGCCCTCTAGTTCTAGTGCTTCATTCTACCCAACTATGTGTGCTGTCTTTTTAAATCAGTTTTTCAATGACCACTGTTACCTTGGAGCTTCAATACTCACAGGATTTGAAAACGTGCTCAAGCGAACGCAAGCTGAAGCTGAAGCTTGAATTTTTGTATAGAGTTGGGGATAATCCAGCACCCCTGAACCTACCTTGACAGACCCTTCAGAATATGCAAAATTCCGATACTACAAATATTCAATCCTCTGTTGATTTCCAAGATAACAAAAAAGGTAAAGATGTACAGATTTTACTCGTCTTTTTTTGTGCTTTTGCACGAGCAGTTTGCCGTTTTGTATGGCAAAGCTGCACTGTATATATCCAGTACGGTCTAATATCCGTTTAGCTCACTACTTATTCTCGCGCTGCCATTCAATTACTACCTCACGATGAGTCAATTTGGTGATGTTCTCGATAAGTATTACAATGACAAAAGTAGGCCCTATAGTAGTATCATTGACATACTTATTGATGAGTGGTGTGCGCTCTCATCCGTTCTGGGTATGTTGAGGGCGTCAAATGCAATTCACAAGTGCTCTCTGCTTGAAACTTTTTCTGCCATTTTTGAACTTGCATTCACTACTTTAGCAGAGCGCGATATCACCAAATTAATTTGGACTAACAAAGGCTTCAAACTCTTATAATGCTGATTGACCAGAGTGGAGTTGGCACTAGAGGGTGGAGACAACAACAAGGAGCCCCCACAAGCCCCCACACCTGAATTATTGAAATGGAAGCTCATATTGATGCACTTATTAACCGTCACCCAGATGATGATGAACTGATGCCGGATGAAGCTGAGCCCGAGAACTAACCACTTGAAGATCGATTGATGAAAATAAACATATTAACTAGTCTCATAACTTTAAAAAAGGACACACACATAATAACACCGGCAGATGGCTTGACTTTGAGATTATGGACTTGGTATTAATGGCTTTATTTTGCTCTTTTCATATCTATTTTCATAAGTAATTTGTTTAATATATGTTTGTGATCTATATTTTTAGAAACAACTCATAGAGAGTTGTATATTTGCTATGTAAACGTCATGTCCTCGCGGATGCATATGTCAGTGAACAAAAAAAATAAAGGGCCTGTAGGTAAATTAGCTGTTTTCACCGCCCATTCACGTTTGCATCTTACGCAATCATGCTAAAATTCACCGCCCCGGAGAGCTTATCAGATGGAGAATAAGCTTAAAACTGTATGATAGTTCCATTTCCTTATTTACGCTGACACTTTAGAAACATAGAACAAAGTACAAAACCACGTGAATATTGAAAGCGAATATATTGTCCGGTCCAACAATTTTAGTATACAATTCGATATAGTGTAACGGTTAGCACGGTCCGCTTTCACCGGGCAGTTCCGGGTTCGATTCCCGGTATCGAAGAAAGAAGAATTGTATTTTTTTGATTTAATCCAATTGAAATTGGATAGAAAAGTTGCCTTCTGTGGCAGATTTCTTCACAAGCAGTCTGTTTTTTTTTTTCTATCAATGGGAGTTAGCTTTGCGTGGACTCGAATTTGCGCCTAGCAACGCGACCAGAGACGCGAGCCGTCTGCTTGAACAATACAATACTGTAGAAAATATTAATCATGGCCTTACAATCCTGTTGACAAGTTTTTGCCTTACTATCGATTAAGGTGGAGACTAAGGGAAACTGCTCGCATTACTCTGCTACAATATTCTCCACCGTCTACTTACGTTGCGATGGGCTGATCCGCGGTTGCTTGTACGACTGTCATACAAAATAATGCTACATGTACTAGGCGGTTCATTCAAATTAGACAATGAACGCCTTTAGTAGACGCCGACTTCCACGTCGATTGAGGATTTTTTAACATTGACCGACGCGCTAAGCTCAGCCGTATACGGAAAGGATTTTAGCTATCAAATCGCACGCGCCTAAGCACTAGCTAAATACAAATGATACCGCGATGCTGTTAGCCTTTCAATTGAACGTGCACTTTGCAGTCAGAGATATCTCTAGCAGTCCGTTGGGCTGGCACGGCCCAGAAATTGTGTTTGCAAGCCCAGTCTCCGCTGCCACTCGCGGCAACGCACCCGACGTAGAGTAGTCGTCTTTGTAATGCGCAGAGCGCTGAAGAAAGTCCCCAATATGGGTGCTCTGTTTTGCGATTTGTACGACACTCAGGCAATACTATCGATTGCTCACCTACGCAGCTATTCATAGTTGCCGCTTTGTATTCCTCCGTCTGGCCGAGATCATTAGTTCTGAAATTACTGAATTCGGAACGAGCGTGCGTGGCCAGCGTTCTCCAGCATGCGCGGCCGTGAAAGCCAGGCAGTATTTTTAAAGCTATGCAGATATGCCCTAAATATTCAAACTTGCTACTTTCCATCCCTACATGCACCGATCCTGTGCTTTTGATGCCACATTATCACAATATTCACGTGCCTTCACTGTGAGCTGCGCTGCAGACACAACAGTAGGTCACAGCGAGTCACTGTCCACTACTTGTCCGCGACAGTGAGTGAGTGTGTCCCGTCTAAGTTGAGCACTAAAGCTGCTAGACTAATTTTTTTCTCTCTCTCTCGTTCTCGTCCGACCCCTCTTACAGTATCCACACCTCACCACTTACTTTTCTAAGTTTTGAAACTGCTTAAGTAGGTTTTGGAATAGCTCTTATTGAAGTAGCTTTCGCCTGACTTGCTCGCAAGTTTTTTTTTGTTTTCGCGGCGCTATATCTCTTCTCGTTTCCAGTACCCGGTCGCCTACTCCTCCGCCTTGCTAGACAATCGGCTTTCTTCGCCCTTCTAACTTCGGTCGCCACTCAACTGCCTTTGCCGACCTTTATCTCACACTATTGACTAGCATTTGTGCTTTGTCGTTGTCTGTATTCGGTCAGACTCTCAGTTTAGCGCCTGCGTGCTTCGGCTATTGTCAAATCGCAGGTTTCTGATCCTCATTAGAAACTTTTTGCGCTTCTGCCTAATCACAACCAGAACGTTTATATAATTCTGATTCTTACCATTTTTGAATCGTTGAACTCTCCACCGTCATAATGCCATCTGCCGTTACCAACTCCCCACCTTCTTATGCCTTAGCTGCTGGTGCGAAAGCGTCATCACGACGCACATCTTCCGCCGGTAAGGAAGAATCTATTTCTTCCTCATCTTCATCGGCTTCTACAGTCACTCTCTCGAAAGAAGGGCCTTCCGTTACTAGCAATGGCACCCCGGTTGAGCCTTCACTTTCCGAGTCAATATCGAACGGCAAAGCTTCTGATAGCACCGCTACGTCCGACAAGGAAGTTTCTATTTTACAATCTTCCGATGCAACAGCGCCTACAATGCCGACTGCTAATGGCTTGAGTGACGCCTCTACTACTTCTTCTTCATCGACCGCGACCAGCGAATCTGCCTCTTCCGTCGAAACTGTTGCCCCTGCCTCATCGAAACCTAGCCTCACTCCAGCTCCTCCTCCAAAGGTTAGCGCGTGGAAAGTTCGACATGATGTTTCACCAAGAGCTCTTCCCCTTTCTGACGATTCTGATCCAACACTGGCTGAGTTGGCCGTTGTAGCTGGAGAGAAAAGGTCGAAGTCAGGCTCCGCAGATCTCGATTCTAAGCTATGGCCAGCGGCCCCTGAGGACGAGCAGCTTGAGAAGAAAGACAATTCTGTCAAAGGCTCTAAGCGTCAAGGTATGTCTGTTTTCAATTTCAAATACACTAAAAAAAGTTTTAAAATTTTTTTCTAACATTACTTTTACTCGTTTAGGTAAAGAAAAATGGGTTCCATATACTCCAGCTGTAATCGGTCAATCCAAATTAAGTAGGAATGGCAAGCCTTTCAACTCTCGCAACAGCAATAGCAATACCGGCAGATCCGGTTCTTCAACTGCCGACAACGGAGTTGATGAACATAATTCGACCCGTGGAAATAAGAATCTCACACGGGGAAGTAAGCAGAAGACCTCTGGATCTTCCAATGGCTCTTCTGACAAGCGACCGTCGAACACTTCCAGTACCGCCTCTTCTGAAAAGGACAAGTCCTCGCATAAGAAGCAAGACACCAATAAAGAAAAGGATGAACCGGTCAAGGCTGAGCGTGCCGCTATCAAGGAAAATGAATCGTCATCTAGCGCTGCTGCAGTCAACTCCCCACAGACCGCTGGTACTCCTGAACCTATATCTCAAACATCTGAACCAAATGCTACTGCATCTCCTGAGCTCGCTTCAAAGACATCATCACCTGCTCCATCTGTTACCGGCCAGCATGCTATTCCTTCTAATAACGTGAATCAGAATGGCCAGCATCTCACATCTGGTCAACCCCAGTCTGCCAAAGGTGTTCAGCAGAATATTAAAGCCTCTCGTCCTCAGCGATCATATGCCCATGCTAACGGCTCTATAAACCGACGACCAAGAGAATTCTTTAACGGAGCTCATTCCGCAAATGGGCAGCAAGCATCTGTCACCGTTCCTTCTTCTGCTCCACAAGGGCAGTTTACCAAGCCAACGCACGGTACCAATGGAACTCGTAATCACTCCCCCCGCGTGCACCACTCCAACCCCCAATTCGTTCAGCCCCACTACGGATTCCAGCAGCCGCAGCACGTTAGCAACAACCATCATAATAACGGAAACGGTTACCAAATCAGAAGGTCTTCTGCTGCCAATGGTGCTCCATTTCAACCTCTGGGTCGTCAATTCTACCCTCCTCAGCAAGATTTTGGCGCTGCCGCTGCCGCAGCAGTTATCTTTGGATATCCCCAGACATTCGCTCCTCCTATGATGCCTGGTTATACTTACGAGCCTGTTAGCATGGTCGTCACTCAGGTGTAAGCTTTTGATGGTTTTAAATATAATTTTTGGTTACTCACTTTACTAAATTGATTCACAGTGACTACTACTTTTCGTTGGACAACCTATTAAAGGATATGTTTTTGCGACAGAACATGAACAGCCAAGGCCTTGTTCCACTATCACTTCTTGCAGGATTTAATCGTTTGAAGCCTCTTATCAACGGTGACATTAATGTACTCATTGATGCGTGCCGGCAAGCGCCTAATGTCGAGATTATCGGCCAGAAAGTCAGGTCTCGTCATTACTGGCAGCAGTTTGTCTTAAAGCCTGAGGATAGACGTCCTATCGGACGAGAGGAGGAAGATGAGATTCTGCCTGCTGCATCATTGCAAGAGATGCCACCTGCTCAAGCAGCTACTGCTACTACTTCGGAGTAACCGTGTCACCAGCATATTCCAAATGTTATATATACATATGTATTTGTCTTCGATAGATTTCAAGATCGTGGTGCATTTGCTTAGCGACTTTCTTTTTTTTCTGTTTTAATTTGAAGAGGCGTGTAGATATTATCAAAATTCATTGGAGTTAAGTAGTACAATTGATGTCTTTCTTTTTCGCCAAATTTTCTTGAAGTTATTCTTATTCTCCGCTCAAATTGATGAGATTTTCGTCAGCATACTTCTAATCCTTTACGAATAGCGCGATAAAAGACAGGATGAAGAGCAGGTATTTGAGGAAATTTTGTTTTTACTCTTTTTATATATCAATTTATTATGAAACGCGTCCGTTTGTTTCTCTTTTCAATTCCTTTTCGTACTTTCTTAAGCGTTTGGACCTCAAAAAAATGCATTTGGTGCTTCATTTTTTTCTGTGTTTTAATTTTCCTATTGAGTGCAATTTGCTCTTTTTTGTTTTTCGTGTTTGCTTTCGTGTTTTTCATCCATTCATTTTTCAAATCACCTTTTCTTTTCGGTGCTGAAGAAATATTTGTCTTTCATAATGCTTGCTTTCCTTTAAAATCTTTTTCTTTGTATTTTGGCTGTATTTTTTTTTTGCTTCAAAAGTACCGCGATTTTTTTATATATATTTTTTTCCATCAATTATCAGGTTTATATTTACGTGTCAGTTGCTATCTTTTTCGCAAACTCATCATTAATTATTACATATCTTGGTTGTTTACTTATATGATTCTTTGTATTTATTTTATTTGAACATCTTTTTTCAATTAGTTTCTCTAGCTTTAGCTGTATTTTTTTTTTCCTAGTAATTTCTTCCATTATCTGTATGTAAGCGGCAAGTTGACTTTCGAATGAGTTATATGCATATATCATATATATATATATATGTATGTTTATATATTTTATATTTTTTTCACTATTTTATATCCAGAGCTATAATTCTGCTTTGCAAGAAAGAATCACTTATATTTTTTGCTTCGCAGCCGCCGGCAAAAGTTTAATCACGAATGCTTTGGTACGAATTATTTTTATTGATATGCAGTTGTCTGTAATACAATATAGGGTTTTTGCAATTATCTAAAAAAAAGAACAGTAATGAGAATTTCACTTAGTTAAACCAAATGTTTGTCAGCTTTCACGAAGATAAAGTAAGTGTGGGTATCTTTAAAAGAAAATTATTTCTGCGCACTTAAGGAGCACAGTGTGGTAATAGTAACCGTTCAAATCTATGGATGGAAAGGTTCCGCATCATAAAGATTTGAAACCAATCAAACAAGTCGTGTGTGATTCTTAAACCGACAAGACCCCTGAGCGCTGATTGTAGAGCCAGAGTATCCGGTACCTCAGCATCGAGCGTACGGTGCGGGATCTCCTGAGCGAGAGAGAGGAGTTTAGTAAAGAAAAATCACAAGATATCACTGCTACAGTCTGTGTAGCAGTAGCTTGCATAGCTACGGTAACTGTTGCTTGTCACAGACGTAGTTGAGGGCGCAGTGACAATTGAAGTAACAGTTGGTTCAACAGTGGTCACTCGGACAGCACATTTGGTCAATGACGAAGGGGTCGAAGAAGTGGGATGAGTAGTTACAGAACATGTCGGTAAAAGTAGAAAAGGTTTTCGAAGCTAGACATTCAAGAATGCGATCCAGATTGAGCTCCTGAAATAGGACCTATTTATATGTAACCGCCTTGAGCGACAGACCAAACCGCTGGACCAGGAACAGCATAGTTTGATGGATCGCCGCTTTTGAATCGAAAATGTATACCCGGATGACTATGAGAATATGCTCGGGAAATGATACACCGGAAAGCTCGTGTAAGGTTGCTGAATTAGCCACAGTTCTGATCTGGACGCACTCCACATGCAACTAGATCCCCTCTTGCATAATATTATTTTGTACACGTTCAATTTGCTTCATGTGGCGTCAGACGTTTAGGTCGAAAAAAATATTTAACGCGCCATCAGATCAGGAAGCATTATATAGTATCGCCTAGCCGCTAAAATAAGTTTCGTTGTAGCCCATTCTGAAGATAAATATGACTCTTCCCATAATTTAACCCATTAATGTCCAGAACCACTACTAGCTTTCAGTGCAATGTACACAGCGATCGGTCCATTATGAGATTCGGCAATGATCTAGAGAGCAGATCAGCTTGACAAATAACTCTGATCTCATAATTATGGGAAAATTTAACATCGTCATTCATTTGATCATGACCCCAAAGACAAGTAATAATATCTGCAGGGGAATCAGTAAGCCTAGTTAAAGCAAGACTGTTTGCATCATTGCATGCCACAGCCAGTGAAATTAAATCCTAAACATATTTATTGTTTGGCAATGATCTGATGTATCTATTTGAAAGACATTGCCGGTACCAGAGTATCGGTTATTCGTGACAGAAATCGGGTGGGCGAAGTACTTGAACTAGGCATAGAATCTATCAATGCCGTTATATGCAGTTTCAAACAGTTGGGGGCGTCGTGCGCGTTGGTATACTCAGTATGCTCAAAAGAGCATCGCTAGAAGCAGAGGACGAAACCAAAGTAATTGCATGGCTTTGAAGATAGTTTTGAATTAAATGACCATTAAAGTGAGCTCAACAAATATAAATAAAAAAGATCGATGGGGATATATAATCGGCAAAAAGGCAGACAAAACAGCAAAAACAAAATCCTAAATATTCTGCTATGGTCATGGGTATGAGTGTGCATTTGTTTTATGAAAAGTGTGGCTAACGCACTTGCCCGGGACTGGTGGTATCATGGCATTTCTGGAATAGGAAAGGGCCACCAAGATTACAAGTAGGAAATACGGTCACTGGGCCAATCAAATTCCAGGGAAAGCAATTAGCAAGTTGACGGCTCCAATAGCTATATCAACTGAAATTTGCTTGAGGATTTCAAAAAAAATTGTTCTGCTGCCTATTGCTGGCTGGTTTTTCACTCACTGATGCGAAACAGCACAAAACAAATGTAGTCCTAGTCTACCCAAAGCAACAGAAATCAATATCAAACAATCCTCAAGCCTATCATAGTCGAACTTCACAACCGCCGGTTAGCTGTGACTGTATACGATCGTGAATTGCGATCGTGAGCGCATTCTTCACACCAAGTTCAGCGACTGGCCATGATGTGGACTTGTGCTATGCCTCAATTATTCAAATTAAAACCCAAAACTCCTCTTCACACTACCTACAAGTAAGGATATGCCCCCTCGGACAACGCAATCTAAGAGCAATGCTTGTCGCAGTTGAAGAACAATTAAGCGGCTTCCCCAATAATTAATTGTCTAGACAACGTGGACAGCCCGCAGGATCTCATCTCTTTAGGGTTACCTAATCAAGCCTAGTCTTTAGGTTCATCGGGATTTTGCAGATGCTCTTTTGAAGAACAAACGACTGTCCAGACATAATTAGAGCTCTATAGCCACTCAACACGGCCAGGTTTATATTCAATATAAATTGCTTAATTAAATGATTAATATGGCGCATATCAAAAGTAGCAACCTGTTGTGCCTGAAGCGCTCCTCATCCGCAATTCTGGTTCAAACGGTCAGACCTCAGGCAGCCGTCAGGATAGCATTTATATCTAGATTGTTCTCCTCCACACAGCTCCTCTGTGCTCCTGGAACAAATAAAGGACCTGTGCCTAGCCAACAAGAAAAAAATTCGAATCCTGGCAAAACTCAACTTCCTCCTCCACAGCTGAAAGCGGGTGGTGCATTTGGAGAATTTCTGGCTGCGTCAAAGAAGAATATTGACGCTTCAAGAGAGAAGCAAAAGCGTCTTCAGGAACATGGCATTCAATATCTTATTCGGCCAATTGGTATGAATACTCCGCCGCAACCTACAGACAACTCTAAAAAAGATAAGCGGACGTTTGCACAGAAGCGTGCAGATTTTGTCAGTTATGAAAAGAATATTGAACGGAGGAAAGAAATGTGAGTAGATACCAATTGCACTTGCGCATTGTGTAATTCTAGTAGACTGACATTGCATGCAATTTAGTATTGGAGAGATGTCAGAATCGTTTTTTATAGACATGCATGAGTACCGAAAGACGGAGGGTAAAGAGTGGAAAGCACCTCAGATGTTTTTCCGTGCCGACAAGTCATTGTACATGCCCAATTTCCATGGTAACACTCTTGCATCATCCGAGGAGAAAGATTCAACTACAGCTTTAAAAGGAAAGGTTTCTGTTGTCAAACTATACGGAGTTCTGTCTGGAGAGAAACATGTAAACACTTATTTTGATAGCCCTGAACAGGCTTCAGCAGATCCTGGGCAGGAGAAAGGTTACCAGATTGTCGATATCAATATTCCAGACCGTCCAATCAATAGATGGATATCAAAGTTTTTTGCGTACAGAAATCGCAGCCGTGTACCAAAATCTAGACACGACTTGTTCTTCTACGCTCAGCCTTTACCTGATCAGCTTAGCTCGGCGATTGGACAAATCAATAAATATGCTGGTTACGTGTATATTGTTGACGCAGACTGTAAGATTAGATGGGCAGCATGCGCGAAGTCAACGGACGAAGAAAAGGTATCATTCGCTAGGTGTTTAAATGGTGTCGTCGCTGAGCACAAACTGCGCTTAGCAAAGGCCAAATCGCCAAGCAGTTAGTTGGAAGGTCTAAACCAATTGGACGATCAATCTAATTAACAAAAATCTAGATGTACATATTCGATAGAGCTCTACAATAAAACTGTTGGAAAACTGTGAGGATTTGTAGCAGTTTACAAATTTGTTTAAAAGTATTTAGTCTGGAATCCTGAAGCGCATATGTAGAAGCCCCAGCCCAGCTGAACGAACCTATGTCGCGAACTGCACTTTAAAATGACTGAAGGATATGCCCGCAATGCTTGAATATATAATCTAGAGTCTTTTCTTTACAGCATAAACTCTGAATTGCTTATTTTCCCAATTCGCGTGTCTGCATTAGTCTGTCGCGGGGACGACTTGAGAATCCCTAATTCGACAAACAATAAATCTAGTCTTAGCGCCATCCTGCAAATAAACAACTAAAGGACTTAAGATGGCGCATAACGCTAAATACTTTACAAATAGCAGTTAAGATTCTTATCTCTCTATCAGGCAGATTGGTAAATGCATTATCAAGATAGAGCTGAGTTGGCCTTCAAATTCCATTATGTCAGCTATGTGTAATTATTAGTTAACACTAATTTTGACAGAAAACAAGCTTCCGTTGACACCTTCCTCTATTTGGGTGTCAAAGTTCTAAAACTTCGATGGCGAGTTATTGTAAATAGTACGTGTTTGAGGGGCGATTCTTTTTTTTCGCAACTTCTATACAAAGCACTGCGTTCCATATTTAACATATTTATATCTCTTTTCATTCTGTTTTACTCATGCAGTGATAATCTACGGAAGCTGTATTAAATGCAGAGCACTCCGAAACTGTCGTCTAATCCTGTAAGGTGGATGTCCCACCTCCCAGATAGTGTTCATATCACGGCCCTTTCAATACCAGGCAGTCATAATTCGTGTGCGCACTACTACGCTGGTACGCCTTGATTTTCATTTATTTTTAAGGGGTTTTAATTTCTAACTAATGTTGAAAACCAATATAGCACCTTCAGTGCGCTGTCAGGACGTGTCCGTGAAGCGGCAAATGGAAAGCGGCATTCGGTTTCTTGATCTCAGACTTTCAAAGCCATACTCAACTTACTGTACCGTCGGGAATCGACACGATTTAGTCGTTGTGCATGCTGCATTTCCTGTATGTGCCTACCGCACAATTGCTTTCTCTAAAGTCTTAAACGCAGTGTACGAGTTCCTCGAATTGCATCCTACAGAAACCATTATAATGTCTCTTAAACATGAAGGTCCGTACATGGGGGGACAATATGAACTTGCAAATGCTTTATGGGGCGGATATATTCGAGATAGACAAGACAAATGGTTTTTAAAGCCAAGAATGCCAGTATTAGGCCAAGCTCGTGGCAAAATTGTACTATTTCGTCGCTTCGACTGCGAAGATAGCCATATTTCTGAATGTGGATTTCCGGCAAACTGGCAGTATAATACAACTGGCTCTGATGTAACTGGTGGCGCGGCCCTTGCGGTGCAGGACTTTTCGGAAGTTTCGAGCCCGTCTTTATTTCAACAAAAGCATCTGTGTGTGCAGCAACATATCACACGAGCAGCCACTTGTCTCAACTCAAATACACTGTTTGTAAATTTTACTTCAGGCGCTAATTTTTGGAACCCTCGATGCTGGCCTAAAAGAATTGCTAGGGGAATCATGTCAGAGGTAGCTCAGGCATTGGAAAGTATTGGGGGACGCTGCGGAATCTTAGTCATGGATTTTGTCGATATGGACGAATGGGTTATAGTTAAGCATATAATAGATCGGAATGCCGCTTTAATTGTTGAGATAAATGGCGTGGAACTTTTAAAAGATTAGATTTTCCGTATTTGTTTTGTTTGGATGCATGTTATATGGTGTTGGGTTGCTTAACGTCTTAAAAGACTATCTGGTCTCGAGCCGAAATGTATATTTTACTTCATAGTTTCTTTGTTAGTGCTAATCGAATCTGTTGTTTAAATCATTGGGTGGATGTGCCTGAAGTTCAATCGGCAGCCTTTCGCGATATCACAATGATTTCATTTATTGATCTGGTACGTACTTTGCTATGATGAAACCTAGCGCAATTGAAGACGGATTTTTGTAACGACTCTTTTTGGTTATGATTGGAGTGTATCGCATGGTACTTTAATACTTCCTGTCAGTGATTTCCTTGACCTGGTTTACTACAACTTTTACGCGCCGTGTTGCTTAATATCTTGTGGTAAATTTACAGGTGATTTTGTTACTCGACGCCTGTAAATTCTTGCAACGCTTTTGGGCTGACCAAAGTTGTGATATCTGTGTGGAAAATGAATGAATATTAGTAGTGCTTACAGGGCTAAAGCTATTGATACGCGAATTCATTGGGCGTTTGTTCATATTGAATAATCTGCAGGGTACGGTGCCACACACTATTGTTATGTGCGCGCCAACGATCTGAGATTCAGAGGGAGGACTGGCGCGCACTCTCTGCGTGCTTCACCCTGCTAAAAATTGCAAGCAGTAAACGCATAATTAGCTTAAAAATTCAGTTCTGGTTTTTGAATCAAAGATGGACGGCCCAAGCTTGTGCTTTGGATTCGTGGGAGTGGCCGTTGTCGACGCGTCGGTCAGTTTGCAAACCGCGCTAGTCCCGACATAGCTAAAAGTACACCGATATATTGCGTGACCAATCTTCATCAAAATGCTCGCCCAAATGAGCATAAGCGGGCAGTTCCCGCCCTCTTCACCTTCTCCCCTCTTGTTTAATATTTTTTGCAAACTTTACACTGCAGACTACTGATGCAAGCCTCCTCTCCTCAGCCAAGTCTACGAGAGTCATGGCATTTGGCCATGCGCCTCCTCTCTGCTCACAACTAGATTACGGCTCGCGCAATCAGTCCTCAGTCGGCTCGGTCTCTGTGAGCCAGAATGTGTATTATAGAATCGTCTTGTTTTCTAGCTGATGTCTGTTTTCCATCGGTTTGAAAGCGGCAGTCTAAGTGATCAACTCCTCTGATACACGTTGTCGAGTTTGGGCGCGTACTTCTCCCTTCGCTGGAAACTGCACATCCGCACTATTACCTTCGCCACCACCACTAGGACTCACCATCAACTTTCAGTTCTACTGCAGTCTTCTGCGATGTTGATGAGGAAGATGCGTGGCGCTTTTTATTGAGTTTCCGCGAGGAAAAATGTCTCTGGCTGCAGCCATGTCACTCCCAGTCGGATTCAAAATCACTACCGGCCAGTCCTGATGCATGGCTATCGAACCTCCTCCTATGCATAGTTGTTTTGAAAGGTCTTGAGAAGAATCCAGAGGATAGCCTATGCGTTTACGCAGCATCTTCATATGGTTGCAAGCCTTGATCATGGCGCCTTGTAACCCACGCCAACAAATAATTCTTGGTTCTTCCCTCGAGATGTTGTTGTGGGAGGGTGCGCTAGCTCTACAGGGGGGCCTTGCATGCATTGGAAGATAGGGGTTAGATGTTGGTTCTTGCGAGAACACATGCCAATCGAACAGGTGTCGGCGTGATAGCATTGAAGACTGGTGAGTGGAGATGGTGAAAGCTACTGATATTCTCACAGGGTCAAAACGTTACCTTATAGCAATTACCATCTCAAGTTCGTATCATTGAATCTTTAATTTGTTACACTTGCTAATGAATTGGACCAGGCGAGTTTGTTAGAGCTGTTTTTTCTTATCCATCTTTCCATTTAATACACACTCTTCGCATTGATGCTTCAATGCTATGAAATTTGGCATTGACTACGCTCGTCTTTGTACAACTCTGACTAGTTGCTGCTGACAATACTTTGATCCGCTGCTTTGGTGTTTATGATTCTGGCGGACACTATATAAGATGTTGATGTTTATCAAAATTAATGTTCCGTTGATGTTATTTCTATATATAAATCATGTGCATGTATACTATAGACTTGAGCACTGCATGTAGATGTATATTGCCATCGAAACCCAGAAAATAACACTATTCCTTGCATCTTCAGCCCTCTCCACATACTCCCATTATTCAAGTAGGAAGTAATTTCATCACGCATGCAGCATGTATATCAAACCTCATAACTTCAACGCGAAGGACAACAGAGCTAAATCATCGAATATCTCGTAAACAAAAAGCACACCATTAACACCCTACAAATAAAGGTCGTAAATATAGAAAATCCAGTAGAAAAGCAATGAAAAAAGAAAAAGATTGTAAAAATTTGAAAAGATAGGAAAAAGATTGTACAGTTACATATTCAGATGTTATAATCGCGTACTATGCCAGCTATCTTATATGAGCACCTTACGAGCTACTATAATCAAAAATAATTTCTATCAACGACAGGACTAGGCGCTCAAAATCAAATATTCCGAGGAACGGGTAAGTTGCCTAAGCGAACTGCTATAATCAAATCAAGATCATTTTTTATATCCACCACTAAATCCACCGCCAAATCCTTTAAACCCAGAACTATTACCACTCTGTTTTGATATCCGATTAAATTCAGTTTTTGGTTGAGTTGCTCTTGTTGAAGGTGGTGGGACGCCATCAGGAAGCGTTCCAAGGACTTTTGGTTTTGATTTTGATTTTGTAATGCTGCTTATTGGTTTACTACTCGTCACTAGAGGTTGCTGCTTACTGACAAATTGATTCGGTGTTGGTTTAAGTGGAATTGATTTTGAAATTGATATTGATGGATTTGGTTTTATGCTGCTTTTTGTAGATGATGTTGAGATTGTATGTGATGCTGATGATGATGATGATGATGATGATGATGATGAAACACCTTCTTTACTAACTGCTTTTTCAATCTGATCTAATATTCTCTTCGCATCACGATCATTTCTCTGAGCTTGTATTTTAGACCGATTTAAATCTCGAAGTGTTCGATCCATTGATGATTTATGTCTCATTGATGATTCGTGCTGGGATTTGCCCAGTTTAGTATCAAGGACAAACTAAAAAACCAGATGTATTAGTGATCAATGCAATTTCAAATCATTCATTTTTTCAATCCATCGATAAGGTATTGTTATAAACAAAACAAAACAAAAAAATGAGAACAAGGACTTACTGCCTTGCATGGTTTACACCAGTATTTAGACATGTCAAATAAAAAAATACCAAAAAAGAGTAAAAAAAAACGATTCCTGTCAATGTATATCTTATAGTAATGTTTAATTTCCGTCTGAAAATTCCAAATAAGTGAAATTAATTTCACAGTTAAAAGTTATAGAGTTTGTGTTAATTTTGTGGTTGGGCTTTCGAAAGGGTTTTTTAACTTTTGATTACAATGAGTTTAGGTTGAAAACTCGATATGAAATTTGAAATTTAATATTCAAAAATTCAAGGTAAAATTGGTCCTTGCCACATTCAACTATCAAAATAGTATTTATATAAAGGTGACACTATATCTACTTAAATACTGCTAATTGATTTTTTTTGTAAAAAGGCCCAGGTCTATAACAAAGAAAAGTTTACATAAGGTTGGAATAAAATCAAAAGAAAGAGATGGACGACTCAAAATTATCATCTTCAACAAGACATCACCACTCAAGTCATGATAGTCGACGTCGCAATCACCATTCATCATCACACAGAAACCCCAGATCTTCAAGTCATAGAGAAGATAGCACAAGGAGTTTGACACATAAAAGTAAATCATCGTCTCATGTGCATCGACCTCATCATCATCATCATCATCACCATTCATCATCAAGGCAGAAAGATGAGGAAGATCGACCTAGCAAACGACAAAGAAAAGGAATCGAGGAAGACAGCACAGCAGAAGAAGAAGAAGAAGAAGATGATGATGATGATGAAGCAGATGCTGGTTTTGACAGAATTAAGCATACGAAAAATAAACTAGTAGTCGAAGAAAACTCAAGTGACGACGATGAAGGAGAATGGGTTATCAACGATACTGATTTGCCACAACCTCCTGCAACACCGTCAACAGCGCGCGATTCATGGATGTTTGCATCGGACGTTGAAGACGCCAAAGACGACGAAGCGAATTTTGATTTTGGATCATTTGCCGGAGAGTCAGAGAGAAATACACGAGAACAAAAAAAGACAATATTCAATCGTCCAGCAAAGAAAGCCACTGATCCACACTTTGTTAGATCCGAGGCAGACGAAGCAGCGCACCAAAAAGAACGCTCACTATCTCCACCTCCACGGCCTCGAGTATCTCAATTTGCAGATACAACAAAGACAACACAACCTGCAATTACAGAAACTGTTTTAAACAAGATGAAAGCTGCACTAATGAAAGCTAAATCAAAAAAAGCTGCAAATGCAGATCAACTTGAAAAAGAATACAACGACGCATTGTCACGATCTACAAATCTAAACAAAAACGAAGACGATGATAAAGTTGAAGTCCTTACATTAATGGATACTCGCGGAGTTCTAACAGCACCAAACAAAGCTGAGGATGAAATGACAATCGCAGATATGGTAGCCGAAGAGAAACGATCTCGAGGATTCGCGAATGGAGGAGAAGGAAGAGTACTAGCAGATAGAATTGGACGCGATAAGAAATTTAAAGATGATTTGGATTATATTGATGAAAATGCTGAAAAACTTGCTAAAAGAGTTCAAAAGAATCAGATCGATTTAAAAAACATAGCAATTGATCAAGTTCACAAAATGAATCATATCCTAAGTACTTGCCCTTTATGCCAATCTGAAGATGCTCCTCCTATCGCTCCTGTGATTTCCATGGGTACTCGTGTTTATCTTTCTTTACCTACAATGCCACAATTAAGTCCTGGAGCTGCGAGTATCATTCCTATTGCACATCGACGATCGTCACTAGAATGCGACGACGACGAATGGGATGAAATCAGAGTAAGCTCTCCCCTCCTTCCCGCTTTTTTTTTCTTCTCTCTCAATGCTCTTTTGCTGACTCACTAATGTCTGAAAATACAGAATTTCATGAAATGTCTAGCAAGAATGTACCATTCTCAAAAACGCGGAGTTTTGTTCTACGAAAATGCATCAAATATGAATCTGCGAAGACACGCTTCAATAGAAGCCGTTCCAATGCCATATGAATTAGCAGAAACTGCCTCTGCGTATTTCCGTGAAGCAATGCTTTCTTCAGACGAAGAATGGAGTTCTCATAAAAAAATTATAAATACGCTTGACCGAGCTACGAAAGACGGTTTAGGAAAACGCGCATTTAGACAGAGTTTGGTGAAAGAAATGCCGTATTTTCATGTATGGTTTACTCTAGATGGCGGATATGGTCATATTATTGAAGATCCAAATAGGTGGCCTAAAGGCGATTTATTCGCCAGAGAGGTTATTGGTGGAATGTTGGAATTAGAACCAGATATGATTAAACGCCAATCAAGATATAAAAAAGAAACGGATCCGAGGTTAAAAGGGTTTAAACAAATGTGGGATGGATTTGATTGGACAAAACAACTTGAAGATCCAACTGTTGAAACAAAATATTAACTTTTTCTCTTTTTTTTTCGGTATATTATGAACATTTAAATTGAGTGATTAAGAATCTGCATAGAACAAATTGCACCACAAGTACATATGATGAAGAGCTGGCAGAAAAAAAAAATAGAGATAAAAAAAAATGAAATATTTACATACCGAATATCCTAAAAAACAGAGATCGCGGATCCCGGCTCTTACTTTTCCTCTTGATTCCTTGTCCAAGAAGCATAAAAACAATCTCTTACAGAATCAACAAACAGACTAACTTAGAAAAATAATATGCCAGCTGTCTTTTTTAAAAAAAAAAAAATAAAATAGAATAAAATAGAATCAGACAGCATTTATCTGCCAAATAAAATGCTCTTCTGGTTTATAATAATACACCAATCAATGACAGTCATCCCTAATAAGAGACACCTCTGCTTGTCCGTCGATTTATTTTTGAAAGCTCACGCTTTACGTCCAGTCTCTAGTCTGACCTCTGACAAGTTCTAATATTCTCCATCCGGCAGTTTCCGGGTCGTCCATTTCTTCGGGAATACGAGTCAAGACCATGGCGTAAGTACTTTGTTGAATATGATCTTCAGTACCCGCGGCAATTTCATTAGTCTTCAAGTTTTTGTAAATATGAATTTCCTGAGCTCGGCAACTAATCACAACAACAGGGATATCTGACGGTGGCAAAATCTTTGCACTGGCAACGTCAACGTTTCGAATATCGAGAACTCGTCCAGCAGAATATAATCCAGCTTCTTTAAACTCCTTCGTAGAAGCATGCCAGATGTTATAGGGAGCTTCAGAAAGCCAACTCTTTAAAGTCTCATCTTCTCCTCGAACATAAGCATCTATAACTTCAGGTAAGATATATTCTCTAACTTCTTGTAAGAACCCATCCATAGTAAAATTAGGATCCATATCTTTTAACATCCGAGTAACTTGGGCATATTCGGTTTCGGCGAAAAATCCTCCTATCCTGTTTGAAATTCCTCGGAAAGTAGAAACAATTGGATTTTCGGACTCCTCAATTCTCTCCTTGATGTTATCTATTGACTGCCGGAATGACGATTTGACTACTTCCTCCTCGGCCTTGGCTGTAGGATGGACGATTACTTGCTCCCCAGCGCTAAAAAAATAAAAGAACGTCAGCACCAAGATCTCGCATCCTTAGACACCCTCAAACACATACTCAAAATCTTCCTCAATGGGCTTGTTCGACTTTCGAATATCTCCACTAGAAAGTTTCTCCTTTAATATCTGAGCTTGTCTCTCCGCCCGACGTCGTCGACGCGCATCACGTGCCTCAAATCCACCATATCGACGACTACTGCCATCGTCAATTACATTTTTGACCTCTTTGTACACCTGCGTCTCACGGATTGGAGCGGTAGCTTTGTCTAGTTCATCAGCAGTAGCATTTACTGCATGTCTAGTGCCTTTGACGATAGGAGATTCCCAAGCAGTGGAAGCAGCCGATCCGACTACTTTACCAGCAGCTTTGAAGGTTTCTGCGGTCTTTGAGGTACCGGACTATACAATATATGTTAGTAAATCAACAAGCTTAGACGTAATTAATATTAAAGATACCTTTGCTTTATCGTAAGCTTCCTTTGCCTTTCTGTAAGCCTCACTCTCAGACATACGTCCGGTTTCATCCTGCAAAGCTTTGATATTCTCCTGCAATTCCTTCGACTTTCCCCACTCGTCTCTGAAGGTATCAACAAAGACCTGGTAAGGCGACTTACGGTTCTGATTACCTTCATCACCTGCAGCACGAGTTTGAGAAGAATGGAAACCTCGACGCAATGCAGAAAGAACAACAGCAGAGTCAGATCTTAAAAACGCCACTTTGTAAGAACCAGTAGTTACCGCCTTTGTTGAAATAGATCCAAGAAAGGATGACGGCGTCACTACTGATCTAGAAATCCCACGAAGAAACATATTTCCTGAAGCAAGAGGAAGAAAAAAATGTTATAGTATTCCTGTACCGCGAAAACAAAAATACAGATTTGCAAAACTCGACGAGAATATAAGTTTATATATATTTTTCAACTACTCCAAAACAATCTGCGGACTCCTCGCAAATAACGCTTTTGAAGGGAACAAAAAATAAACAAAAAAAAAAACGCACACACACAAGGTGTTTTGAAGTCCCCACAAAAATAATCGTACGTGGCTTGAAGAATATAATGTACCCCCCGAAGGATGCCTGGTGGATAGGTTCGGAAGCCGATGGACGGCTTTCAACTTTGGCTTTTCTCCGGGATTTTTTTTTTTGCCTTTCTCAAACTTATCACGTGATATTTATTATATAACACATTAATAATTTAGAGTGAAAATGTTACCCGGACGGATATCTCGCTGTGTCTTTAATTCGAGGCTTGATGAATCTTATAGCAACAGAGCCATATTCGAGGTCTTCGAGTTTTACTTTTGTTGGCCGAATTTGCAGCTGCAATCGTTTAGATCTTCAATGTGAATTACATGCGTACTCTTTTTTTTAACGTATTTAGTTCGCCTTTTGATTGAATTGATCAACGAGTCCGCCTGTTGTCGCTTGCCCGCTTTGGTATGGCTCCTTCTAGCGCGACATCTACAACAATATCGGGATCACCTGCGCGGCATACCTTACGTTTTGGAGTGAATGAATCGCCGATACATACACTGATAGAGCGGCAGAATATAAACACGCGTACATTAAAGAGGAATCTGCTTGCGGTATCGTCGCCGTCAAGTCCAGCTGTTTCTGCGTTTGAATCGACGCGTCGACGTCGCGGGTTAAGTACACGTCAAAGTGCAGAGGACACATCAAATCATATTACTTCGTCCTTTAAACGAACGCGTACTCGATCGCCAGGCATCATGAGTCAAAGAACAACTACGCAGCAACCGGACGATAAACCTAGAGAGGAACGACCTTATGCTGAATTTCATCCTTCGTTAGCTGTTGAAAAGCGATTACCTCTTTTAAACGCTGACGATGTCGACGGTTATAACCCACGATCGCATACACATAACGGTCGGATAACCAAAAGCAGGGGAATAACTGCTCATAGTGTCAAAACACAGATATCGACAAATAAACCAGTATTTAGGATGACCAATAGAACTGCACAACCGATAATGGTTGGTGAAGATGATTTATCAATACGAATGAGCGATGTAGCAGGTACGCTCGTTCGAGGAAGATTCATAATGCCTGAGCAGTATATACGAGAAGACAGAATTGGCATGGAGCCAGATGATGCTAATTCTGTGGAATATGATATGGATGAACAAGGTACGTTCCGAATACTTACTTTATTTTCGTTTCTAAAGAGGTGGTTTTAACAGACAACCATTTAGATGATCAATTCCTAATAATACTAAACGAAGACCGACGAAGGAAGTATTCCGCAACACCAATAAGTCGTCTATTGTTCGAAGTAGTAATGACGATTTTAGAACGCGAGTGGTTTGCACTTCAATCCCATATTCCTAAACCAAAAGCTCCACAGATTGACGCATTTAATGAAAACGATGAATCAAAATGCGCCATCTGTGATGATGGTGAATGCGAAAATAGTAACGCAATCGTCTTTTGTGATGGTTGTAATGTGGCTGTGCATCAAGATTGTTATGGTGTACCGTTTATTCCTGAAGGTCAATGGCTTTGTCGAAGATGTCTCTCTGGTTTACGGCGTGACGTGGTATGTATTGACAGAAATTTAATGACCAGACCATTGACTAAGTAGTTCACACAGAGTTGCATATTTTGCCCGAATAAATCCGGGGCATTTAAACAAACAGACCGAGGCCATTGGGCACATTTGCTATGTGCTCTTTGGATCCCAGAGGTCAGTATAGGAAACGCTGTTTATAGAGAGCCGATAGAAGGAGTCGAACGGGTTCCTAGGCAGCGGTGGAGGTTAGTATGCTATATCTGCAAACAAAAGACTGGAGCCTGCATTCAATGCATGAGTAAGACCTGCTATATGGCATTTCACGTTACTTGTGCTCGACGAGCAGGGTTACAGTTACGAGCGCGCGGCCCTGTTGCAGCATGCTTTGAAGACTATAATTTACTTGAAGCATACTGCGACAGGCACTGCAGTAGTGACTATGCTCTGGAACACGATTTGAAGACCTCGGTTGGACAAGCTCAGAATTTTTATAGCACTTCACTGGGAAACCGGGAATATCCGGATGCGCAAATGAGTGCGCTAGGGTCAGTATCGACCACTGCGCAACCAGACGATTACGCTGTGCGAGAAGGCCGTCCCCGGATAAAACTGAACCTGACTAGTTTAAGAGCAGCATCTACAACTGGAGAACAAGGGGCACGTAATGACGTAGAAGATGAACAGACGACCAAAGTGGTGTGGCAAACAAATTCTGGTGCTCCTATAATACCGCATGTAATTTATAAAAAGATTTGCGAAAGACTCAATAGATATGGGATTCGAAAACGGAAGGAGTTCGTGGCTGTAATGTGCCGATATTGGACCTTGAAGAAAGAAGTTAGACGAGGAGCAACTTTGCTAAAGAGGTTACAGGTTGCAATGGAGGTAAGTTGCGTCGCAGTTGAGTTGTGGAATATGGGCCAATGTTTTTCTTTACACTAACATGGAATATAGTCAATTCCGGACAAGAATTTTACACCGGAACAAGAGCAAAAGAAACTAGAGTTTGCGAAATACTTGAGGACGGATATTGAAAAACTGATTGCGATTGCAGAACAGGTAGTAGAGCGAGAAAGGCAAGTTTTGGAGCTGTCAGAATTAGAGGCACGTGCGATATCAACGATTCAGTCAACGGGAGGTTAAAGTATACTTAATAGTATTCTATTTACTGAGAACACCAGGGCGTCAACAATAAGATGCTGCAGAGGCGATAGCAGTTGAAGTGATGCAGACGCCAAAGGTTGATTAATCAGCAGCAACACAAGTATGGGGAAACGAAATAGGATAGCGAAAACCCGGCACGACGGGGTTTTATCCGGCAACTGTGCAGCATTCGGGTATGGTATGAGAGAAAGACGACAATGATCCGTAGTTTGCATACCCAGCCTTTGAGTGACCTATGAGCAACATCAAGGCGCAGACTGTCTGGGGATATGTGTTTGAAACGAGGACGCGGAGAAGCAGTCGCCCTGCCCTGCCCTGCCCTGCCCTGTCTTTGAAGGGTGTTCGCAAACCGGAAACATACTCAACACTGGCTATCTAGTTACAAGTTCAAAAAAAGGAACAGTTGTGCATTTCGTTTTGGTCCGAGTGAGCTAGGAAAGGGCCAGCTGGGTTGACGAGAGGGCACAGGACATTGCCCACAGAACAAGCGATAACCAAAATCTGCTTGCCTAATTCGGTTGGCTGCCTGCACAGAGTAGTTGGTATTGCTTGTGATTTGTGCAGAAAGATTGCGGTGGATACCGGGCAGATAAGAAGGTGCAGCGGGCATGCGCGGGAATGGCTCGAGCGGGACCACGAAGTAGGCTGCAAAAAAGCGGTCGTCTCCGAGGACGGGTGAGTGGTTTCAGTGGCTGGTGGTTTCGGGATTGGCACAGTGAGCTGTGCTGCAGTTGGCAGGCACTGAGTAGCAACCAAATTACAGCGGTTGCAATAGTGGTAATGGCGTAGATAGTGTATTAAATTGCAGATACGCGGACGGAGTAAGATTAGACGATATTCAACAGGCACTACATCTGCGAAAACTGCAGCATGCGTTTCGCTTTTGCGCATCGATTTATAGATTTGGGACTCGGCAGTGCAGCGGTTCGCTTTTGCCTGCCAATCGTATATTACAAAGCATACAATTTGCAACAATGAAGAGCAACAGCAGCAGCTCTCTCCCGCGAAAGATCCGGGGAGGGAATGTCAAACCAAGGCCGGGGAAGCACAAAACAACGCGTCGGCCAGAAAATGCCACACGCGCGTAAGATTAACTCGCTTGCCCCTGAACATAGCGAACAGCGAGGTCGGTGCGGCGCCGCATGTGGCCGTGTGGCTTGACACGGCGAAGGGGCGATGCAACGGAAAGCAGGCCACAACTGGGAGAGATTAGTTGCAATGAGGAGTAGGCTGAATTGGAACTGACTTAAACAGAGCCGCCTGTGTTTACTATAACAAGTAGCAACCGCATCAAATTCATGCTGATTTCCGGTGCTTGGTTGTCTAGTTTGACGATGGAAGACGCTTGCACAGACGCGCCGCACGGCATCTGGCACTAGAGCGCGGCACCTGGCATCGCGATGCTCTACTTTGCCCTACTTTGCCTTGCCTTGCTTTGCCCTGCATTGCTTTGTTTACTGCGCGGAACAGACAGGAAAAAATGAAACAGGCAAACAGAGATTGACCTCGTAAACGTCTCTTAGCCGAAGCAGCTTCACTCTCTGATGCATCGCACGTGCGGCGGCAGTTCAGTTCAGCTTCCGTTGACGATGATGAACTACACACGCACTCGCAACTCCTCCCCCGCGCTCCGTCAAAGCAAAACCTTTTTTTTTACAATTACAGACAGTCTTCCAGAACAGCAATCTTGTCAGCATCGACGTCTTCGGCTCGGCCATCCACGGCACGCCTTGACTCGGCCGCTTGCTTTTTCTCAGCGCCGCGCGCGGTACCTTTAAACCTTAAAATCTGTCGCTAATCTCCGCCTTACTGCTGCTGTGCGCCAGTCACTTTCTCCTCGCTCATGCTTCATGCGGGCCGCGGACTAGTGTTATGGTTGCAGCAGCAGAAAATGCGAGTGCACAGGTCCATTGCTGTAGTTGATAATGTGCGACGGAACGCGGGGCTCTCCGTCACTCAGTTTCGCGCTGTGCCGGCGCGCCTTCTTGCCTTTGCTCCGCCTTGTCTTTGCGCGCATCTGGTGTCTGGATGCTTTGTGCAGCATTTGCAATACCTCTCTTACTCTTACAAACTCCTACGACAGCCAAACACTGGCAATAATTTGCGTTTGGCACCACACACGCACGCAAGCTGCTCGCCGATGCCGCTCCGGAACCGCGGCCGCCGGCTCGAGGCGTGCGCACCGCCGCACAGCCCATCTCCGCCACGAACTCCGCCATTAGCACCGCCACGCGTATTCGCTTCCCCGGCCGCACGCAATACATAACCACGCCCGCCCCGCGCACACTCAGTTAAGCTCCGTTCTGGTTTGCCCTGCTCCGTCCTGCTCCGTCCTGCTGCCCCTCTTCTTCCCTCTCCTTCCCCCCCGACTCACTCCACCACCCTCCCCTCCTCCTCTCCCCTCTCGCGACTCTTTGCTGCCTCCTCAGTCCGCATGCCCCCAAAGCTGGCGGTATGTGCAATTGCCCAGAGCCCTCGACGTTCATAATGCTAACGTCCCGCCCGCAGCGCCCATGATGTCCCCGCAGCACCCACCGCCGGCACAAGGCTTCTTTCCCCAATCCTCGCTCGGGCTTGACGTCGCGGATGGCGACCAGGGGAGTGTCTTCGTCGATGCGTACACGGCCCAGCAGCATCTCGCCCAGGCACACGCTGTCTACGCGCAGGACCCTTCCGCAGGCCCGTATCCACGCCAACTGCCCTCACAAATGCTCCAGCGCCGGCAGCAAGTTCAGACGATGTACCAGCAGCCAATTGCACCTCCCGCTGATAATCCGCCTCAGCAACAGGCCTTTTACCCCCAAGGGGCACCGGTCTTCCAGTACCGCTCGCCGTCCCCAGCTGAGTCCGTTGCTACCTTTGCCGGTCCGCGTATATCTGAAGAAGGTTCAATAATATTTCAGCAGCAGCTTCAACAGCAACTTCAGCAACAGCAACAGCATCAATTGCATCTACAACAGCAGCAGCTGCAACAGCAGCTACTGGAACTGCAACAACAGCAACAACAGCAACTCAAACCTGCACCCTACACAGGCTACTACTCAACGAGTGCTTATGACATTGACTCACCAATCTCTCCCTTGCCCACAAAGCTACCTCTACACAGCATCAGGGCCGGCATTCAAGACCTTACCTTTGCATCTCATGAACCACAAGCACAACTATCCCCACAGTCTCGGTCGCACCTACAATCACAGCTACAATCACAAATACATTCACAGCTACAGCCTCAACCTTCTTCACAGATCCAGTTGCAGCAACATTTACAATCAGAACCTTTGCAATCTCCGCAAGAGCAGTCATCACTTCGATCAGCTTCCCTCGAGCAAGCTCCACCTCCACAAGACCAAGAATTTTACTCGCCATACATGCCATCTCCCGCTCAACAAATGCACTTCTCCCGCTCCTCTCCTACTACTTCCTCTCCTCTACCTATGCAGATCGATTCCGGCACTTCATATACGCAGTTGCCTCTAGTTCAGCAGCACAGATCTTCTGATTCTTCTCCTGCGCGTTACGGTTCCACTATCGTCCGTCGTGCTTACTCTGATGTTACGGGATTTAGGACAGCAAATCAATCTCAAGACGAGAGTGGTGGTAGTTCGATAGTGTCGCCAGTTCTCCATCCCTCTTCCGCATCTATTTCCAAGCATGTCGCTGGCCGTCCCCCTGTGCGAGGGTTGCATGCAAGAGATACCAAGCGAGAGTGTATGATATGCAAAAAGAAATTTAAAAAACTTGAAGATCACCTTTGGACTCACTCGCTTGAACCAAAGCCCCATAAGTGTCGCGCTGGATTCACTGACGGAAACACTACCTGTCAGTATGTGATTATGGGCTTTGCACGAGTCGCTGATCGTAATCGCCATGAGCTAAAGCATTATGACGGCCGATTTATATGTCCGTTTGGTGTCGAGAATTGCCGGATAGGGAATGAACGCTTTGGACGACTTGATACTTTTAAACGACATTTACGTATCGTACATGGTGTACAGGAGATGGACGCTTCTGCCGAGGCTGAAGAAACAGCACGATCAAATGGACCTGGGCGGTTTAAACGACGCCCTCGCAATCGCAAAGTATCAGCTTCTGATGAGCGACTTGAATGCAATAATTGCAAAAAAGTTTACTGCGGTGCTGATGCGTTTATTGGCCATCTGAACGAATGTACTTACGCGATGATGCACCCTGGAGAAGTAAATGCAGAAGGAGTGTCTATTGGCAACGAATCAGAATAAATGGACTTTCTTTATTGCAAAATGTTGTTTTATACCGGATGTGGTTTCATCAAATATTGGTCGTTTTGTTTGTAGTTTTGTTTGGTTCGTGCAAAGTTAAGCAGCACGTACAAATGAATTACCCTTTAGACACACTCTGTAGAATAATATTTTACAGTTTCTAGATTGTTTACTTTTGCGGTCAATTAACGGGTAGTATCAATAGCAACAATCGAGTGCTGGTGATTAGACGTGTGCTCGAGGCAGTTGCGGCGAGTTTCGCACAATTGCAGAGAAAAAAAAAAAAAGATTGTGCGCGCCTGACTGGTTGATGGACTCAATTGTGGATTTGTCAACGCCCGCGCTCAACATACTCGTCTCATTGTCTACAGACACAGCAAAACTCTCTAGTCTACCGCTATATCTCTTTGAATAATTATCTCTTCTTGTTGCCTGTGAGTGGAGCTGTCGATAGAGCGAAATTACTGCCGATGTTCGTTGACTTGGAGGCGGAAGCGATGACTCCTCAAATGCCTTACTGATGCTGGCCTATCACAGTACAGTTTTGCTTATTCAATAGAGGTAAATCAGGTGAACAAGACTGTATGGCCTGTATCCTGGCAAGCGCAGTTCTCAAGCGCAGTTCGCACGCACACGTGTTTGGGAATACTTTACAGCCTAACTTGTGTATCTCGATCAAAAAAGGCCCAGATTGCTTTCAACAACCCCAGGTATTTACAGTTGGTGGCACCGCACAGAATGCTTTCGTATGTCCAGCCAGTCGCGGTAAGTAGGTCGGCCAAAGCAGGTCAATTCCTATGCTCGGAGTTTAGCTCCTTTCTTCTTTCATCTCTGTTCCTCTACATTGCTGCTTGGTCGCAGTACCATCTACTTGACAACAAACGCACATCCCACCTTTCCGCTCCGGTTTGTTTTTCAAAAAGAAAAGAAGCAAAACAAACAAACCACAATGAACAATTCGTCTCTCTCTCACGTTAGCTGCTTGACCTCCTCCCGCCAATATCGCAACAGGACCTTGCGCCGTCTCAGCGTCTCAGCGCCTCAGAACAAACGGCTCAAATACATTTTCAAACTGCCAATTTCAAAACTGTAAAATGCGAAAAACGGAAAATTTTGTCTACTAACCCCTTACTATCGTGCGCGCTTGCACTCGTCCACCTCCACCGTGCCACTATGACACGTAGATGTCTACATCATCGCCCGTGAGCTCAGAGTGTAATTCGATTCGCTTCACTCCCTATCGGAATTGCTCAAGATGCGTCTTGCCGTGTACGGCGCTGTAAGTGCCTCTTTTTATATGTATTTGAATATTGGGTCGTAATTGATCATCACCACGTGTTTGAATCGGGACGAGACAGCAAGCATTGCTCCACGAGTTATCTGGAAATCGTCCTTTTATCGCCCCGGTTTCAACCATTGATCTTTACCCCATTATTGAGCGAATGAATACCTACTGACACTTTATACCTGTTTAGTCTAGCGCGGTCCTCGCAACCGGTGTCGTGCTGACGGCCTTTCAGGTCCGTCCGAACTTTTACTCTGCATGCGTTTACTTAGCTCAGAGCAACGCGTGCCTGATGGTATGTGTCTACAAGTTATATGCGAAATACCTGCTAAAGCTCACGCTTATATTTTAATATAGATTCTGGCAAATATGGGAATCTTTATTACTATTTTGATCGGGCGGGTGCTACAAACAATCCTATTTGGTTCCCTGCGCGTGATCGAAGTTGAACATTTATACGAAAAGACTTGGTACGCGGTTACAGAAACCTGTCTTGCCATGACAATATTCAGAGATGAATTTGATGCTCGATTTTTGGTGATGTTTGTCACGCTGCTATTTCTTAAGATTTTCCACTGGTTAAGTGCCGATCGGGTCGAATATGTGTGTCATACTCTCAATCTCTCCCACCATAATGTAAATGCTGACATTTTTCTTGTATAGATGGAGCAAGCTACTCCTGTGTCTCCTTTTTTGTTTCACCTGAGAGTCTCGGTTACTCTTTTCCTTTTGAACTTGATTGACATCAACCTGATCCGATATGCGTTAGACGACATATTAACTCGAGGTCCAAACATGATGGTGATGTTTGCATTCGAGTTTGCAATTCTTTCAACGACTGTTATGGCAACGACTGGAAGATATATTCTTTCTCTAATAGAAATACGAGTTGTCGCTCGTGCGTCTGAAGATGATGATCTTGATGGGTGGGAACGAAAGGGAGAATTCATGTTTTACCTCGATTTGATAACCGATTTTATTAAGCTATTTATTTATCTGTCATTTTTCCTTCTCGTTGTAACTGTTTACGGTCTTCCTTTGCATATCATTCGAGATCTTTATCTTACAACTCGATCATTCATCACTCGTATTCGCGACTTCTTGCGATACAGACAAGCAATTTCACAAATGAACAACAGATATCCTGATGCAACCGAAGAAGAAGTAGAAAGAGAAACGACGTGCATTATTTGTCGTGAAGAAATGGTTGTACCTGGCCATGAACCTGCAGAACATCCACAACCTGAGCGCATGCGGCCAAAAAAATTGCCATGTGGTCATGTACTACACTTTGGCTGCTTGAGAAGTTGGCTTGAAAGACAACAGCGCTGCCCTACATGCCGTCGACCAGTCTTGGACGTCGCAGCCTCACCGGCTAGTCAGACTCCACCTGCAGCTCCTCCGATGGCTAACCAACAGCAACAGCAGCAACCAGCAAGACCAGAAGAATTTGCTGGTCAACAAGCTGCCCATTCGCCTTATGACTTGCGGAATTTCTTTTCTCATCAAGAGCCACATGCTCCTACACCTACTGTACCATTCGACCCTCAAAACAATGCTGATGGTACTGGCTCACCTGACCGATCACAGTATTTTCGACCTGCGCATCCACAGACACCAGCACCGCCCGCCGTTGAAAGTGCCCCAGTTGCTCTTCCAGCTGGGTTCGAGCTACCTCAAGGCTGGGCTCTGCTTCCTATGCGCCAATTCGCGAACGGTTTGCAGCAAATACAGATCCGAGACAACGTATGGGTCACACTTGCAACTCTGCAGTACGTGATTCCGCTTGGAAACGGCGTGCTAGGAGTTCCGCCTGTAGATCCAATGATGTCGTTTGGAGATCCATTTGCTATAAATACTGATAGCCCTGCACCTCCTTCATCCGAACCTGTGACAACTACAAATAGCCTTGCTGGAGCGAGTGAAGAACCGGGTCAAAGCTCGAATATTGAAAGTAATGGTGAAATGGCATCTGGTAGTGAGTCATTGCATTCTAATACTCCAGCTCATCGACAACCTACAATAGAAGACGTCGTCGACTAATAAAAAAATCTTCATTCGGCGCTTCTGTTTGTTTCTTTTGAGTTTGTGTATTTGTTCATTGTATAGCATTTGGTAAATTTTTTACTCTATTCATTTTTTTACGGAGTTTGCACACACCCTCCCCCTCTGATGAATATGATGGTTATTCAGAGTAGCATGTGCCAACAGTAGCTTAACTGATTCACATCTAACCATTGGTGCAAAAGTTTCTTCGTAATCATTCTTGTACTGTTATGTGAAGCCCCTGGCAACTACTCTCACTTTTGTATCTTGAGAGCTGTCCATCCTTGCCATATTTTTTCTTGAAGACCCATTTTGATGTTATTGCTTGTCTTCCTGCAGGCAATTGACTCCACTTCCACACATTGCTCTCTTGCAGATATTTCAACTCTTCTTCACATGCTCTTTTCCAATGAGGCTATTCTGATCCTTCCTTTGCTTGCTGTACTGTCAAGGGTTATCCCACCGCTGCTCCTTGCACTGCTGCCATAATTGGAACAAGAGCCATCTCATCTTCTAAGGTTTATGAATTATTATACCTTAAGAGTCCGTCCTGGCCAAAATCTGGAACCCTCCAGTCTGCGCTTCTTTGATCTGTTCTCAATCGCAAACCTAGGATCTTCATGATCTTCATAATCCTCATCAATGTCCATTTCTTCTTCAGTATCATTTTTTGCAAGTATAATCTCATTATTATCCTCGTGCCTTTAAAGTTGATCTTCTGATACAATTTCTGATGATTCCAATTCCGAGTGGGTACTTTGTTCATATAGTCCATCACTCCCACTTGGTTCATTATCTAGTTCCATGCTTTCTTCACTGCATACTGAATCATTTTCTGTATCTGAATTGATCACTTCTTTGTTCCAGAAACCAATTTGGATTCCTAACTTGGAAAAAGTGGTTCTCTCATTTCTTCTCTCGGGCTTGTACCAGCCTAGCCCCAGTTGTTCTTTCATTAAAAACAACAATCCTAGCATAAACCACACTTCATTGCGATGGCACATATATTCTATATGCTTTCTTTCTTGCTGCATAGCCCACCATCACACCTCTGAAAGCTTTGGGAGAAAACTTTCCTTCAACATGGTTTTTTGTTTGATGAAAAATCCATGCTGAACTCCCAAACACTCTAAGATAAGAAACAACTGGCTGGTGACCTAAACCAAAGCTCAAATGATGTCTTGCTTTCACCAATAGTTCTGCTTGGCACCCTTTTTTTTTTTTTTGATGTGTGCCGCACAGGCTAGATTGAAAGCAGTGTTTCGATTGGAAGGTCAAAATCAAGTTATAAATATTGTTGGTCTTGTACATGGTTTTCAACAGGAGAAGAGAGCCCGCTGTTTCTTTTATTACATACCCAGAAATAAAAAGATTGTAGGCAATATTCGCTCAGATGCCCTCGCCCAGCAAGGAAATTCAAAGATTGTCAGAAGAGAACACAAAAAGATTTCATATGCCTTCATAAGGCAAGCTGTCAACAAGCGGGTTTTGAAGTCATGGCTTTAATTGGGGGATCACTATCTTCAACATGGTAGGAGGTACCAGGGAACACCTCGTCTTAATATTGACACTACTCTACAAGGAATGCCCCGCCGCATTGTGTCCAGCATAATTCGCTTTCGTACAGGCCATGGATACTTCAACA